>JAKSZU010000006.1:1125563-1463260 GCA_026018925.1 Tupaia tana | reverse complement strand
TTTTTTTCTTTTTAAAGAAATTAAAACTGTATTTGTCAGATCTAATCATGGTGTCATTTGAAATTGCAACTTAGTTTCTAGAGAGTGGCTGGAGGTGGCGGAAGCTTCTTAAGGCCAGCTCTGACATCACGCAGGAAGGGCCGGGCCATCTGTGCTAATGGCCTCGCTCACTCCGTCCTGGTCCATAGCTGGGTTTCCCAGAACAGCACCGTCACCCCCTGGCTCGGACCCAGCTCGCAGAACGTCTTCCCTCTGGCTGTCCCCACAGGTCGGGCGTACCCTCCTGAGCACAGATAGCTCAGCGCTTCGGCCGGGCAGTGAGAACTCGCAGTCAGAGGTTATTCTCCAGAGTGGAGCGCTGTCTCCTTTCCTGGGATTTCCACGTTCTCTTGTAATTCAGGGCCCTGGGGAAGTGAGTCCGCGGAAAGGCGCGATTGCCAAGGACGCCCTCCCGTGCCGGTGCCACTGCGGGGCTCAGGGGCCACGTGTTATGGACATACTTTTTGCCATGGCCCTTGGGACTGTCCCTTCCCCATTTCCAGTGAGAAAAGTGACGGGGCTGCCAGTCGCTGTCCTGGCGGGCTGGAGGACGTCCAGGTGCATTTCTGACAGTTCTGGGAGGCTGGAGAGACCCGGGTGACGGAAGCCAAGTCACCATCAGTTTTCCAGGCGTAAAGGGCGAGATGAGAAGATGACCTGAAAGTGCGGGTGAAGTCCCAAGCTCGCCAGCGAGGAGGGCATTAGAATCCAGCTTGTAAGGCTCGAACCAGCTGTAACTCCACCGCCGTGTGCGCAAGGGGAAGGCCGCAGGTCCTGGCGGCGCTGCAGGGCCCGCGCTGTATTCAAGGACAGCGTTGACATCGTATTGCGCTGGCCTCGGGGAGCTTCGATGGGCTCCCCGATGATGGAAACTAATGAATGGGTTTTCAAAAAGAGCATCAGACATCGATGGCAGGCTGTCTACGGTTCTTTGATCTCCAGAGGGTATGTGTGCTCACCAGAGAGAGACAGAGACACTGGGACAGGGAGAGGAGCGGGAGGAAGCACCCCACAGGCATGGTCACGCCGCAGCCCTCTCCTTCGTGTCTGGCTTTTCAGGCTGTGGAGGCAGGAACACGGACCACTGCCAGCCGTGTGGGCCCCACTCCCGCCTGCCAGGTGACAGGCAGGCCCCGTGTGTCCCCTTGAACAAAAGAAACATTGTTCTCACATGCATGTGGTCGTCTGAGCCCCACAGCTAAATAGAGAACGTCGACCTCCGGGCACAGGCGGGCTCGTGAAGTCCCTGTCGCCAACAGGGTGACGAGGCATTTGACCCCGCGGTGGAGGCCGCTCGTGAGAGGACCAGACACACTAATGACTGCACACCCTGGGCCTGCCCCTGCGGCCGAGTACAGCACCTCTGCTACCCACAGGGCAGGCAGGGCCTGCGTCCCCAGCCCGGGCCATCCTGGGCTCACTGCGGCCGGGGTAGCTGGCACGAGGCAGAGGGCACCTCATCCCGCCGAGGGTTGGGGAGCAGCACCCCAGGGGGCCGGCCAGGCGGCCCCACACCACGTCTGTCCAGAGGCTGGCATGAGTCCACGCGCCCCGCGCTGCCAGGCCGCTGTTCGCAGAGAGCTGGGGCTGGGTGGGAGCTGCCTCCCGGGGTACGGAGCCTGGCCGGCCGGCTAAGTGCACACAAAGTCCACGCCACGCCAGGTGTGGCTGGGTTTTGGTTCAAACACTCGCAGCGAAGCACTTAGCCACGCAGCCGGGGACGCCCAGGCAAGAGGGCCCTGGGGGAGGCAGGTCCTCATGAACCCGGCTCCCAAGGAAGTAAAGGGGCCAGGCGTGCCCAGCCCACGCGCCCACCTCACCCCTGCCCGAGGAGAGGCAAGCACGGCAGCCGGGGCACCGGCTCAATCAGCAGCAGGAGGAGAAGCGGCCGTGGGAAGAAGAACGTCTCCCGCACCTGGGAACTAAAAATAAAACCCACCTGCACAGAGCCGCGCCTGGCGGGGACGCCACGTCCGCCATGTGCCGGTCCCCACAGTGGGCCCTGCTGTCCCCGTTACTGGAAACGACCCCGAGTGCATTCAGCCAGAGCGGCCGGCAGTGCCACTCACTCCTTCCCGCATTTTCATCTGTTTAAGCTTCAGCCTAGAAAACAATGCCACCCACCTCAGGAGCGTTCAGATGCCAGCTCCCGACCAGGCCTGCCTGGCTCTGGCCCCCCGCCTAACCCTCCATGGGGGCTGGGGCTGGCCCTCCCCATCACCTGCTCAGTGACAGCCCCGGCGGCTTGAAACGGACCGCGGTGGGGGACCTCATACCGTGGGAGCGGGAAACGGCGCTCTCAGTACGTGTCTCCCAGACGGCAGCTGCGTGCTCATCTCGCACGGCGTTGGTTTGTCTCTGTGCAGTGGGAGCACTCAGAGCTTCGGCTTCGGCGGTGGTGGAGAGGTGGACGTGACACGGACAAGCCCAGCACACACACATGCAGGGCTGTCGAGGTGTCATTAGCCACACTCCGTGGGCCGGGACACAGTTAAGCCCAGGACACACACACACAGCTGTGGGGTATGAGCCACAGTCCGTGGCCGGAACGTCAGAAGCCCAGCACACACACATGCAGGGCTGTGTGGGCTGCTAGCCACAGTCCGCGGGCTGGGGCACAGGGAGCCCGGCACACGCACTGGGAGCCCGCACACAGGGCTGTTAGGTGTCAGCAGTGACCGTCCGCAGGGCTGGGGCACAGGGAGCCCGGCACACCCACACACACGCAGGGCTGTTAGGTGTCAGCAGTGACCGTCCGCGGGCTGGGGCACAGGGAGCCCGACACACGCACACGCACACGCACGCAGGGCTGTTAGGTGTCAGCAGTGACCGTCCGTGGGCCGGGGCACATGCACATGTGGGCTATCGGTGTCGTTAGCCACTGTCTGCGGGCTGGACCTTGCGCTGTGTGCCCCGGTTTGGCAGCATCCCTGTGCAGAGGCCAGCGCAGAGGAGAGAGAAGCACAACCGGCAAAAACAGCCTCGGAGAAGCCGAGCCTCTGCCCAGGAGACAGCACGTGTCGCCTTGAAGAAAAGCTAGCTTGCCCGCGAGCCGTTCAAGGTGAATTTGGTACGATGCGTGGAGGGGAATGAACCTGGTGAGAAGTGGCAGTGATCCAGCGACCGGAACCGGATGAGTCAGGGGCTCCACGGGGCGGGGCTCCGCAAGCCTCTCGGAAGCAGGTGTCAGCGCGGCCCCCTCCCGCCTGCCTTCTGCAGCTCCGCCAGTGCAGGCCGGCAGCTCACAGAGCTTGGCCCAGGCTCAGGGCGCCTTTCCCCGGCTGGCACGCACTGGCTGGAGCAGACAGGGCACTGCGGGAAGGAGGGGAGGGCTAACTTCTGAAACCTTATGGCGAGCGCTGGTTTCCAAAGGACGTGCGTTTCTGTTCAGCCAGCACAGGGACAGCCCGGGTGCCGGGTGCAGCGCCACGGCTGGGCCGGGCTGGGCTGGGAGGAGCGAGCCAGCTCTGCGCCCCTTTGCCCAGGGCGTCTGCAGGCCCAGAGGGCACTTGCTAATGAGCCTGCAGAAACTCTCTGTGCCTCTGCAGCAGCTGAGCTTATTTGGAAAGTCTGACCCCTTAAGTAGTAAGGAAAGCAGGGTGCGGGGCTCCAGCTCCACTCTGCACACGGATGTGAGAATTCCTGGGAAAGGAGCAGCCTCCTCATTCCCTGAGACAGCTGGGAATCCTCTGCCGCTGTGAGGCCCGCCTGGCTTCACTCAGTTCCTGACACGCGAGCCCTTCTCCCTTCCTGTTCCTGGGGTCAGTGTCAGCCGAGCCGCCCCCAGTGACCTGTCCTCTCTAAGCCAGGCCAGGTGCCCAGGTGGCCCTCAGGGGCCGCGACGGCCCGACTTTGTGGGACTATCTCTGCCAGGGACTGGAGCGCACGGAGTGAGGGCGGGGGTCACAGAAGGCTGCTGGTCCGCTGCGGGTTTCCCCAGCCCTAGCCCTGGGGGTGGGGGAGCCATAAAGCAGATTTCTCCGGAGGCCAGAGACAAGAGGCCTCCTCCTCCGTGGACCCTCAGCCTGACCTGCACGGGGCCCGGCCTGGAGCCTATGGCAGGCTGGTGAGCTGCGGCTTTGCCGATTAAGATTGCTCTGAAACTGCATTTGACGCCCTCATCCGCCGAGCAGGAGGTGCAGGTGGGGGCAGCACACCTGGCGGGGCTGCTGGGCCTCTGCTCTCGTCTGGAGCAGAGCTTCGGGAGCGCACTAAGCACCACCCAGAGGTCCTCCAGGGCCGTCCGCGTCCTGGCCGCCAACCCACCGGCAGCTCCATGCCGTGACCTCTGGTGCCGAGGCCGCGGCCAGGGCCATGCGAGGACCTCACTCCCACCCCAGGGGTCAGCTGGGACGTCCCCAGCCAGCGCCACAGCAGTTATCTCTGTCGTTGAGTCCCACAGCTCCGTCTGCGCCTGAGTAGGCGGGTCCTCCGTATGAATAAGTGCAATGAGTGTGTGTAAGTGTGAAGAGAGCTTTCCTGGTGAGCCCAGTTCGTGCTCGCTGAGACCTTTGTAAAGATATCATGTAAACATTTCGTCATAAAACCCTGCAAGTTTTAAAACAATCTACCAAGTAACTACACTTTTTAGTTTGCTTTTAAAAAAAGATATATATGTGTATATATATGTGTGTGTGTGTGTGTGTGTGTGTGTATGTATATACACATATATATATTTAAAGTTTCTTTCTTCCATGAGCAAGGGAGACAAAAAGACAGAAAGACAGAAAGAGAGACAGAGAGGCAGAGAGACAGAAGCAGAGAGGCAGAGAGACAGAGAGACAGAGGCAGAGAGACAGAGACGGAGAGACAGAGAGGCAGAGAGACGGAGAGGCAGAGAGACAGAAGCAGAGAGACAGAGACAGAGATACAGAGACAGAGAGACAGAGACAGAGAGGCAGAGAGACGGAGAGGCAGAGAGATGGAGAGACAGAGAGGCAGCAACAGCAGCCCCAGGCCCCAGCTGCAACCCTGGCCAGGGCAGGCGCAGGTGCAGGGAGGGCTCTGGATGAGTGGAGTCCCCATGTGGTAGCCTCGTGGGGCACCCCGTCCAGCCCCAGCTCTGCAGATAGCAGAGTGAGACCCTGGGCTTTACAAAACAAACAGAAACCAGAAGTCATGCAAGTCGTGGGTACCGGGTGCCACTGGGGAGGGGGCGCTCATTCAGACAGGTCTCTGGCCCTCCATCAGAGAGACACCGTATTCTCAGGCCTCTGAAGTGATGTGTTCTGTCCCGGGAGCAGAGAGCTGGAGGGTGACTAGGGATGGAAGGGAGGGCTGGAGCGCACCGACGTGGAGTCCAAGCCGCCCCGGCTGTAGGGTCACAGCACGCTGTCGGGTGAAGCCGGCAGTGCCTGGCCGTGTGTCCCCCAGTAACCGACGGAGCAGGTCTCCATGGCCCACAGGAACGAGGGGCGGCACTGGGCGTGCCGGAAGCTGATCTAACCCACACACGCCGTATTCTTATACTCGGAAATCACACCGTGTCTGCAAATACATACAACCCTCCTACGTGTGTGAAAATAATTTTAAAACCTGGTGATCGGGCGAGTGTTTGTACACCTGTGTGTGAAGCATGCTGTGTCTTTTTTACCGACTGACTTTTAATGAACCAACCCCTCCCCCGAGCTGGGCGAGGTGCGAGGCTGGCGTGGTCTCCGGGCCCCTGCACTTCCCGGGGCACCCCGCGCTCCCGCCTCCGCTGTGCCCACCTCAGCAGAAGCCATGCACGATTGACCTATTACATCATAGTCATTTTCAGATAATTAGACGTACATCCCGCACAGTGAAAGGTTAGGAGTCGCCAAGGGCCTCCTGGCAGGATAACTGACAGGGACGGGGGAGGGGAGACACGCGGGCCGGGCACGTCGCCGCGCCAGACAGCGCCGAGACAGGCACGCAGGACAGGTGCTAAAGGTGACCACGTCTCGGTGTTGTGTGAAAAGTACACCACTAATTAGAGACGGGTCTGTTCGAATTCCCCGTAAATGAGCTGATGAGAGAGAGACTCGAGCGGTTCGAGATCCCTGTAAGTGTGGTCTCTCATGGCACGATCATTAGAAATAATTTCAATTATTCACATCGGAGTGACGTTTGCATGGAGCTTTCTAAATAATGTGAGATCTGCTACACAAAGTCAGAATTAAAGCTTAGTCGCTAATCTCTGACATGCCGTGTGAGCGCCTACATGTCGACCTCTCGTGGAATGCCCTGCGTCCCTCTCTGAGCCACGGACTCGTTTGTGATTGTGTGTCACGGGAAGAGCATTACAAGCAGGACTGTGTCTCTAAGCATGCGAAAGGTGATTCGAACCCTCAGATCACGCACTGCGGACGCTGACCACGGTGGCTCTCCTCCGAGCTTTGTAGACACAGTTAGCTCCTCCCTCTCTGCGGCCCGCGGCCGCCCCCCACGGAGAGGACACTGTGGTCTGGCTGCTGGTGACGCGCCCTGGCTCACTGGGAGCAGTGCCGAGTGTGTGCTTAGGGGAAAGACCTTCCCAGACACTGGATAACTACGCTGCATGTGCTCCGAGGGAAGCCCTCGGCCTGCGCAGCCCCCACATGCCTGGTGAGTTTAAGCCACCGGGTCCGGGACTCGAACCGCAGTCGACTACGTGGGAGTCCAGCGACATAGCCTCAGGGAGGGCACAGGGGCTCACTCCTGGCCTCAGGGAGGGCACAGGGGCTCACTCCTGGCCTCAGGGAGGGCACACACAGGGGCTCACTCCTGTCCTCAGGGAGGGCACACACAGGGGCTCACTCCTGTCCTCAGGGAGGGCACACACAGGGGCTCACTCCTGGCCTCAGGGAGGGCACAGGGGCTCACTCCTGGCCTCAGGGAGGGCACACACAGGGGCTCACTCCTGGCCTCAGGGAGGGCACACACAGGGGCTCACTCCTAACCTCAGGGAGGGCACACACAGGGGCTCACTCCTGGCCTCAGGGAGGGCACACACAGGGGCTCACTCCTGGCCTCAGGGAGGGCACACACAGGGGCTCACTCCTGTCCTCAGGGAGGGCACACACAGGGGCTCACTCCTAACCTCAGGGAGGGCACACAGGGGCTCACTCCTGGCCTCAGGGAGGGCACACAGGGGCTCACTCCTGTCCTCAGGGAGGGCACACACAGGGGCTCACTCCTGGCCTCAGGGAGGGCACACACAGGGGCTCACTCCTGGCCTCAGGGAGGGCACACACAGGGGCTCACTCCTGGCCTCAGGGAGGGCACACACAGAGGCTCACTCCTGTCCTCAGGGAGGGCACACACAGAGGGCTCACTCCTGGCCTCAGGGAGGTCACACAGGGGCTCACTCCTGGCCTCAGGGAGGGCACACACAGAGGCTCACTCCTGTCCTCAGGGAGGGCACACAGGGGCTCACTCCTGGCCTCAGGGAGGGCACAGGGGCTCACTCCTGGCCTCAGGGAGGGCACACACAGAGGGCTCACTCCTGGCCTCAGGGAGGGCACACAGGGGCTCACTCCTGGCCTCAGGGAGGGCACACACAGAGGCTCACTCCTGTCCTCAGGGAGGGCACACACAGGGGCTCACTCCTGGCCTCAGGGAGGGCACACAGGGGCTCACTCCTGGCCTCAGGGAGGGCACACACAGGGCCTCACTCCTGTCCTCAGGGAGGGCACACACAGGGGCTCACTCCTGGCCTCAGGGAGGGCACACAGGGGCTCACTCCTGGCCTCAGGGAGGGCACAGGGGCTCACTCCTGGCCTCAGGGAGGGCACACACAGGGCCTCACTCCTGTCCTCAGGGAGGGCACACACAGGGCCTCACTCCTGTCCTCAGGGAGGGCACACACAGGGGCTCACTCCTGGCCTCAGGGAGGGCACACACAGGGGCTCACTCCTGGCCTCAGGGAGGGCACAGGGGCTCACTCCTGGCCTCAGGGAGGGGCACACAGGGGCTCACTCCTGGCCTCAGGGAGGGCACACACAGGGGCTCACTCCTGGCCTCAGGGAGGGCACACACAGGGGCTCACTCCTCAGGGAGGGCACACACAGAGGGCCTCAGGGAGGGCACACACAGGGGCTCACTCCTGGCCTCAGGGAGGTCACACAGGGGCTCACAGGGGGGCTCACTCCTGGCCTCAGGGAGGGCACACAGGGGCTCACAGGGGCTCACTCCTGGCCTCAGGGAGGGCACACACAGGGGCTCACTCCTGGCCTCAGGGAGGGCACACAGGGCACACAGGGGCTCACTCCTGGCCTCAGGGAGGGCACACACAGGGCCTCAGGGAGGGCACACAGGGGCTCACTCCTGGCCTCAGGGAGGGCACACACTCCTGGCCTCAGGGAGGGGGGGGCCTCAGGGAGGGCACACAGGGGCTCACTCCTGGCCTCAGGGAGGGCACACACAGGGGCTCACTCCTGGCCTCAGGGAGGGCACACAGGGGCTCACTCCTGGCCTCAGGGAGGGCACACACAGGGGCTCACTCCTGGCCTCAGGGAGGGCACACACAGGGGCTCACTCCTGGCCTCAGGGAGGGCACACACAGGGGCTCACTCCTGGCCTCAGGGAGGGCACACACAGGGGCTCACTCCTGGCCTCAGGGAGGGCACAGGGGCTCACTCCTGGCCTCAGGGAGGGCACACACAGGGGCTCACTCCTGGCCTCAGGGAGGGCACTCCTGGCCTCACACAGGGGCCTCAGGGAGGGCACACACAGGGGCTCACTCCTGGCCTCAGGGAGGGCACACACAGGGGCTCACTCCTGGCCTCAGGGAGGGCACACACAGGGGCTCACTCCTGTCCTCAGGGAGGGCACACACAGGGGCTCACTCCTAACCTCAGGGAGGGCACACAGGGGCTCACTCCTGGCCTCAGGGAGGGCACACAGGGGCTCACTCCTGTCCTCAGGGAGGGCACACACAGGGGCTCACTCCTGGCCTCAGGGAGGGCACACACAGGGGCTCACTCCTGGCCTCAGGGAGGGCACACACAGGGGCTCACTCCTGGCCTCAGGGAGGGCACACACAGAGGCTCACTCCTGTCCTCAGGGAGGGCACACACAGAGGGCTCACTCCTGGCCTCAGGGAGGGCACACAGGGGCTCACTCCTGGCCTCAGGGAGGGCACACACAGAGGCTCACTCCTGTCCTCAGGGAGGGCACACAGGGGCTCACTCCTGGCCTCAGGGAGGGCACAGGGGCTCACTCCTGGCCTCAGGGAGGGCACACACAGAGGGCTCACTCCTGGCCTCAGGGAGGGCACACAGGGGCTCACTCCTGGCCTCAGGGAGGGCACACACAGAGGCTCACTCCTGGCCTCAGGGAGGGCACACACAGGGGCTCACTCCTGGCCTCAGGGAGGGCACACACAGGGGCTCACTCCTGGCCTCAGGGAGGGCACAGGGGCTCACTCCTGGCCTCAGGGAGGGCACACAGAGGGCTCAAGGCTGCCACTCTTGCAGGCCCCCAGCTGGAGGCTGGCCCAGGATGGAAGTTGAGGACTTCTGTGCCCAGCTCATGCGGCTGAGGGCCGGGGCGTGTCCTGGCCTGAAAACCCCTGCCCGGCTCGCTCACATCCGCTCTGTGCTCCACAGACCAGGGGCTGGCTATGTCCAGGACTGCTGTGGCCCTGCCCGCTCAGAGCACTACACCCCAAGGACAGCCGTGAGGAACGGGCCATTAACAGGAGACAGGAGACCACGCCCCGCCAGAGCAGTGCCAAGGGCCTCACGGCACCTTGGCCACACGGAAGGGGCCAAGAGGGCAAGGCGGGACACAAGCCGCCCCCAGGCTCCCGGCCCTCACGCTCCCTCCAGCGCCCTCTTAGGCACAGGTGACCCGCCAGGGACACCCACCTCTAGGGAACCTGGGGACCTTCTAAACTAGCACCCCCATCCCAGACGCTGCGGGATGTGATGGGGCGCCTATGTGATGACAGGTGACATCTCCGAGTCTGTGTCCTCGGTGCACCCAGGGACTTCACTGTCGCCCGCCCCCTACTCTCCTGAGTCCTTCGCAGAGGTGCAGCTGGAGGGGCAGGTGGCTCTGGCCTGCTTCCTCCTGCTAGGCCCTCCTGATGCGGGGTCAGTGTAACGTCCAGGTGTCTCTACTCAGACGAGCCCACCGACCGCAGCGAAGCCCACCTTCCGTCATAGGGCATCATGCAGTGACAGGCTTCTTCAGCCCATGGTGGAGGGGCTGAAGTGACGTGAGTAACACTGCTACGTGACCGCCAGGCTGTGTTAGTGTCCTGGGACGTGGGGCAAGTATGACAGCTGAGTGACAAATGCATTCTCTCTGAGTTCTGCAGGCCAGGAGTCCACTCCTAAGGGGTGGGGAGGTGGGTTCCTCCAGAGCTCGGGCTCGGGGAGCCCCTGTCAGCCTCTGGTGCCTGAGCTCCCGTGTGTGACCAAGCGCCGTCCCTGTTCTGGCTCTGGTTCTGGCCAGGGCCTGAGCTGACCGGCGGCCCCGAGTTAGGCACTGTGCAGCGGCATGCAGTCACCCCGCCGCAGGCTCTCGGAGCCCGTAGGAATGGCCAGTCTTGTATCATCAGCTGGAACCTCTGCGTGGCGGGAGGAGCCTGCTGCGCTGGAACCCTAAGAACCCACAGACTCGGGGCAAGTTGAACAGCATTGGCTAGAGTTTTCTCATGGCCTATTTTAGAACTTAATAAAAATCCTGAAAGGATTAATGAGTATCTGTGCGTTTCACGGTTTGAGTGTCCAATAAAAAGGACAAAATATTATTAAATAGAGATTATATTATGACTGTGTGAAGAGCTTAGAACTACGTGTGTTTTAACACTTACAATGTCAGACTCCCTGCTGACCTTTCCAAGGTGTGTGTTAGAAGCGGGTTCCTAGGTGGGTTACAGCTGTGATCCAGCGGGTCACGAGGAAAGGCTGGGGAAGTGGGGTCAGGTGGGGTCCTGAGGGAAGCACAGGGCATTGCATGGTGGCTGCAAGCGGCTTGCTATCACGGAGGGCTCTCCTGACCACAGAGGGCTCACCTGACCCTGGAGGGCACACCCGTTCACGGGGGGGCTCAGCTGTTCATGGGGGGCTCCCCTGTTGCCAGAGGGCTCACCTGTTCATGGGGGGCTCCCCTGTTCCCAGAGGGCTCACCTGTTCGTGGAGGGCTCACCTGTTCCCAGAGGGCTCAGCTGTTCATGGAGGGCTCACCTGTTCCCAGAGGGCTCACCTGTCTGTGGAGGGCTCAGCTGTTCGTGGAGGGCTCACCTGTCCCCGGAGGGCTCACCTGTCTGTGGAGGGCTCACCTGTCCCCAGAGGGCTCACCTGTCCCCGGAGGGCTCACCTGTTTGTGGAGGGCTCACCTGTCCGTGGAGGGCTCACCTGTCCCCGGAGGGCTCAGCTGTTCGTGGAGGGCTCACCTGTCTGTGGAGGGCTCACCTGTCTGTGGAGGGCTCACCTGTTTGTGGAGGGCTCACCTGTCCGTGGAGGGCTCACCTGTCCCCGGAGGGCTCACCTGTTTGTGGAGGGCTCACCTGTCTGTGGAGGGCTCACCTGTCCCCGGAGGGCTCACCTGTCTGTGGAGGGCTCACCTGTCTGTGGAGGGCTCACCTGTCCCCGGAGGGCTCACCTGTCTGTGGAGGGCTCACCTGTCTGTGGAGGGCTCACCTGTTTGTGGAGGGCTCACCTGTCCCCGGAGGGCTCACCTGTCCCCGGAGGGCTCACCTGTCTGTGGAGGGCTCACCTGTCCCCGGAGGGCTCACCTGTCCCCGGAGGGCTCACCTGTTTGTGGAGGGCTCAGCTGTTCGTGGAGGGCTCACCTGTCCCCGGGGGGCTGACCCGTTCGTGGAGGGCCCAGACGATCATGGAGGGCTCACCTAGCTTCACGGGCAGCGCTGGCAGTACTTCTCACCTGCCTGGCACTTCACAGGAGTAGCCGTGAATCCATCCTCTGAGAGAGAAGAGAGCCCGCTGATTTTTATTCCCGGCGTCCCTGGCTATGGAAGTGGAGTAGAGCTGCCCCTCCTTTCTGGTGGTGTCCTTGCTGGTCAGCCCTGCTTGGCTTGCCGCTCGTACACGCAGGGGCAGATGCCCACGGGGAGGGCAGGCGGCCTCTCCAAAGACGGGCCTGAGACAGCGCTGCTCCCACGACGTTTCCAGACTGCGAGTGTCAGAAGAAAACTGACATGCCATTTGGTCCACGGACGACAGAGAAGTGCCCACGCCATTTACCCACCTCAGCAAGAGCTGAGATAAAGCTTGGCATCCCTAATTAGCTGGGGCCTGCAAAGGGGCTAGTTCTGTCTGGAAGAGGCTTGTTCCCCTGGGTGTCGGAAGTGTGTGCGCATTTGGGCAGAGCCGCGTCCAACCCCCCGATGTGGCCTGATGCCTCCCTGCTCGGCCACAGGGCTCTCTCCTTCCCCCTCGGGGCTCCTACTCACTCGGGGCTTACCACGGCTCTCCACGAGGTGGTTTGGGGCTTTGCTGCGCAGAGAGCTGGAGTGCGTTCAACTCTCAGAGCTCCCGGTCTCCGTCTGTCTGTAAGACACGTGCTCTGCCCAGGCACTTCCGGACTGGCCACGCGGAGGCCGTCTGGTAACACCTCTCCGGCTGGCCACGCGGTGGCCGTCTGGCAACAGCCCTCGGGATTATCCACACAGTGGCCGTCTGGTAACACCCCTCCGGACTGGCCACGCGGAGGCCGTCTGGTAACACCTCTCCAGCTGGCCACGTGGAGGCCGTCTGACAACACCTCTCCGGCTGGCCACGCGGAGGCTGTCTGGTAACACCCCTCCGGACTGGCCACGCGGAGGCCGTCTGGTAACACCTCTCCGGCTGGCCACGCGGTGGCCGTCTGGTAACACCTCTCCGGCTGGCCACGCGGTGGCCATCTGGCAACAGCCCTCTGGATTATCCACACAGTGGCCGTCTGGCAACAGCCCTCGGGATTGTCCACACAGTGGCCGTCTGGTAACACCCATGATCCCCACCCATTTCCTCTCTGACGGCGAGAGGCCCGGGTCCCACTGCAGGCATTGCTTCGAGTTCTTCCTGTTTATTACTTTGGCCTCAGCTGGTTCTCAGTGCCAAAGCTGCAAGTCCTCCCTTCTCTTGCCCTCTGCTCTCCAGAGCTCACGGAGTTCTTACAGAGTGGGCTGAGCCTCAGGCGCTGTGCGGCCAGGAGACCTAAGTGAGGGGAGAGAGGGCGACAGCCGGGAGACGGCTCACCCCCGAACACAAGCCCCAGCATACCCCGCTGAGGAGGAGCTCGGCCCCCCATGCGCACGGCGAGCGAGTCAGTGGTCCTGAGACCCAGATGCACAGTGGCTTCCCCGAGTCTGAGACCGCCCCGACTAGCCCAGGGGAAATGGGACCGGATGCCTCTCTGGTCGGGCTGCGGGGCAGACTCTGGGCTCATGGCCTCCCTGAATCCATGGCTGGAAGCCGCATGACGAAGGCTTTCACAACTTCCACCCCTGAAATGCTGTCGGCCAACTGCGGGGAGCTGGTGGGGAGCGGGCCAGGAGGCACGTCTGGGCAGGCCGGGCTGCTGCGCTAGGAAGGCTGGCCAAGGAGGTAGAGGCGGCTCTCTGGGGGTCCCGGGGCACTCTGACCGGTCCGGGCAGACGGGCCAGGACGGCCAGTTGTTCCGGCAGTGTGTCGTGTGGAGCGTTCACTGTGACTCCCCACACCGGCCGGGCTGCCGCTCCAGTGGGAGCAGAGGGAGCAGCAGCCCGGACCTGGGGGCGGGCGGCCTCCTACCCAGTGCAGGAAGGCCTGCACCTGGGGTGTGTGCAGGCCGTGGCAGCGCCACAGCGGCCTGCACTGTGCCAGGGGCCGCAGTCACGTGGGAGGCAGCTCTGTGCGCACACACCGGGCACAGGCGTGCCACGGACCCAGCTGGCTGAGACAGGGCTGGGTCCTGGCGTGAGCACCCTGTCGGGGTACCACGCTCTCTGTGTTTCTCTCTGCCTCTGCCCCTCTCTCTCGTGGAAGAAATGAATAAGTTTACAAAAGAAGGAAAATAAGCAATGATTGACACACTGGAAGGTGAGTGCTGCCGGTAAGGAGCACGGTAGCGTCTTCGCTGTGGCTGCCCGGCGCCGCGTGGGTGCTGGGAAAGCCACGTCGCCCCGTGGAGATGCACAGTGACCAAATAAAAAAGGAGGAGGAAAAGAGAAATAGAAGGAAAACAATCCTGGCCAGTTTCTCACACTTCCATAGAAGGCCAGAAAGGATGAAAGATTCAGTGTAGAGAAGCCAGGGACGGGTCAGCCCTGGGCCACAGCGTGGAGACGTGACGGAGACCGGAGACGGTCCACGCCGTCCCCGTCACTAGAAACCGACTCCGTCATTGTAGGAGCAGCTTCTGCAGTACAGCCAACTTCCTTTTCAGCCCTTCTCTGTCTTTTTTTAACCTCTCCCCCTGGGAACAGGCCTGTCTACTTAGCATCTCGGTGGCCACCGTGTGGCACAGATGGCCAGTCCCAGTGTCACCTGACCGGGGGACGTGCAGCAGTCCCCAGGAGTGGGGACTGCGCCAGGTGCTCTCGCCCTGCCTCACCGGGCCCGGGAGAGGAGCTGCCCCAGGCCCCGGGCCCCAGGCTGGGCCTTCTGCGTTCTGGGGGACTGCGAAGTCGCCTTCCATGAACCCCCCACCGCTTCAAGGCAATCCAAGTCAGAGTCTCGCTGGCACCCGCAGGAAGGCCCTGAAGCCGCAGGAGAAGGACCCGAGTGAGACTTTCTGCCTGGTGGGGTTGGGCTTCATGTCTCAGTTCTCGGGCCAGAGGCTTTCTTGAAGTTTTAACTTGTCTTCCTCTCACAGCTTGAGGAAACTTCAAGAGGCATAAACCAGAAAAACAAACATGCTTCTGAAGAGAAGAAAACAGAGAGAAGAGCAGAGATTTCAAAGCCACTGAACAAATTGGCTGTCCAGTTTATATCTTACAACACTGATTATTTTTGTTGTAATTATCTTCTACCAAGGAAGGAGGCGAAACGCTTAGCGGCGTTACACCGGGGAGCGGTCACCCGAGCCTTCGTGACTGGAGGGTCGGTTACGCGAGCACTCAGGCTCGAGGGAGGCTGGCCGGCGGCCGGGGCGCTCCCACACCTGCCACGTGCTCGCCCAAGTGCTGGAGAGGCGGGCCCCGGGCAGCCCCTGCAAGGAAGGCTCTGGAAGGTCTTTGGGGAAGAGCTATTTCGCTGCCAGAAGCACTTTCAGTTCTCTCCATACTCTGCCTGTCCCCAGAGGCCTGGTCAAGGGACTTGGTGGCAGACGCCGTCAGGAGTTGGAAGAGAGCTGTGACTTTCTCCGTGGGGACATGCGCTGAGGTCCCTGCCAGGCACATTCAGAGTGCAATGAATGTGTTCAGGTGTCTGCGGAGAACACCCGTGCTCTGATCCAGAGCTAAGAGTGCCCTCTGCTGAATCCGAGCTTCATCTCTGGCAGCCCCAGACCAGCTCTGAGACTCCCCGTCCAGGACCCTGCTGGCCTCCACCCACGGGTGCTGGGAAGTGTGGGGACACAGGGCAAAGGCAGCCGGCAGCGTGGGCCAACGCCGGACCAGCCCACAGGGAATGCACGCTGCAGCCGACGGCTCCCGCCAGCGCCCAGGGCATCAGACGCAGAGGCGCGGGGTCGCCTGGGAGATACGCAAACACCCAGGCCAGCGGCAGCAGCCGTGCTCTCGGCCACCGCGGGGAGCGGTGTGGTGGGCGGGGGGCCGAGGGCTGCAGTCGGAGAGGAAGAAGACACCCAGACAGCAATCCTGGCCACTGATGGGGGAGGCTCTTGCCCAAGAGGGACCACATCCATGCGTGGGGTTCCAGCTCCTGCCAGGATGTGCGTGCGTGTGTGTGCGTGTGTGTGCGTGTGCGTGTGTGTGTGCGTGTGTGTGTGCGTGTGTGTGTGTGCGTGTGTGTGTGCGTGTGTGTGTGCGTGTGTGGTTGGGGCATTAATCACACCTTCAGCTTTTCCACTGTCAAATCCCGGGTGATAATGACACGCCACCTCCTTGCTTCATGTCCCTATGGTGATGAGTTTGCTGCTGCTTCAGAGGTTTTGAGGGACCAGCAGATGGTGTAGTGGTTAAGGCACTGGATTCCCACATGGTCTATCGTGGTTCAAGTCCCAGACCTGGCAGCTTGAAACTCAAGCCAGGCACATATACATGTATGTCCAAAATCCCAGGAAGAGAAAAGAGAAGGGACTGCAGCGTGGTTCCCCCAGGGGGTGATGTCTCACTTTCCCTCTCACCATCGCTCTCTGTTTTTCTCCAGGGAGCGCACACACTCTATGGCAAAATCCTGAGGAAAAAACATGGCTTTGAAGATGCTGACGCCATCGTTAAAAACTGCTGCGTGAGCTCCCCATCGCAGGCAGCGGGCTAGAGTCCCCGCGTCCTGCTCCCCGACGCACTGGAGCCGGGTCAGAGCAGTGCCGGCTCCCACACAGGAGTCCTGGGTCCCCTGACGACAGGCAGGGCTCTGCTGGGCGGGACGTTAGACTTGCAGGCGCGCCCCAATGCCTAAGGGTTCTTGCCTGTAAGAAACTCTGGCTTCCTGGGTTTAGGACCGAGCAGACAGGGTGGAGGAAGCGGGACGGCAGTGTGCCCATGGTGCAGCCCCCACCGAGTCCGGCTGTCCGGGTGAGCCTGGCCCGTGCAGATATCCAGGACCTACAGAGCCGGCAGTGCAGGCCCGCATGCCTGCTCTGTGTGCCCGGCCAAGGTCCCTCTCCCGTGCACGCTGGCCCTGTGACTGAGACCTCCTGGTGTGAGAGTGTTTGTGCAGAGACACCCCAAATTCCACCGGAACCGAGTGAGGTGCCCCGTTCCCCCACGGAGTGTGCTGAGGTGCACACCCAGGGCCGGCGCGGGCTCTGGGCTAGAGAAGCCCTGTGGGAGGTGGCAGTGGCTGTCCCCTCTTCTCATCAGGGGACCGTGGGCCTCCCCCCAGTATGGAGCAGCCCTGAGGTGTGGCCATCGTGACCCCCTACTGCGCTGAGCTCCGAGGCGGCTCACTCCTTCCTCCACTCCATGCCCGGGGGAACAGCCGGGGGTTGCTGGAGATGGTGCGGGGACCAGGGCCGGGATCCCTGTCCCAGCAGGCTGAGCGGCGGAGGACACAGGTGCTTCAGGGTCAGAGGGAAGTAGTCAGTGGTGGCAGTACACCGCCTGTCACCGAAGACAACGGGAGTGAGAACGAGGTGACCGGACCTGGGTGCGGACCTGTGAGGGCTCAGCGAGCACCCCTGAGGCCTGCCTGGGGGAGGTGGTATGACTGCAACGCATTTGGAGAGAGAATGTTAAGCTCCTGTGTGAGTTGCAGCTCCTGCACCAGGTGGCGGGCGGCCTCCGTGAGACTCTGGGAGACGACGGGGTGCAGGGCAGCGCAGGCTCATGGGGCAGCGGGTGCTTGGGGCGACAGGTGTACTGGGTGGTAGGTAGCCGGTGATGAGGCGGCCCAGGTGCATGGGCAGCAGGTGGAGCAGGCTGAGGGCCCTGTGGCTTCTGCCTGTCTTCCAGCGCCCACAGTGTCCTCGGGGCAGGCTGGCGGGTGTGGAACCGCAGCACGTGGTCGGAACCCAGCCCCACGCTCCTGGAGCTGCTCCTAGGCAGCACCTTCCTCCCGAGGGGCTGGCGGTCACCCTGCAGGAGAGGGCCTCAGGACGGGGCCCCATCTGTGGTGGGCCTTGCCCAGGGCGCCACCCGTGGAGGCCGGCTTGGTGTCAGACAGTATCAGCACACACCACGGTCACTCAGTTGTCCGCAGCACTGCAAGGTCCCCAGCACTGTCTCCCTCTGGGGCCCGCAGCTCCCGCACACACTGTCTGGGGCAGCCGCATCCCAGGGCCAGGAGGCAGGAGGCCCGAAGCGCCATGTGGCAGGGCTGGTCCCTCCTGGGCTTCGTCCACTGACTCCCAGACCCCCGTGCCTTCCCACGGTCACCCCTCCCGCCCCGCCATGTCTGTGCCCTCATCATCTTCTCTCTCCCTCCCGCTCCTTTCTCCCTCCTCCTCTTTTCCTTCTTCCTCTCCTTCTTCTCTTCGTTCTCCTTATTCTATTTGAAATGTACTAAAGGCTATATTTATGTTCACTGGAAAGAGACAGAGAGAGAGGGAAGATGAGAAAGCACCCCAAGGGGGTGGCACCCTGCACCATCTCCGTCTCTCCCTCCCGCACGCTTGCGTGTTTCTCAAGCCACCAGGTCTGGGACTCAATCCACTCATTCAGCTATGTGGGATCTAGTCACCTGTGTCACCGTGCCTCCAGCTGGGTCAGGGACCCCTAATGACCTCATGTTGACTTAGCCACCTCTTCAAAGGCCAGTGCCCAGGTATAGTCACACCCTGAGGTCCTGGGGCTCAGGGCAACCACATACACACATTTTTGGGGACATAGTTGGGCCCGCTGCAGCCCGGAAGGCACCCCAGGGCAGGAGCAGAGAAGAGGGGGCAGCTGTAATTTCACCTCCCCCTTAGGAGACAGAGATTGTAGGTTACCTGTCCAGCAGAGGCCCCCGAGGAAGACGAGACAATTTTTGCATTGCCTAATGCTCCTTCTACTTTCTTAGATGTTTCACTGGGAGGCTCTGCGTTTTTGCGTGGGGAGCTGTGACTTAGAAGAGCAGGCCCTTCACGAGCCTGCACAGGCTGTCCGCCAGCTACGCTAAGTATTTGGCTAGAATCTCCCTTTCCAAATTATTCTGGGGATAATTGATGTGGATATTCTAGTCCACCGAATCTTGGAAATGTTAGGCTGAACTCTTGGAAATGGCCGAGCCTTCAAGCGTGGTGAGAGTCAGTCAGTCCCACTTCTCCAGGAGCGAGTACTGCCTCAGCTCTCCTGCCTCTGACTCAGAGGCTCAGGAACCTACAAAAGTAGTGAACAGCATGAGTGAGATACTTCGGTAAGTAAATGATTCAGTAATGAAACAGCACCTCCCCATAATCAATAGCCCACCTGGAATAACTTAATCACACAGGAGCAAAAGCAGCATCTAGTGTTATAGAGGAGATGGGTCACTGAGGCTGCGCTGAGCTACCCAGGCGGTCAGCAGTACCGGGCGTCAAGTGGTGGACGGCAAATGTGTGGACACGCACACGTGCGTAAGGAGTCCCACTGCTGCAGGGTTCTCGGCTTCCGCTGGGCTGTTCTTTCCAAAGGTGGCTGATCAGAACTCTTAACTGAACTCTTGGAATTCTTAGCCAGCAAGTTTGCAAATAAAACACACTCATTCTGTTCATTGTGGCATTATTCACGATTGCTAAGATGTAGAATCAACTCAAATGTCCAACAGATGAGTGATTGAAGAAGTCTGGCACATCTCCTCTATGGAATACTACTCAGCCATAAAGAACAATGAGACCCTGACATCTGATAGAAAGTGGACAAATAAGGAAGACTGAATGTGGAGCAGAGCACGCCAGACTATGAGAGAGGCATCGTACATCCCCACTCAGTATTTACCGAATGTCTGCACTCTATGGTAGACACTGAAAGACAGAGGTATAAAAGCGTGGAGAGCAGTGGTGATACTAGAGAAAGTATGAGGGGTGGGGAATGGGGGGGGGACGGGAGAAAATCAAGAGGGGATAAAAGAAGCAACACTTAGCAGACACAAAAATGGAAAGTTATCTGTTGATGATAATACATATGATAATATCTTTGACTGGACTAATACACAGTCCATGCATACTGGGAACATGCTTTTTGTATGCTGGAAAGAAGTATAGTGACTAAGTATAAAAAATACATTAATTTTAAAAATGTGCATTCTACCTGTCAAAGGGTTCTCTCATCCAAGGAAAAGAAATTCGGAACAGCTTGCAAGCCCAGAGAGCGCTCTCTCCCCTCAAAATGCAGCGGAGGGCATGGCGGACCACTGAGTGGCCCCTGCACCCCTCATGACCCCGAGCCCCTAGGGGGCCAGTGCCCTGTGTCCCGCGAAGGTCCGCCTCACGGAAACCCAGCCCCATGGGTGGCCCGTCACAGAAACTGTCCTAGGTCCTCTCAGCAGGGGGTCAGAGCATAGTGCCGGGCACACATTTAGCATGAAGCACACCCTGCTGGGGTACACACCACTGCCAGCATCTCTGGTGGTCGTGTTGCGATTTCGGATTTTATGTAATTGCTGCACAACTTTGTGGAGTATGGTAAGGTTTTTCTGATGTTTAGAAACAGTGTATTTATTTATTCTATGAGCAAGAGAGAGAGGAAGAGAGACGGAAAGGGACACCCGATGGGGCCCTGATGCCACGATCCACTCTGAGCCCCAGCCAGCGTGGGTCATGGACACGCATGTGCCCTGTGTCCACAGGGAGAGCTCTGGATTCCTGTGTTTGATCGCTGCACGGCCGCCTGGCCTCTCAGGCGTTTCTGACTGATACTTCACTTCCTCTGCAGAGTTCACCCTCCTCAAGCAAGAAAGAACTTTGAAGAAAGAACTCTCTGCACCCCCACTGCCGGTTGTGACTGCCCTGTCACCCAGCACTGCCAGGCTCGCCTGCCTCCGGCCTCCTCCATGGCCCTGGCCCGCTCCCTCCCCACGTGTCAGAGCGTGCGTTCCGAGGGCCGGGCCGGTGTGCTGAGGAATGTGCACACCCTGCACCACTCACCCTCCTCCAGGGCGGTCTGATGAGTTCTCGTGGCCACATGCGGCTGTGCCAGGACCACCGTGATGCCGGCTTGATCCCACTGCCCTGGAAAACGCCTCCTGCCCCGTCGCAGTCCATCCGTCCCCACGCAGTGACCGCCAGCTTGCCTTGCCTAGAATTGTGCAGAGAGGGAAGCCGGTAGCACGGCGAACACCCAGCAGGCGTCCCTGGTGGCACAGTGCAGTCCTCACAGCACGTGGGGAGGATTCCTGTGGTGGCCGAGCAGTGTTCCAGGAGGACTTGCCACCCTGTGGTTTTACCACGCACCGGGTGGGGGGCTTTTCTGCCACTTCCAGTTTGGGCTATTAAGAATAAGGCAGACTATGACCAGCAGATGGCATAATAGTTATGTCACTGGACTCCCAGGTAGTCGGCCACAGTTCAAGTCCTGGACCTGGTGTCTTAAAACTCATGCCAGGCACGTTTGTGTGCATGCTCATAATCTCGAGAGGAAAATGGAAGAGAAGGGATTGTGGCATGGCCATCCCTCCTGGGGATGATGTCTCGCTTTCTGTCTCTCTGTCTCTGGCAAGCTTACATGCCCTATAGCAAAATATCTCTCTCCCTTAAAAAAAATAAATGAAGTGGAATGGAACCAGCAGATGATGTAATGGTTACATCACTGGACTCCCATGTAGTGGACCGTGATTTCAATCCCAGACCTGGTGGCTTAAAACTCATGCCGGGCACGTGTGCATGCTTGCCCCAAATCCTAAGAGTGGAGGAGCAAGAAACTGCGGTGTGGCCATGCCCCTGGAGGGTAAGAGTTCTCACTTTTTGTATGTCTCTCCAGTGAGCACACATGCCCTATAGCATAAATCTCTCTCTTTCTGAAAAATAAATAAATAAAAGAATAAGGCAGTCAGACCCCACATGGCCGGCCACGGAGTTCGAGCTGTGGACCAGGTGGCATGAGAAACATGCACGTGCACCAATCCTGAAAGGAGGGATGGAGGAAGCTCATGGCGTGACCACACCCATGGGGAGGGTGTTTTCTCCCTCTCCTTCTCTGTCTCTTCATCTCGCAATGAGTGCACGTGCCCTCCAGCTTGCACACGCACATGCACCCACCAGAATAAAGCAGCTAGAACATTTATATGTAGATTGATTTGGATAGGATTGCCATTTTGACTATATTAATTCTGCTAATCTAGGAGCATGGGATGTCCTTCCAACTTTTTTGTGTCCTTTATGATTTCCTTTTAAAGGTTTTATACTTTTCTTTATAGAGATCTTTGACTTCCTTGGTTAGTTTTATTCCTAGTTATCTTATACTTCTGTGGCTATAGTAAATGGGATTACTTTCTTCAGTTCTGTCTCTGTCTGCTTGTTTGTATGTCAAGATGCTATAGATTTTTGTAAGTTAATTTTGTATCCTGCCACTTTACTGTATGCATTTATTACTTCGAGAGGTTTTTTTTTTTTTTTTTTTTTTTTTTTTTTTTTTTTTTTTTTTTGTGGCTACTATTGGGTCTTCTATGTATACAATCATGTCATCTGCAAACAGAGATAATTTCAACTCTTCTTTCCCTATTGGAATGCCTTTTATTTTATTCTCTTGTCTGATTGCATTGGCTAGGACTTCCAGTACTATATTGAATAGGAGTGGCGAGACTGAGCAGCCTTGTCTTGTACCAGTTTTTAGTGGAAAAGCTTTTAGCTTTTCCCCATTCAGTGTAATGTTAGCTATAGGTTTTTCATAGATGGTTTTTATTATGCTGAGAAATGATCCTTCTATGCCAATTTTCCTGAGAGTCTTAATCATGAAGGAATGTTGCATTGATTTTTGATTTTTACCTTTATTTCAAATGCTTTTTCTGCATTAAGATTGAATAAAATGCTGTTGATCACATGATTTTGTACCTTTATTTCTGTTAATATCGTGCATCACATTTATGGTTTTGTATATATTGAACTGTGTTGGGAGGTTATGGCTGGTTTAATCTCCTTGTTGCATCCCTGAGAATAAGTCCTACTTCCAGGTTTTCTTCTTTGTGATGAATAACGTATTTTTTATATGCTGTTGCTAAATGGTTAGCAAGGATCTTATTGAGAGTTTTTGCATCTATATTCATCAGAGCACAAATAGAACTTCCCTCTTATGTCTGTACGTAGATTATTTTCCTTTTATGTTGTATCCTTATCTGTTCTGGGAATAAAGGTAATGGAGGCTTCATAGAATGAATGCAGGGCTGAGAAAAATGTATAATTGTGGTTTTTTGGGTGGGTTCCTTCCTTTTGCATCTCCAGAAACAGTTTGAGCCTATTTTGTCCCAAATCAGTAGAGCGACGCCCGCTCTTTCTTGGTGTCCATTCCCAAAGGTGAAGGGCATGGAATACCTTTTTCCAGCCCTTTACCTTTAGTCTCTGTATCTTCATCCATGAGATGGGTTTCTTTTAGGCAGCAGATGGAGGCTTTCTGATTTTTAATCCATTCAGCCAGTCTGTGTCTCTTGATCAGAGAATTTAATCCATTAACATTCAACATATTATCGATATTTCCAGACTTGCACTTAACATTAAGTTAGCCATATTCTTGGTTGTTTTTTGTTCGTTTATTGCTGTCTGTCTTTCTTTAGTTTCCTTGGTATAGTACTCCTTTTAGAATTTATTAAAGAGCTGGTCTGGAGTTGGTAAATTATTTCAGGTTTTGTTTATCTGAGAATGTTTTTATCTTCTTTTCCCATATAAAGGATAATCTTTCTGAGTACAGTATTCTTGGATGAGATTATTTTTCATTTGACGCTTTGAATGTATCTCCCCATTCATTCCTTGTTTGCATTGTATCTGATGAGAAGTCAAGAATTAGCCTGATAGGATAGCCTTTGTAAGTGATTTGAAGTTTCCCTCTTGCCAATCTTAGTATCTTGTCTTTGTGGTTTTGGCCAATCTAGCTATGATGTGCTGTGGTGAGGATCTTCTGATTCTGTTTGCAGTTCTTTGTATTTTTGGGGTCTAAATGATTGAGTGCCTCTCTAGACTTAGAAATTCTTCTTCTAGGATTCTGTAGAATAGATTATCAATGCCCTTATTAGTTTCTTCACCTTTTGGAATACCAATTATTCGGATGTTTGGGCAATTCATGGTATCTAGTATTTCTTGTGTATTATCTTCAGTTTTCTTGGTTGTTTTTTGAGAATTTTCATAATTTTTTTAAGGTCAGAGGTTTTGCCTTATACTTCTGAGATTCAATCTTTTGCATGGTCTAACCTTCTTTTAATACTTTCAAGGGAGGTTTTGATTTCCTGTAGTACAGCCTTCATACCTACCAGTTCCATTTGATTTTTTTTTTTAATGATGTCAAATTCTTCTTCCATATCATGGAAAGACTTCCTCATCTCTTGGAGCTCAATGTCTTTTTTTTTTCTTACATCTCATGGAGTTTTGTTACCATAAATATTCTAAATTCTTTTTCTGACAGTTTGGTAATATCCTCTCATTTTTCCCTACTTGGTGAAGAGTTACAGTGTTCCCTTGCTGGAGATGTGTTACTTGATTCTCTCATCCTGGAGGCTCTTCTCCAATTTTGAGCAATTTGGTAATGTATTCACTTTGGTCTAATTTGTTGGAGAAGGATTCTGTAACTGTGAGCTCATGTGTTTCCCTCACTGTGAAATAATTTGGTGCTATTTTCTCTCTTCTACTGTGTCCTCCAGTGTGGGAACCACAGGAGGAGTTTTGAAGTCAGATTTATGAAGGGGAATTTCACTCTTTTTACAACCACTACAGTGAGGTGCAGGTGCAAAGAGTTCTCTAAAACTCACAATGCTCAGATGTTAGCTACTACACGCCTAGACTTCTCTAGGCTGAGGGAAAAGACAAAGAAAGTAGGAAACAGAATTAGGAAGAAAAAGCAAAGAGAAAAGAAGGAAAGAACTAGAACAAAGAGAGGAGGAAAAAAAACAGAAATCATGATGCAGGAAATAAAATTGGGTTAAAAATGGAAAACTGCTCAGCACGCCTGCGTGCCATGTAATGAGGTAGCAGAGATGGAGATGCCTGAATGCTTTCTGTCCCAGGTGAGGGAAGGAGGCAAATTAGCAAGAGAAAGGCACAAGTGGGGAGAAAGCTGTTTTTTAAAAGAGAAAAAAAAGTTAGAAGGGACAGAGAAGAACAAGAGGGAGAGAGAGTTTGCCTATCTGACTAGTGCCGGGGTCTGGAATGGGGGTCCTGGCTGGGGTACTTCACAGCCGCGAAGCTGAACCCGGAAGGTGCAGCAGAGACAGGTGGTGAGGCCTGGATGCTCTCTGTCCTGACTAGCACTGGGGGTCTCTAAAATGTATATGCTTTCTAATTTGCCCCTGGCCAGAAGCTTCTTTTTCTTTTTTCCTAAAGATGCCTTTAGAACAGAAAATTTCTAGAACTTTAACGAAGTTCCACTGTCTCCAAATGTACACACATCTGGAATGTATGTAGCTATAGATACAGACACTGGTTTTCATCATGGAGAGATTTTACTCCTTTTTCTCCAATCATGCCCTACAGAAGCAAGGTTTAAAGCACATGATGAACAAGTACTAGAATCCTAACTTAGAAATATTATAAACAGTAGAAAAGAGAAACAATTTTTAAAATGAAGGCACATTATAAAAAAAGTAACAATCTGCATAATAATATATGGTGAGTGCAAAAATAAATAAATAAAAATGAAAAAAGTAGCAATCTGGCACCACTGACTATAGCTACTCTATGACATAATTAAAGAAATTATACATAATGACAAATGCGGTATTGTAAAATACAAAATATTGAAAATTAATTAAATTATAATTTTATTTTTCAATATATGAACAGTGAAAATTGTAATGATTTGAACTCTTCCATATGTACCACACAATTCCAATCATCTTTATGTTAGGAATCATTTGTCTGTTATTACTCGGCAGAGGAAATAGATAACTTTTTATATAAAAGAGCCAAATGAAAATTATTTCCCTTTCTCATTATTCTTGAACAGGTCAGGCTTTTGTTTGTTTGTTTTTGTTTTTTGTTTTTTTGGGGGGGTTTTGCCATAGGTCACATGCACTCACCAAAAAGAGACAGTAAGAGGGAAAGTGAGGAATCGCCCCCAGGCAGGTGGCCGTGCTCAATCCCTTCTCCTCCTTTATCCTGTTCGGATTCGGGGCCTGTATGCACATGGATCCAGAATGATTTTCAAGCCTCTGACTAGCCCCAAGGTCATAGAAATTTTCTTCTAACGTATATTATGGACACTTTATAGATAAAACTTTTATGTCCAGGTCTATTATCTGTTTAGTTAATTATTGTGGATAGCATGAGGCAGAGTATATTTTACGCTGAATATGAAGACCCCATTGTTCTAGCATCATTTGCTTCCCCACTGACTTGCCTGGCAGCTCTGTTGAAAATCAGCTGACTTCTTATCTGCAAGCCTGCTTCTGGGTTGTCTGGTATGCTCCACGGATTGTAGAATGTATCTTTATGGTGATACTGCACTTTCTGATTACTGTAACTTTATATAAATCTTGAATGATGTAGAGGCCCTTCATTTTTTTCCTTCTTTCTCAAAATTGAGTTCAATAGTATATTGGGTCATTGAAAAAGTAGTGAACACGTTTTTGCATAGAAAAACATAGGAAAATATGTTACTTTTCTGATGACCTAATAGGTTCATTTTGTTTCTCTACAAGGTTTGAAATATGTTTTGTTGAATCTATCCCTAAATATTTAATAGCTTTTGATGCTATCATAAATAGCATTTTAAAAGTATTTCAATTTCTAATTAGTTGTAGCCGATGTATAAAGATAGAATAAAATTTTTATGACCTCGTGTGCCCAGTGACCTCATTAGTTTCATAGCTTTTTCTGTAGGTTTTTTTTACATTGTCTACAGACATCAAGTCATTTTCAAGTAAAAGCATTTTTGTTCTTTCTTTTTAATCTGTATGCTTTTCTCTTCTTTTTCAAGTTTGCTGATAATTTTTGTCGTAAGTGTGGATTTTGTTAAATGCTTTTTCTGCGTCTACTGATATTAACATATAATTTTTTTATTATTTTACCATAAAATATGGTTTATAGCATTGGTCAGTTTTTCAAATGCTAAACCAATTTCGCACTTCTAGGATGCATTCAACTTGGTGATGCTATATTATCTTGGTTTTATAATTGCTGGAGTTGATTCCCTAAAATTTTAGTAAGAAATTTTATTACTATATTTATGGTCTGTAGTTTTTTCATAAAGTCTCAGCCTGGTTTTGGTATTAGTGTGTTATTGGCCTCATAGAATGAGGTGTTTTGTGTCCTTTTTCCATGTTCTTCAATAGTCCTTATACAAGAGGTATCATCCCTCCTTAAATGCTTGATAATCAGTGTTGGAGGTCTCTTTGTGAAGTTTTTAAAGCATAAATTCTATGTCTTTAATAGCTACGAGGCTATGCATGTCATCTATTTTTTCCTCAGTGAATTTTGATAGTTTGTGTTAGTCAAGGACTTTGATCATTTTATCTAAGTGGCTGGATTTATTGGCATAAAGCTGTTCTTGGAATGTCCTTATTTTCCTGTTAACATCTGTAGAGTCTGTGGTGATGCCTCTCTCTTTTCCCTGACTCTGGGACAAGACACTGAGCAGGCCCCAGTCCTGCAGCTTGGGCACATAGAGATGGATTGAAATGGTATTGACAAGCTCAGCTGCTAAGTTTACTCACTTCTTGTAACTGCCTGGCAACCAGGGCAGAACAGGTGTAACAGGGATTCACACACTCATCCTCTAGAGCACTTCCAACCCGGGCAGAACAGGTGTAACAGGGATTCACACACTCATCCTCTAGAGCACTTCCAACCCAGGCAGAACAGGTGTAACAGTAATTCACACACTCATCCTCTAGAGCACTTCCAACCCAGGCAGAACAGGTGTAACAGGGATTTACACACTCATCCTCTAGAGCACTTCCAACCCGGGCAGAAAAGGTGTAACAGGGATTTACACACTCATCCTCTAGAGCACTTCCAACCAGGGTCTCCTGTCACGAGGCCATGCTTTCCTCATTCAAGACTCAAGCCTCAAACATCTTTTCCTTCTAGTTCCTTTTGAGCATCAGGACACTGGGCCCAGCAGCCTCACGCTTTCCTCTGTGTTTCAGGAGTCCCGAATAAAGCCCTGACTACATGTTAAACTCACAAGTGTGTGTAGGTGGCTGTGGGACTATGACAAGGTCTCCCGGTCTGAGTAACACATCTGGAGCATAATATGTGCTTAGTAAATGTTCTCTGAGGGAGCAAGGGGCTGAATGAGTGAGTGAATCAAAGGACAGAGAGAAGAGAGACACATCTCAGGACTGAAACATCGTATGTCTTGGAATCAGAAGTGCAGGGTCTGATAACCCCTCCCGTGTTCATGGACATTCTGTGCTCCATCTCGGTGCCTAAGTTTTTAGGCCTAGACGGCACCGCTCAGCTGTGGAGTCAGCGCACTCAGGCCCAGCCCCAACAGTAAGGCTGCTCAGGGGGTTCACATAAACATCAGGAGACCAAAGCAAGAGGTGTCTTGAGTCCAAAGTGAAACAGGACAACTAGACCAGGCCTGCACTCCCTTTGTGGTTTTCTCCACAGCTGTGTAAATGACTGCCAGATAGAATGTGTTTCTCCCAAAGAGAGAGACCGTGTGGGATTTACGGCCCAGTATCTCTCCTTTCCCCATCATCGTGGGTGCAGAGACAGCCTGAATTGCGGGTTTCGTGTTCAGAGCTGCCTTCGATGAACGATGGTGATCAGCCCACGGAACATCAGCTCTTGGTTGAACGCTTACAGCACCTACCCTGTTTGTGAAATATCCATGCCGGCAGAGCTTTTATTCCTGTTTGGAAAACATGACGGCAGACAGGCACCTCAAGAGCAGATGTCACAGGGGTCGTCAGAGAAGAGGCTTCTGAACCGAGGCCCTTAGACTCTCAGGTGCTTAGAACAGTGCGACTTGCACTGGGAAGTGGGGAGCAGAGGAGGGCAGAATGAGGGGTGCAGGGTGAAACAGGAGGGTGCGGTTCAGGGCGAGAATCTCTGAGAAGGCAGAGCTCTGACCAGCTGCAATGCTCCTGTAGCCGGGGCTGAGCTATTCCATTCCCTCCGCCCTTCTGCCTCCCCGGGAGCAAGGGGTGTCCAGCAAGGCCCCTCCTCTCCGGGAGTCCATCCCAGGCTGCTCCCTGGGGCCTGGTACTAGGCACTCCATGGGTTCCATGTCCTCCTGGGCTCCTGAGCCTGTCTCCAGCCATCACCTCCTCTCCGAGAGTCACCGGTTACACGTCCGCTGGAGACCACCAGGATGCTGGCAGGACCTCCTGTCTAAGGCCCCGCTCCTTCTCCGATCGGCTCCTCCCTGGTTATTGAGGAGGTGCCACCACTCTGCTCCCAGAGCTCGTGGGCATCCTCCCCTCCCATCGCCGGCCCACGAGGCACAGCAGGTGCCGTCAGTTCGCTCCTCGGCTCCTCGCACCTGTCCTGGGCTTCGTACTCTCACAAGTGAGCCTGGTGGCTTCCAGCCCTTGGTCCCGCCTGAGTGGGACCCAGCCTGGCCCTGGCTCTGTCCGTCTATCCCAGGGCTTAGGCTCCTGGGTGAAGGCTCACCTGTCTCGGAAACTGAAACCAAGACCAAAATCCAGCCCAGCTGTCCGTCCCACACCGACCTGTAGGGTTTGGGGTTCCGATGTTCCTGCTCAGGTTTATGTGTTTATTATCCTGTGAGTGAGGAACAGACAGGAGGGAGGCCAAGACCACACGACATAGAACGCCAGCCCGCAGGGCCAGCCGGATCAGTGCCTGGCGCCCTGAGGAGGCTCTCAGTACGTGGACCCAGAGCCTCCCTCGCTCTGGCCTCTCGGGACATCGTTTACCGCAAGGCCACTGCTGGCCTGTCAGAGGATTATTCTTGGCTATTTGCTCTTGGATTTGGTTTCGTTGTTTTCACTTTCGCGGTCGGGCAGGTGGTAGATTCCAGAGCAGAGAGGCTCCTGCTTTGCCTGAGCCCTCAGTAGGCCCGGACGCCTCTCAGAAGACTGCAGGAGACGTGAAAGCTGTCGGGAAGCGCACGCGTGCTGGCGTTTAGTCCCAGTCCCTGGCACTCCATTCCGGAAAGCAAAACGGACACACCCAGCCAGCACCGGCTAGCGGTGGGCCCTTCGCAGACTGCCAATGGCCACTGCCGTGGGCGTCATCGTCACTGCGTCGTCGCTGGGGCCCTCTCCACGCGGTGTCTCCAGGCAGAGAAGTGGCCCGAGAAGGAAAGGACCTTGGGAAGGCTGTCCCCACCTCATCCTGCAGGAGCATCTCCCTCCACCCCAGCTCCCCCCAACCTGGACACCAGGGGCCCCCAAAGACCCCACCCTGACCCCACCATTGGTGTCTGCTCCGGGCCTGGGCCCCGGCCCGAGCAGATCCTGTCCTTGTTGGGAGGAGGGGTCTCTCTTTCCTAGAAGAGTCCCTGAGTGCCCCCTCACCCCTCCAGCCAGGAGGTAGGAGGGCCAGAGCAAGCAGCGACCCGCTTCCCGTGGCCGCTGGGTCTGACGTTGCTGAGGACGGCAGAGAAGAGGGCTCACACATGTCCCAAGAGCAGGGTCGAGCCTGAAGTTCACCTCAACTCCGCATCCGCACCCCTCCTCCACCCCTCCCCGCCCCACCCCACGGCCACTCTCCATCAGCCGCTCGTAATTAGCTGGTGATTAATATTTGTTGAACTGAAATGAACTCTCTGGAAACAGAATTATTTGAACATGATTAAATAGCTGTTGGATGACTGGAGGCCGTCACTGAGAACCGTAATTATTGCATTTCGTTACATCGGAGAGATGCCCTCCGGGGCTGCCGGTCTGCCTGAACTACCCGCAGCTGCTCCTCCCGGGATGGCTTCTGCAGGTCTCCCCGGTGACAGCTGTGCTCGGCGGCTGCCCATGCGCACGGCTCTCACTGCTTGTCTCAGTCCCCTGGGAGCCTCGGGCTGCACGTGACAGTGTCCCTCACGCCTCCCAGCAGAGTCGCCCCAGCCCCTCCTCGGGCTCCGGCACCTTCCTGGCTGACTTGCAGCTGTCCGGCTGGGCCCTGGAATATTCTGTTTGCCAGAAACCCGACCCCTGCATGAGCTGGGAAGTTCAGTGGCTGCTCACTAACTGCGGTGCAAGACAGGAACCGTCCACGCCCGCGGGAGGGTCGCAGCAGGACCAACGCCTGCCTCCAGTGCCTGCCCTCGCCAGTGGGCAGTGCTGCCGGCCAGCCGCGTACAGCTGAGCCCGGCTTCAGAGGCTGCCTGGCGGCTGCTGTGGGCCTAGTAGGCTAGGCAACTCTTCACCCTGTGCAGATGTGGGGCAGCAAGGCCGCCTCCAGTCCAGGCCTGGCTGCACTCAGGCCACTGCCCGGGTCCCCTGCTCTGGGCGGCCTGGCCCATGGTGCCACACAGCGGCAGACACGCAGGCGGAGGCAGGCATGGACCAGGGCATTGCTCTTCCTCTTCTGCTTTGGTTGGTACCACCCCGCGGGGCTGCTGCAGACAGACCCTCTGGGAGGTCCTCGGGTCCAGCTCCGTCAGCCCGTCAGCCCTGCCTTCCTGGGCACAGTGGGCAGACGGCTGTGACGGAGCCTGGGTGCCGTCACCTCCAACCTCTCAGCTCTCTACACCCTCAGAGGCAGCCCAGCCCCGCCAGCTGGCTGCGTTCTGTTTGTGAGTGGCTGAGGTCACGTTAACCCCAGGTGACCCCAGGAGTCTACGGTTTAGACCATGAAGACGAGGCCCTCACAGGGGACTAGCTAATGCCAGAGGAGACGGGGAGACGGTTCTGATCGCTGCCTTGATGCTCGTCTTTAACAGCCATCAATGGGCATCTCAGAAAGGCCTCTTCTTGCGAAAAGACCTAAACCCCACTGCAGGCAGGGGTGAGGGCCTCAGGCAGCGCTCGGCAGGAAGGCAGGAATGTTCGCTCCTGTTCTCCGTGCTCTGCTTGCATGCACATGAGTGGGGAAGGAGCCTGCCGCACAGAGGGAGTGGCGTACTGGCTGCAGAGCGTGACAGGTGCAGGTCTGATTGCGTTCTGTGACAGGACCCTGCAGGACAGGTATCACGGCCCCTCTGCTCGGCACCTCCGGCTGAGCTTCGACCCAACAGAGCTCCGCGCTTAGGACCCGGGAACAGCTCAGAAACTGTTGGCACAGCCACGATTTGGACATTCACATTTTCACTCTGAAAGTAAAGAGAATCTTTTTTTTTTTTTTTTTTTTTTTTTTTTTTTTTTTGAGAGGTTTTTGCTATAGGGAGCGTGCACTCACCAGAAAGACAGAGAGAGACAGACAGACAGAAAGTGAGAAATTACCCCTCCCCCGCCAGGGGATGGCCACACCGCAATCTCTTCTCCTCCATTCTCCTCTGGGATCTTGGGCACGCACACACACACCTGGCATGAGTTTAAGCCACTGGGTCCAGGACTCAAACCGTGGTCGACTACATGAGAGTCCAGTGACATAGCCATTACACCAATTGCTGGTCCCAATAAAGAAAATTTTTAACCCAGAAGTTTTAAGTCTTGACAAATAGGAAATTTACACTCAATAGTTTACTTTTCACTGGAATTTTAATGTCTTATTATATTCCAATGCAGCTCGTTTGAATTTTTAGACAGATGAAAATAATAAAATAAATAGCGCCATGCTGTATTTTAATCACGTTTGCCTTATCAATAAAAATGGAGTTCATCAAAACGTTAACAATGCACAACACAGGATAGGAGGGGTTTAGAATCCTTCAGGGAACCTGCCCCTGAGCGGGTGGCCTGTCTGTGGTGTGACCCACCGGAGCAGAGGCTGTGCCCAGGCGCGAGGACCTGGCCAGTGTTTGAGCCATCCTGAGCCGTCCACGGAGGGACGCAGCAGACCCAGGCGCGTGCCCCTGCTCTCAAGCAGTGCCAGCGCCAGAGCCACACGGAGGCTGACTGGATCAGATGCCCGCGTGGGCGTGCCCACCTTCAACATTGCCTCTCGAGTCCCTAACCCGGGGCGACAGCCTGTATGTGAGAGTGGTGGCTGGGTGTCCACGGGAGGGCCGTGTCACATGGATAGAGCCTTGCGCGTGCTTTGAACGGCCAGCCACCTCCGCGTGCGGCCGAGCTCTGTCCGCCTCCATGCCCTGCCAGGTGCGCACCTCCACCCCCTCTCTGCAGCCCATCCGCCTCCTCGGTCTCAGCAGCCAGCGCCCACCAGAGCAGCTAGCTTCCGGAGCGAGGAGGGGAATGTCCCGCGTGGCTCTGAGGCCGCGTTCCTGGCTTTCAGCTCTGCGTGTCAGCTCTTGCTCTGGTCTGACGGCAGAGATCTTTGGTAAGCGACCGGTACCCCGGGCCAGCGCCTTGGCACTGCTTCTGTAACTCTGCTGAAGGGGTCTAGGGCTCTAGCGCCTGAGACACCGGGTTCTGTGTGCCGCAGCTCAGCACGCTCCCGGGTCTGCTCCAGGTGCCGGGGCTGGGCTGGGCACGGGCTCTGACCCTGGAGGGCCGAGGGCCGTGGGCGTGGCTGCCCTCGTGAGGCCCAGGCTCGGTCCTCACCCACTGGAGTCCCGGGACGGAGAGTGGCAGGCGGGGCGGCCGACCGCGGTGAGACGAAGCCAGCCTCTCCACGGAACGGGCTGGCCAGCGGCAGGACGGCTCACGCCCGTTCCATGGTCAGCGATCGCTGCCCCGCATGGGCCCTCAAGCGACTGCCCCACTGACACTTAGCTCCGTTCGACAGCACGTGCGGCCTTCGCTGCTTCCGTCCTGCCCTGGTATCGGGGGCCAGGAGGTGTCCTTCCCAGAGGGACAGAGTCGAAAGGAGGAGGCTACGCCAGTGACGTGGGGGGCGGTGGGGAGAGTGATGTCCCCCTTCCAGGAAATGGAGCACGACTGGCTCCCGGTGTCTCCCGACAGGCAGACCTGGCCTGTCGTGGTCACTTCCATCCCAGCTGCAGTCCCACTGCACCAGGGCAGCGCCGTGCACCGGCGGCCGGTCCCCCCAGAGCTGTGGGGGTGCTCGCGGCCTGCACTGCCCCCTCTGACAAGGGGTGAGGGTGCTCGTGCCTCTCATTCTCTGGAGATGGAAACACGGGCCTGAGGCTGAGCAGACGCCCTGGGGGGGCCGAGCCAGGGAGCTCACAGGCCCCAGAGCCCGTGCTGGCCGTCGCGTGGCAGGTGGGTGAGGGACATCCCTGCGCTCAGACCTGGCGCCTCGCCGGGAAGAGCGGAGTGGACTTGGCCCGAGGAGCGGCTGGCCCCAGAGTGAGGAGGGACGTCCCGTCACTGCGTTCAGTTCACATCCAGCCCGTTTCAGCAGGTTCTTACGGAGCCTCGGCCCTCACTGGGACAATGTGGGGGACGGGAACTTGAGGGGACACGGTCAGCCTTCTGGGGTCGCGACCCGGGACGAGAGGAGAGTCGTAGCCAGGTGCCGTGCTGGAAACCAGTGATGAGCTGCTTTCTAGAACTTTTCTATAACGTAAGGCTTTCTTGTGCTTCTACTAAGCCGAAAGTGCGTTGGTCCTCTCTCACCGTTGCCTAGGAGACGGCGACGCTCAGGAGGCGGCTAACGAGCTTGGTGTGGAATGACCACCTGAGACCGTATAGCGTTTCAGGCTCCAACTTGCAGTGAGGTTTTCTGTGGTCGACGGGAAGCCAGACCAGTTAACCCAGACCTAGCGACGACCTGGAGAGGCACCCGAGCCTCACTGTGGGGACCTTGTCAGGAGACGCCGAGCAGTCAGGGCCCCCACGGGGCAGCTATCGCAAGGTCAGCCTCGGCCAAGGCCACCATGCCACGGGTTCTAGCCGAAGGCCCGATCCCCACCTCCCCGTGAGACGCCTGTGGCCCGGTGCCACGCCTGGGCGAAGAGAGGACAGACCTCCTGGCTGTCCGGGGTGGCTTTTCTCCAGTGTGGATTACGGAGCTTAAAGGAGCGTGCAGAGAAAGGGGCGGCGTCTCTTCTCTGGGTGGGCAGCTGTGGCCCCTGTGGCCGGGACCCCGCCCTCCCTGCAGACGGCTGTAAGGTGAGCTGGGGCAGAAACTCCATCAGCGAGCAGGTCATTCTGTTTCAGCTGCCCTGGGCCCGGGCATCGAATTGACACAGATAATGGCCTCTGAACTTTTGATACAATCAATTGTTAATGAGAGGCTTGGTTACCAAGTAAAAGGCCGGTCGGGCTGGCTGGCCGGCCGTCTTTCCCACCAGCAGAGCCCCACGCCTGCAGAGGCAAAGGAAGGTCCGCTGGGTCCCCTCTCCAGACAGCCCCACCCTTGCGCGCTGAGTGACGCCAGCACAGGCCAGGCCAGCCGCGTTCCACAGCTGTGTGGGTACCTCAACAGCGAGGACGTAATCCGGATGTCTACTGGTCCAGTGTACAGCGCAGAAAGTCATTGTTTCTTTATTATTATTTAATCTTATGCAACTGACTTCTTTGCTTTTGTTTGTTTGTTTGTTTGTTTCCAGAATGAAGTAAACACAGTTTTTTCTAATAATTAAGTATGGGGTTGTCGGAAAAGTCGTGACCCATTTTTGCATTAAAACACATACAAAAAGACATCATGGCTTCTCACGGGACTGCTCAGTGCGACAGCCTGGAAGTCGCTGGTCCTGTCTTCACAGAGTGAGGACCACCCGTGACTTCCCCACCGAGAGGATGCGGCCGCAGCTGGCGGTCAGCCCCAGAGTGTGCGCAGGGCACCTCCAGGGGTGCGCTTCACACTGCCAGCTGCCGGAGCGGCTCTGGGGCCAGGCATTGCCCTGGTCTTATTGCAGCCTGGGTGTTTCTTTCCACACGCTTCCATGGACATGTGTGTCTAATAATTCCTTTCCTTTTTTAGAGAGATTTTTGCTGTAGGGCGCTTGCACTCTCCAGACAGAGACAGAGAGAAAGCGAGAAAGCACCCTCAGGGTGGGGATGGGCACACTGCAAGCCCATTTTCTTCCTTCTTCTCTCAGGATTCTGGGCGTGCACACACATGTGCCTGGCGTGAGCTTTAAGCCTGAGTTTGGGACTCGAACCGGTGTCCACTACATGGGAGTCCAGTGATGTAGCCATTACGCCACCTGCTGGCTCTGTGTTCAGTAATTCTAAAACCGGGTCTGTGTTGTTGAACCCTTCGTTTTCAACACAGTAAAGCTTTGCGCTATCTGCTCCGAGAGGCATCTCTGCACCCTGCACTCTCGGGACAGCCTGGAGCCTGAATGCCCCGGACCATCTCTCATTGCCATGGAGTGCTGCCCTGAGGCCACGTGTGTGTGACAAGTCGGCGTGAGATGTGCCGTCCTCCTGCTCTGCTGACCACGGCTGACCCAGGAACAGGCAGACGTGCGCTCACCTGGTGCTGCTCCTTACGAGTCGCCGTGGCCGTGGGAGTACGCCAGAAGCTTCTGCTGAAGTCCTTCGCAGCTCTTTATCCGATGCTGAGCCAAGTCTGAGAGTTACACGTCGGCTGTCAGCCCACCCAGCGCCACGGCTCCCTGCGCCCGGCCCATGACGCGCTGTGTGCGTGGCCTTCTCCAGGTGATGCCGTGCTGGGAGCCCACACCCTCCCCAGGTGAAGGTGGTGATGGGAATGAGGCTCTCAGCACATCGGCCCTGGACAGTGGGGGACAGAAAGCACCCGACCAGCCACAGCAGTGTGGCTCTGGGCTAGTGCGACGTGGGAGCCGGACGCCAGTGGTCAGTGTTACGGGCTTGGTTTAATCAGACTCCCTCAGTGTCGGCAAGACCAGCTGCACCGACATGCAGACAGCAGGCCCGAGGTCTCAGGCCACAGGGAGCCGCCCAATGTGGAGAACCTGAGCCGAATTCCAGCCTGAATAGCCATACTGCCTGGAGGGGCGGTCGCAGCCTGGCGCTCTGAGCCCCGTCCTCAGCACTGCGTGGCATGTTTTGCAGACTCACAGGGCCGTTTTCACCCTGGGACTTGGGCAGGACTCTGGATGTCCATGACAGCTGCTTGTGCCGTGCCGGCCCTGGGCGAAGGTGTGTGCCGTGCAGAGCGGTGGGCAGGCGGTGGCTCTCCGGGCTCGCCGTGCGTGGTCAGGTCGACCCTGCTCCAGGTCCTGCGGCTCCTGCGGACCCCGGTGGCCACGGGTCTGCGGTCTGATTAGGTGAGGATGCAGCTGAACTCAGGGCCCCTTGCTCAGCATCACAACCCGGCTTGGCCTCCTTCATCACTGCCCAGTCGCCCGGCACCACCTTGCACCTGGAGGGGCGACGGGGCGTCTGAGTAGTGAGCAATTACTCAAAGGGACGCACCGGAGAGAGACTTAAAGGGGTCTTAATGGGAGTTTTAACATGGAGTCAGACAGCCATGACGCAGATTCACTGAAGAAGGAGAAAGCCGGAGATGTCAGCTAGCCCCTCCCGCTGCGGGCTGGCGGGGCCAGGACTTAGCCGGGTGCAGAGCCAGCCCGTCCTCACGGCTGAGTGCACGGTGGTGCTCGCTACTCCGCATGTGTGCGCCCCGGCCTCCGTGCAGCCATGCGGCCCAGGTGCTGCTGTAGCAGAGGCCCGGCGGGCGTCCTCGGCACAGTGAGTGTGGTGCCAGGGCAGCAGAGCCTGGAGGCGGCTCTCCACTCGAGGCCCAGGGAGGCTCCCATGTTGTGGAGAGAGAAGGGGTGTTTCCTGCCAACGATGGAGGGTAAAACGGCTTCTCTGTGCTGTGAGAGTCAGAGACAAAGTGTTGGAGTTCTCGAGCTGGACGAGGAAGTGGCTTTAGCGTCCCGTAGGGTTCCAAGTGTGGTCTGCCCTCGAGCATGTGGGGACATGTCGGGCGGAGTGTGCTGTGTCTTTCCAAAGTGCTCCTGGTGGCAGCAGGGCTCTGCTGCCCCTGAGTCGAGCCCTGGGGGTGCCTCATTGTCTCCAGGGGAGACCCGCATCCTCATCCTCCTCACTGAACCCAATGGCATTCCCTAAAACGCCGCAGGGAGACGCCCCCGCTCTCAGCGTCCCTCTGTGGAAAGAAAGGTGCAGCCCTGGTGGGAGGCGGGACCCTCACCGCTGCCCCCACAGGCTGCGTCCCTGTTCCCCCATCTTCTCCAGCCCTTCCCTGCCTCCCTGTGCCCTTTTGCCCCTCAGCCCGGAGCACCTGCCCTCAGCGTGGTGGGCCCAGGCCCACTGTCCTCTGGCCTCACCTCTGGCCGACACCCACCACGTGTGCCTGCTGCCAAAACAGATGTGGCCCCGAACATGCGCTGTCCCCATCTCCTGTTGTCAGAGTGGCCCCGGCCAGGGCCCGTCAGTGCGGGGAATTGCGCGGGGACCGGCAAGGTGTGTGTCGCCGTGCTGGCCGCACCACCGGGGAGCCATGAGCACATACAGCCCCCGTGCGCCCTCGGATGCGGCATGTCCGTGTCCACGTGCCTATACCTAAAGCTTCCAAGCAGGAGGACAGGTGCTAGTGGGCCGTGGAAGTGCTGGCCTGACGTCCTCACTCCTCATTGTGACACCAACACACGCCTTGCCCGCTCCACCCGGGTCACTGCCCGGGGTCTGCCGTCAGCTCCCCAGGGAGCACTCGGGAAACCATGAAACAGTTACGGACAAACGTGTGATGTGAACTTGGTGGGTGAGGCACTGGACGCCCCAGAGCTGACCACTTCAGTGCCAGACCTGGCAGCTTGAGAATCATCAGGGCGTGTGTGTGCACACCCCAAATCCCAGGAGAAGAATGGAGAAGGGACTGGGTTGGTCGTCAGGAATACCCGCCTTCCCTCTCACTGTTTCTGTCTCTTTGGTGTGCACACATGCCCTGTGGCAAAAAACAAAAGAAAAAACTTGAAAAAATACATAACGGTTAGGCCCCATCTAAATGAGAATTCCACATGGAATTTCTCAATTTCTGTCTGTCTCTGTCTTTCTGGTGAGTGCACATGCCCTATAGCAAAAACTTCTCCAGAAAAAAAGAAAGAAAGAAAATGAACCAGAAGCATTATAGTCAAATAGTTTAAAACAGAAGATAAACTGACAATCTTGAAAGCAACCAGAAAACAAGACAAAAATGCACATTAGGTGCAAGGAACAGTGAGGAAAAACGACTGATTTCTTATCAGAAATGATGGTGGCCAGAAGGCAATGGAACATCGTCTTTCAAGTGCTGAAAGAAAAAAGACTTAATATGCAATATCATTTAAAAGTAAGGCTGGAAGCCAGATCCCACATGGCCAGGTGTGCAGTTTGAATCTCAGGCCTGGCAGCTTGCAAAGCATAATAGGCACATGTGCATGCACACCCCACATCCTGAGGAAGTGGAGAAGCGGAGAAGGAGTTACGGCCTGACCATGCCTGGAGACAGACTTTCTCCCTCTGTCTTTCTCTGCTGAGTGCATGCACCCTCTGACAAGTTGTCTTTAAAAGGAAAGAAAGGAAAATAAGTTATAAAATGTAATGTGACCCTACTTAAAAAAAAAAATGACCTCAGTCTGTGTTCTAACAAACACACGTATTTGTTTATGCCTGGAGAAAAAGGCCTGGAATGACAGCACTAAATCAGCAATGGTCAACTTAGGGGAAAGGAATTAGAGAAGGCAGGGGATTTTCAAACCCCAAAGAAGCATAAAAAGTCAAAAATTAATTTTTTAAACTAGCATTTATGGGACCAGAAGATGGCATAATTGTTACATTGCGGGGCTCCCATGTAGTCACCTGTGCTTTGAGTTCTGAACCAAGTGGTTTAAAACTCATGCCAGGCATGTGGCATGGCCATCCACCTTGGGGGTGATTTTTTGTTTCCTGTCTCTCTGTCTGTCTCTGTCTCTCTGGAGAGCATACATGCCCTGTAGCATAAATCTATATTTAAAAAAAAAGAAAAAACTAGCACTTATTTTGAAAGTATATTGCAAAAAGTCTTTAGAGTCAGCATAGTTATAAAAGTATACTAATCGTATTTAATTTGTAATACAAGATGCCATTCTGTGTTCACATTTGCTGAGGTTTTTCTGTGATTAGCAGTTATCAAGATTGTGATCATTTCTCTTTTTACTACAGATCATGTTTTAGAAGTCTTCAGAGTTGGGGGACCAGCAGTTAGCATAATGGCAATGTCGCTGGGCTCCCATGTAGTTGACCATGATTCGAGTCCCGGATCCGGTGGCTTAAACTCATGCTGGGCATGTGTGTGTACATGCCCAAGATCCTGAGAGGATAGTGGAGAAGGGATTGTGGTGTGGCCGGCCATCCCCCCAGGAAGTGATTTCTTGCTTTCTGTCTCTCAGTCTCTCTCTGTCTCTCTGGTGAGCACATGTGCCCTGTATCAGAGGAAAAAAAAAAAAAAAAAAGAAGAAGAAGAAGAAGTCTTCAGAGTTATGGTGACATGTATTTTATAAAATAATGGAGTTTACACTAATAACTAACTCCATAGAGATTTTTCCATTCAATAAATTACCTAAAAATATTCTATTAAAAAAAAAGGATAATTTAAAATTTAAAAACTCTGGGAGCAATTTTTGCAAGAAAATATAGACAACAAAAAATAGTAAGAGTGTGTTTGAGGCTAAAGGAAAATTATACCAAGATGGAGACTTGGATCAGCAGGAAAAACAAAGACCAGCAGATGGCATAATGGTTACATTGCTGGACTCCCACATAGTCAACTGTGGTTCGAGTCCCAGACCCAGCTTAAACTCACACTGGGTGAGTGTGTATGTATGTATGCCCAAACCCCCGAGAGAAGAGAAGAGAAGGGATCGTGGTGTGACCATCTCCCCCTGGGGGGTGATTTCTTGCTTCCTGTTTCTCAGTATCTCTCTGTATCTCCAGTGAGTGCAAGCACCCTATAGCAAAAATTTTTCTCTTAAAAATAAAAAGGAAAAACAAAAACAAAAAAACAAACCATCATTTGTGGAAATCAAATGGGTAAATATAAAATACTTTTCTTTCTCTTGGTAACTTATTTAAAAGAAAAAATTAACTTTTGCCAAAGAAAACCCAACAGCGCAGTATGGTGAAGAGTTTATCTCTGCAGAAGATCTATTTTATTACCAGTTGCAAACATGATGGAGGATGGAAGTGTAGAATTATATACAGCAGAGTTACTACATTTTCAGAGTAAGAAGTAGAAAATATCAGCAAAAAGTAAGTCTAAAAGGTGACATTGAACTAAATAGACTGAGAAATTAAGGACCCATACTATATGTGTTAGAGGAATCACTAAAAATAGTAAGTGTTCTAGATTAAAGCTAATAGATGAAATAGAAAGAAATGTTAAATACAAATGCTTCTCTATACAAGGGAGCTTCGTCCTGACAACCTCGTCATAAGTTGAAAATACTGTAAGTTGAAAATGCATTTAATGCCCCTAACTCGCCAAACTTAGCTTAGTTAGGGCTAAAGTTTGGGGGATGCTTGTCCCCCAAAGGTCCGTGTTGTGGACACCTGGTCCCCTGTGTAATGGATCTGGGAGGTGGTGAGACCTTTAAGAGGCAGGGACCTTAACGGGAGGGCACTATCCAATCAGCTGGGGACACGTGAGACAGCTGGAAGAAGCAGAGATTGTTTCCTCTCTCTGTGCTCACACCTCTTCCATTTCTTTTTCTTCGCCTCTTCTGTTGGCAGTGGGACATGACCCCAGAGCCTGGGGACTCCCCAGCTGAGAGAGCTGTGAGGCACATCACTAGTCTCAGGCATTTCTGTTCAGCAACAACAGGGGGCTAGACATGTAGGCTAGCCTAATTCACATGGTTGTTTAAAAGAGCTATTTCATTTTATTGATTATTATTGTTGTTGTTATTGTTGTTGTTGTTCAATTTGACCAAAGAGAGAAGGAGAGGGAAAGGGAGAGTGAGAAAGCAAGACAGCAGATCTGGGGCTTGAACCACAGACGGCCATGTGGGAGTCCGGTGCTTTACCCTCCATGTTACTGCCAGCCTGCCTTGCTACTTCAAACATCTTTAAGCCTTACATCAGCCGTAGTTGAACAAAGTCATCTGACACAAACCCTGTTGCACAATAGTGTGCTGAGCACGTCACATGGAGTGCTAGACTGGAAGTGACAGAGAGTGAGCACGTGAGTGTTCAAGGCGTGGTCTCTAATACGCGCACTTTGCTTTTGCATCACTATAAATTTGAAAGTCATACATGGAACCACCATAAGTTGATTTTATATCTATATTTTATTTTATTTTATTATTTATTTTAATTCATTTAATTACATTCACTCACTGTCCATCATACAGTATACAAAATGAGATTTTCCATCCAGAATACACTGTATATTGGCTCAATCAAGGATATTACCATACGTGTTATCATCAGCAAATAATTTTCCATTTCTCTTTCTTAGATTTTTTCTTCTTCCCCCCCTCGATTCCCTCCCTCTCACCCTCTGCCATCTCTCACCCTCCTCTCACACTGTCTCTGGCTACAGTTGTTTTCCATCCCTTTTGTTCTCCACATTGTATTGATCCACTAAAGATCGTAATTAATTTAAAAACTTTCAAGAGCAAGCACAGCTGTTACATTCATATCTGTGAACACATGTCTGCTTCGGGCGTAAACCTCAGTGAGGAAAGTGAACATACTGAGAAGTAGCACCTAGCTGGGGCTATAGAGCTTCCTGCAGGCAACAAATAGGTATTTTAAAATGCATTTTTTAACGTCAAGAAAATTAGTTGTAGTTTTAATAGATCAAAATTTTAAAAATGTCAAGAGAAATTTACTTAGGATATAAGCCAGGAAAAAGGTTAGGATTTAGTTCAAATGGTGGGTCGATGAACCTATCTATCTGCTCTTCAAGAGAAGACAACTACCAGTACCAGAGCTGGTCTGGGAGTGGTAAATTCTTTCAGGTTGGTTTGTCTGAGAATGTTTTTGTCTTTTCTTCCCATATGAAAGATAATCTTGCTGGGTATAGTGTTCTTGGTTGAAATTGCTTTTCACTTAGCACTTGGAATATATTTTCCCACTCTCTCCTTGCTCGCATTGTTTCTGAGGAGAGGTCCGACACTAGCCTGATGGGACATCCTTTGAAAGTAACTTGACGTTTCTCTCTTGCCAATTTTAGTATCTTGTCTCTGTCTGTGGTTTTGGTCAGTCTGGCTATGACGTGCCTCGGGGAAGATCTTCCCGGGTCCGTTCTATGTGGGGTCCTTTGTATTTCTTGGGAATGGAAATTTGAGTGCCTCTCTAGGTTTGGAAAGTTCTCTTCCAGGATTTCATGGAATAGATGATCAATACCCCTATTAGTTTCTTCCCCTTCTGGGACACCGATGATCTGGATGTCGGGGTATTTAACGGTATCTAGTATTACTCGTATGTCATTCTCATTTTTGGGGGATTATTTTCTCAGTAGTTTTGGTAAATTTTCTAGGTCATCTGAGATGTGATCCTCTGCATGATCTAGTCTGTTTTTTATGCTTTCGAGGGAGGTTTGGATTTCCTGTATTACAGCCTTCACCTCTAACAATTCGTTTGATTCTTTCTTATGGTGTGTATTTCCTCTTTCAGATCGTGCAAGAACCTCCTCACCTCATTGTCTCTTTTCTCCTGCATCTTCTGGAGTTGATTGTCTCTGTTCTCTCGCCTCTCCGTTAGCTTTGTCACTAAGAATATTTTAAATTCTTTATCTGACGTTTCCATGATTTCCCTTGTGTTGTCTGTGGAGGATGAGGAGTTATTCTTTTCCTTTAGGGAGAGATATTTTCTTGCTTTCTCATATTTCTTGTGCCTCTGCCGTGGTTTCTGGTCATCTGATAGATTATACGTTTTTCTGTAGTTTTTGGAGTTAAACCTGAGCATTCAGAGGTGTGCAGGAGGAGGTGACCTGCAACCTCTAAAGAGTACCGTTTTTCTCTCTTTGTGCAGCAGAGTTCATGGAAATTGAGGATTAATCTGACCCTGAAAGTATTCAGATATTTGGCTACTGAGCACCTAGGCCTGTCCGAAAAACTGGTGTGTGGAGGCTGAGCAGGAAAGTAAGAAAGGTAAAAATAAAAGAAAAAGGAAAAGAAAACATTCAACAAAAGAAAGACTGAGAGAAAGCAAGACAAAAACAATTAAAAAAGAAGAAAAAAATGTTTCAAGCAAAACAGGAAACCGCACAGCAGGCTGGTGCTCGGCATGGAAGGAGCTCCGAGCTCCGACACGGACAGCTGCTGGCGGCTTGCCCTCGGGGCGCGGGGAACAGTTAGCAAGGTGAAAGGTGACAGGGAGTTAAGGAGTTTAAAGATTTTTAAATACGTATATTAACAATAGAACGAGACAGAATAAAAGGGTGCTCCAGCCTGGCTTTTGGCTAGATCTGGGGGACAGGAGGGTGAAGTCTGGGCGGAAGGTCTTCAGTGGTCCTTGGGAACCACTACATTTTATTAATCCAAATAAAGTAGCAGTAGAGTTCCAGAACCAAAACAGAATGGATAGCTGAAAACTGAAGGTGAAATTGTAGCTGTAACGCAGCCATCGCTAAGGACGCGGTCCGTAGACGCACTACCGTGCAGCCTGCAGGCGGACCTGGGCTGGTTCGGACAGCCAGGACGAACATTAGCACTATAAGAGATACGCTCTAAATACACTGTGAAGGAGTACAGTGAGTAAAAAAATAAGAAAAGGAGAAAGAAAAGGTATAGCGTGTAAGAATTAACGAGAGAAAGCAGGTTTGTTTATATTGATGTAAGGAAAGTTCCAGACGGGACTTTGGCTGTGTATCACTGGTACCAAGTACTTGTGTGCTTATGTATTTATGGGCATGTACACGTATGTTCATATATTTGCACAATATATACATACACACGTATATGTGTGTGGATAGCTAGATAGAGATGAAACACAGGTAGCTGTGTAAGACATTCTACTTACATAAATAAATACATACATACAGAACAATAAAAAATTCTTGCAACAAGATAAACACCCCCATAAAAAGTGGGTGAACTACTTATTAATTTATTTAAATTTGCCAGAGGGGGTGTGTGTTTGCTAGAGAGAGATGAGAGTTGTGGGTGGGGTGAGAAATCACCCAGCATGGACGTGGCCATCTCGCCCCTGCTCCTCCACCTCCCCTCCTTCCAGGATTTTGGGCATGCACATGCACCCAGCGCGCTCCCAAGCATCTGGGTCTGGACTTGAACTGCTCAGTGGGCACTGTGGGATCCAGCCGCCCTAACCACCATGCCACTGGCTGGCCCAGGGCAAACTATGGGGTGGTTGGGAGAGTCACGAGAATGTTCTCGCATAGAAAAACATGACTCCCCAGCAAGCTAGTACTGTAATAGGTATTCCACAAAAGAGAACACATACCCGGCCAGTCAGCGAATGGAAGATGCTCAGCACCCCGAACCATCTGGCTCACGCACGCTGAGCTCACAGGGCTCCCAGTTTAGCAAGTAACAGCGCAGAGTGTCGAAGAGCACAACGAGCGGGTCTCCCCTACCCTGCCGTGGAGTGTGAAGCCGTGGGACAGTTCTGCAGAGCAACCACAAAGGTACACGTAGGAGGGGAGTCTCCGAAAGGCCATGAAGATGCATAGCATGAGACAGCCATCCCGGTTTTCACACCTATCCTCACCAAAATAGATCTGTACCTAATCCATATCCCACGGACTTGTCGCCTACACTTACCACATAACCCTCCTAAATATTTACTTCTGAGGAATGAAAAGCTACGTCCATAAAATTGCCTGCAAAGCGGTTTCACGGCAGCCTGATTTATAAGAGCCCCGGCGGGACCTGCTCATCAGCAGGACGGAGAACCGCCCGGGAAGTCGGACCATTGGGCCACGTTCGGCGCCAACAGCAAAGACGGCCAGCCAGACGGCGGTGTTGAAGTGAGACGCGCTCCAAGGCCACCCCGCATGGGAGCTTCCGGATCAAGGACCGAGGCCTCTCCGAGTACACCGGGCGCTCGTGCTTCATGTGTAGGTGCTGGCCGGGGCTGGGGGCGGGCAGCGGCTTCAGAGCCCTGTTGAGCATTTTCTTTCCCTCTCTCTCTCTCTCTCTTGCTCATTCATGGAAAAATAAGTGAGACTAAATGAATAAACAAATAAATAAAATCAAGCTCATCGCTATCACACTCACAGGCCTTATGTTGAGCCAAAGGGCCCAGACTCGGGAGTGACCGCCGCCCGCCCCGTGTATGCGGCGTTCTAGAGCACCGTCCTGGCAGGGCCCATCGCGACTGGCCTGAGAAGGGTCTTCTGGCTGGAAGAGAGCGGCAGGAGTCCCTGGAGAGGCTGAAATGCCCCGTGTCCGGCAGACGTGCGCTCCCAGGGTCCACCTAGGGACGCCCAGCAGTCGCTGAGCACACGTGGGGCTCAGCGTCTAGTCCGCTGGTCCGGCTACGCCCACTGCAGAGGCCGCACGCGCTCTCGGTTTTGGGCCGTCTCTGCTGCCTTCTCTGCTCCAGGCGGACCCAGAGGCAGCAGGAACCAGGAGTGCAGACTGCCCTGGACGGCGTGCACCACGCCTGGCCCTCGGCCTGCTCAGGAAGGCAGGCGGCTTAGCAGCGGCCTCGGGCCCCAATGCGGCGCCCACTAGGTTGAGAGCGGGCCTGTTCCGAAAATCCCTCCCCAAGGCTGGCGCGTGGTCATTCCTCCCAACCCAAACGGCCGAGTCCTCGCTGACCATCGCCAAGGACCAGGCACGGACGGCGTGGTTTGAAATGTCTGGATTTTCCTTGGGGATGTCATTTTCTTGCGCTATCTAAAACATGGGTTATTAATGCTGTCTGAAATTTCGCTTGGCTCCTTCCAGAGCTGCGCCATCTACGGTAAATCCCGCCTTCTCTCACGCGGGTCCTGCCTGCTGCCCACGGGCCTCTCAGCCCAGCCCGGCTAGCGACTTCGCTTCTTTGTTTTCTTTCCGCTCATAAAGTCCAATGTTTCCGACGTTGCTTAGATGATGGTTTCGTCATTAAAATCTGTCTTGGCTTTTTCCCAGCTCTTCCATCAGCGTGTTGCAATCTCACAATTACAGCGCTAATTTATTCCCTCGCACCCCTGGTGCTGGAATCCACTCACTCTCCCTGGAAAGGCTCCCAAAGTGTCCCTGGGCGCTGCGGGAGCAGGACGTTGCGTCTCCTTGTGTTTCCTGCCTTCATTATGTTAACAAAACACCATATCCAACCTATAGTAGGGTGGAAATCAATTCACCTTTATTAATTTCAGAGATAAATTACTTTTCCCCAAATAACAGTGCTTTTATGATTTCCCATTAAGGAAGAAAATAATGTTATAAACTATAATGTTACAATGTTAATTTTAATAAAATGATAATGTTAAAAACTATCCCCAGCTACAGACACTGCTTTAAGGACAAGGGGAATAGTTTATTTTCATTGTCTTTTTCAGCTGACGGCTTATAACTTATTGACTAGTAAGCAGGACAAATGCATTGGAGATTTAAAAATGAAACCGGGGTTGAACTCTGTGCCTGCCAGGGAAGGCCCCTCTGTGGTGCCCTACTTGCCGCCCGTATAGTCGTTTAAACGAGCTGAACTCACGGTTAAGCTCGTGCCAGCCGTAGACAGGCTTTGCCAGGCCAGGAGGCCACGTGCGGGCTGCGACCCGCTCTTGGAGGCCTCCCCGCCAGGTCCGTGGCAGCTCCCTGGGCTCTGGCACCTTCTCTCACTGCTGTCCCTGTGGCCAGGAGCGGTCGCTAGGACCCGTCCGAGCGCGTCGGCATCGTTCACCCTGCGAGTGCTGACTCCAGCCGCCGGGTGCGGGCTGCGTCCAGTGCGGAGAGCGAAGAGGACAGCCCTGCCCTCACAGTCGGTCTGCAGAGGGAAAGCAGCAAAGACGAGACGCTCCGAGACCGTGACAAGGGGGGCGTCCTGCTCAGTCCGCAGGCCCGGGAAGCCGACCTGTTTGGATTGCCGCCCACCTGAGCTGGGGGGTGAGATAGCGGCTCCACGCAGGCCAAGGACCCCTGGGCTACGGGCTCGGAGGGCGCTGGGCGCTTGGGCCTCCGGGGCTGCTGCGGTCAGGGTGGCAGTGGGACGAGTCCAGGGCTCCGCCAGGGCTGGTAGCAGGGCACACTTGCTGGCGGGCGGTGGCTGGTCCTGGCTGGAGCTGGAGGCTTGGCTATTGTGGAGCCCGTAGTGTGGCCCTCTGTCTCCGAAATCCTCACCGCTCAGTGGCTGGTGTCCCGGGGGAACCTCCGGAGTGAGCACTGGGAGGGGCCGGAGGAGGGTGCTGGCTCCTCCAGATTGTCCCTGCTCAGCACCGGGACCCGTACGGGGCTCAGGCCTTCTCTTCCTCCGGTGGACGGGTGGGCAAGGGCCCTGAGGCAGGCGTGGTGGGGTCTCAAACAGCGGCCAAGGAGGGGGAAGGAAAGCGAGGGGGCCAGGGCACGAGGGGAGTGGGAGGGCTTTGGGGCATGCCCGGGAGCTCACATCTTCCTGGGGAGAAGGCAGTCTCTGGCTTAGGCCCCGGAGTCCTGTGGTCACATACCTGGTCTTCGGCGACGGCTGCAGTGGCCGAGGAAGGCGGGACTGAGGGGCGCCATCCCGAGAGGCTGCTGGGCTTGTCGCTGAGGAGGACACAGGGAGGGCCCAGGCAGAGAGAGGATTAGAGCAGGCCATTTGTCGTCTGTGGGGACATGGGAGCGAGGGCCACCAGGCCCTCTGGACTTGTGCAAACTGTGAGGGGCTGGAGCGTCTGAGACCCGGACACCACCAGCAGGAGGGCGGCTGGAGGGGACCGGGCACTGGGGGCAGCTGCCTGAGGCCCGGAAGGGGTGGGCTCAGCCCTGCTGGGGCAGACAGTGCACGGGCTCATGTGCCCAGGCGGATCTCTCGGGGTGACGCTGGGTTGCGGTACTGACCACTCTGGGCTGGGCAGGGCAGATCTGCAGATGGCAGTGCCCGGGGGCCCTCGCGATAGGCACCCCAGAGTTGGCTATGAGGAGCGACAGCCTGCTCCGGTGGACTCGTGCAGTCTGGCCAGCCGAACCTGAGCCCCATCAGAGACGACGGGGTGCTGGTGGGGGGGTCCCACGGGAGGCCAGGGCAGGGCAGTGCAGCGTGGCCGCGCCTGCAGAGCCCGTCTCCTGTCGGTCAGTTCCACGTTGAGAGTCTCTTCGACAGTGAGACTTCCTGGCAATTCAAAAAACTGGCAGGAGTGGGAGGAGCCCCCACCCGGCTCACCCCCACCGGGCTTCCTGGAGAGGACCTGGCGTCCGGGTCCTCAGGGAACCTCCGGCCCAGAGGGAGCAGTCCCCTCCCTGTGGCGGGACAGCATCTGTGCTTCTAGGTCTTGGGGAAGAAAGCTAACATTGAAATTGGGATTACGGATCGCCATTCTCTCTCTCCGGCCCACGTTACATACTTGAAGAGCCGCTTGAAGGCAGCCCCGGTTTGAAACAAGTCAGACGTGTTCACCGCGTCGACTTCCTCTCAGAAACCCACGCTCGGAGAGCAGCTTCTTATTGGTATTTATTTTGCTCTAAATTAGCTATTTGCTTATTGACCCAAAATAGTTATCCTCTCAGCTGGAAATATATTAGAACTCTGGCTGCCAAACAAATATTCAGCAGAAGATGAATAAAAGCATCCGGGAGGAAAGCCTACCAAGTCGGGCCCGCGGTGCTCGGGAAGCCTTCTGGCCGGCAGCCATGTGCCTGCCGACTGCACATCCGGGGTGACAGTGATCGATTTAGCAGTGGGAAGGCGTTAATGACATTCCGGCTGGTGGTGTGGCACTTCGCCGTCATTTGCATTTCCATTCATCATCTCCGCATTTGTCATTATGAAGAGGACGCCAGAGCTAATTAAAGTCTGGGCTAACAGGGCGAGGGAGTCTGGTGGCCAGCACCGCCGAGGAGGACCTGGAGCGCCTCCAGCGGCAGGACGCCGGCCTTACAGCAGACCCAGTTAGCTGGCTTCTCCACGGAGCCCTGCGAGGCTCCACTCCGGGCGGGAGCGCCGGCCCCTGCAGACCGCCTTCAATGGACGGGCGGTGGCGTGGCTTGCTGCGCTGTGCTCCCAGGCCACGCTCTGCCCAGCCACGTCTCCGAAAGTCCTTACAGTTTTAGAAAAGTCGGCAGAAACCTCGCGCGTGGTTCGCATCACACACGCCCAGCGCCGTCCAGATTTAACAATGCCTTTACCTACTCCATCCGAGGTCAGCTCAAACCATGGTTTCCTACCTTAACGCTGACCGCTGGTGCGAACGTCCAGTGCAAATGCCCCACGCCCCTCCCGCGGGCTGGAGAGTGCCCTCCACGTCCTCATCGCTAGGTCTCCCGGCGGTATCCATGGCGACAGGTGGCCTCACTGGAGGGTGGCATTTAATTTCCCTTTACGAGTTTAGATTAGGGGCTGCAGTTTTGATCACTCCCTGGCACCGCACGGCAAATCTATAGAAGGGCCTTTCAGGGTGTCCACGCGGTTGTTCACCCCGAGGTTGATCCCGGAAGACGCAATCGAGTCCGCCCTCGGAGCGCCAGAGAGGGCACACAGGGAGGTGGAGCTCGACCTTTGCTGCACTGAGGGGCTCCCTGTGGCCCCCACTGTCTCTTCTGAATGGACTAGGGTAGCCTAAGTGCCCGATGGAGCAGAGAGAGGGTGACACCAGTGGCCACGCTTACCGGTATGCAGCCGAGGACTGGTCCGGGCGAGAGGCGGAGCTTCCGCAGGGCCGTTCTCCCTGGAGGGGCCCAGTTCTGCAGGCCGTCCCTGCACCCTCGTCCTCACGCCAGGGTGTGCGGGAGTGACTGCCAGCACCTCCTACAGGAAGCTCAGCCACTTTCTCTGGCCCGGCAGTGTGGGAAACCACGCCTTCTGCCCTGCACCAGGCTCGGCGACCCCCACGCCACTGGCCAGGGGCTGCCTCCCTGCCCCAGGTGTTCTCAGGAGCTGCTGGAGCTTTCTTGTCCCTTCAGCCTCGGAGGTGGGTCCCTCCCAGGTGGGCCCGGGCTGAGCTCTCGCCAGGCCCTGGGCGGGTGGGAGCAGCAAGGATGTGTGGAGGGAGTGGGGGTGAGCGGAAGGACAAACCGGGGCTCTAGCGCAGCTCTCCCCACCGGGCACAGCCCCGACCCACGCCTGGACCACGGCCTGCTCGACCCCTTCTGGGGCTCCAGGCTCGCTCGCGACCCCACCTGTGCTGGCCTGCAGCCAACAGTCCCTGAGCGAGGCGGCCCTGCAGACCTTGGGCCAAGGCCGGCCTCCCGCCCTTCGCATTGCCACCCGCCTGTGCGCGCTCTGGGGTGACGTCACACTGGTGGTGACAGGAAAGCCTGAGTGACACAGCAAGCAGCAGATAGCTTTCCTGAAGAGCGACGAAGGTTAACAGCGGGGACGCGCACTTCCTCTTCATCAGCTGGAAAGTCGACCTGCCGCGTGATCCTCGCGGTCTGCACTCACTTATCTGACCAGCCGGCCGGGTGCTCACAGCCCGGGCACCCGGGGTGCAACAGTCTGGGAAGGAGTAGACTCAGGTGGGGCCAGAGGCCGCCAAGGCCGAGGGATTTGGAAGTCCACCGGCCCGCCACCAGTCACCTCCCTCACCGCCTCCACCTGGCGGTGCACCCACCTCACAGCTCTGCTCTTGCCCGTCCTCAGAGCACACGCGTCTCCGGGGAGTCACCACGTGGCCCTTGTTATCAGCCGGGCCCTTGTTAGGCACTTAATCATCGTGCTCAGCACCGAGTCAGACCAGGCGCGCCGACTGAGGCAGGCAAAGCTAAGCAAGGTCCAGCCGGGCAGGGGCTCTGTGGGAGAGCCCTGGGGCTGTGCAGAGGTGGGGTGGTAGGGGAAAGAGGTGCCCACAGGGGGAAGGCAGGAGGCCGGGCAGGGGGTGGGGTGCCGCCACACCCAGAGGGCCCAGCCACACTGACACGGCAGTCTATGCAGGCCCCCGGGTTCTAGACTTCTTTTATTTATTTATTTATTTATTATTATTATTATTATTATTATTATTATTATTTTCATTTTCTGAGAGAACTGGTGGCCTGGCGTCCGGGCCATCGGGGACAGACTCAGTAGGACTCGGACAGGACTTTGCACACGGCCCTCGAGGGTGGGCGTCCCTGGCTCTCGCTCCTTGACACAGAGCTCGCTCTCGCTCCTGCTGCAGCGAGGTGCACGGCACGCTCAGAGGCAGTGGGTGCTGGGAGAGAGCGTGGCACGCGCTCCAGGCAGCGAGGTGCACGGCACGCTCAGAGGCAGTGGGTGCTGGGAGAGAGCGTGGCACGCACTCCAGGCAGCGAGGTGCACGGCACGCTCAGAGGCAGTGGGTGCTGGAAGAGAGCGTGGCACGCGCTCCAGGCAGCGGCCGGGCCACGGCCTCGTGGCCCACAGGGATGTGGTGACTGGGAGTCCATGCCCATTGTGTTCCATGCCGTGCAGGACCCCTCTGCAAGGGCTGGGCCTGGTGGTGGTGCAGCTTCCTTGCTGGGGTGCTGGTGCTGCAGAGCCTGAGCCCAGGGAGCCTCCGGGCCGGGAATGCTTGCTCCGTGTTCAGGCCGGTTCTGCTCCACGCTGAGAGTTCTCTCGGCTCCAGACATGTGGAGACAAATGCCCCGTCTGACTCCGAATCCCAGTGGGGCTGGCTTCGGTCAGGCACCAGCTGGGACCAGGACGAGGGGTAGCCCCGGGCTGGCCGTGGGTGGGCCCCGAGGTGCAGGCCCTCCTCAGCTCTGCCGCTGCAGGGGGCAGGACTTCCGGAATGGGAGCAGGAACGCACAGGTCTTCACAGGCTCAGACTGGCCGGAGGGCCCAGGTTCCTGCCTGTCTGCTGCCTTGTCCCGTGTGTTCTTACTGGTTCAGGCGCGCTCAGTCTCCCGTGCTGCCACGAGCCATCGCTCACCACGCACCGTTTTCCACGGAGGTGGGTGAGCAGTGGAACAGCGTGTAGGCGTGAGCCTCCGGGCCGTGGGGACTCCCCTAGCCTGCTGCTAGCTTCCCAGGCCATCGGCAGTGGCCCTCCCCAGCCCGGCGGGGTACGCGGGCCACTCCGCCCCTGCGGGTGCCGTTCCTGGGCTGTGTGCAGCGCAGTACTCAGCACCACCTTTGCGCCTGGTTTTTTCACTACATAAATGCTTTGGCGTTTGTGCGTGGTCCCAGCGCAGGCCCTCCTTACTGCCCAGGGCCCCGGGGTGGACGCACCGCAGCCTCCCTTCTCCGGCAGGGGACATCGGGCCCTTTCCAGCTCGGGGCCAGGTAGTGGTACTGTGTGGGTGTGAGCTGGCAGTTCTCCCGGGCCCGGGGGTGGAGCTGCAGGGCGGCGTGTTCTGGGTGGCCTTGGCCCCACACAGTCCCCCGGGTAGCCTTCCTCCACATTCCTGTCCTCATTCCCACTGCGCTCACTGTGGTTGAGAGACCCCTCCTCCGTGGCTACCACACTCAGGGCCTGTGACGCTGTGTCCTCATTTTGTGGCCATCATCCGTAGGCCTGTGTGGGAGCAGTTGCACACGTGGCCCCCAGGTGACTGGTTCACGAACAGCTCACACGCTCATACTTACCCTTGTCATGCCGGGGCCTCGCCAGCATGGCCAGCAGCAAAGTGTCACTCGGCCTTCTCGTGCTGGCCCAGGGACTCCAGGTCGGCCACACAGGGCTATGGCGCCCGCACTCCCGTGCTGTGACATGGCTCTCCCACCTCGGCGGCCGTCAAGGCCTCAGGCCACCTTTGATCCCGAGAGACCCGGCTCCCACACTACCGTGACCTGCCTTCCCAGGACGGTACTGTCGGAGAGCAGACCGGGTGGAAATGTTCTCTAACTGGCCAGAGTGAGAATGGAGGACACAGAGTGAAACAGAAAAGCCCGCTCCCGCCATGGCCACCGCCGCGCCGTCTGTCCTGTGTCGCTCACGGACTGGGCCGGAGGCTTCTTCAGCTCTGCGCTGCAGCTCCGGGGCCCCGGGGCCAACTTCCGGTGAACGTCCCACGTGACGCGGCAGCACCCGAGCACCGTGGTGGTCCAGAAGTTTCTGCCTGTTCTGGTCTTACCCATGTGGGCTGCCTGGAGCGTCTCCCACCCTGTAGACCTCAGCACCCGAGTGACCTTATCACACTGAAGTCCCCAGGACACCGTGACACTAAGTTCTCACTCACCACCTGTACAACACAGCCCAGTCCCCGCAATGAGCTCAGAGGGGACACGCGGTCACTGCCCACTGAGACCGAATTCCACACAGCAGCTCACAGGGGACAGACCGTTGTCCAGACCCTAACAGCTGCCGTCAGGGGCCACTGTTTATAGCTGAGCACCCCACAGGCAAGAGCGTGTCCGAGGGACACCGATGCTGAAGACACACGGGGGATCTCCCAGGGAGTGGTCGTGGCCTGACTGCATGTGGCACGTGCTCGGCCCCAGTGTCCTTCCTCCTGAGTCAGCACTGTCAGCGTAGATGCAGCGGGGACATGGGGAGACGCTCGGTGGCCACATAGCCACGTCTAAGGAGAGATGTTAACGACACAGATACGATAAATTAAATAAAAAAAAAAACTCTCAGTGTGTCTGAAATACCGCTGCATTGTGGCGAGCGGCTAACAGAGACAACTGTCGAGCCATTTTGCATTTTTTATCACTATTGGATTAAGTCTTTAAAATCTACCACCATTTAGGGTCAGCAGGTGGCGTGGAGGTGACAGTGCTGGCTGCTGTCCAAGTCCCGGACCCTGTGGCCTGAGAATCGAACTGGTGCATGTGGTGCCTCAAATCCCAGGAGGAGACCGGAGGAGAAGGGACTGCGGTGTGGCCACCTCCGGGGTGATGTCTCACTTCCCCTCTCTCTGTCTCTGTCTGGCAAGCGTACATGTCCTATGGTGAAAACCTGAAAAATAAAAGGTATCGTCTGTGACCACATAACGGTTAGGCTGGATTTCGAGTTTCCAATCCCAGTGAAATGTGGTCCTAGCAAGAGCACCGGGCTGTGTGACAAGAGTACGTTTGCCCTGCTGAGACCAGATCCGGGCGAAGTCGGTCAGGACTGGCTCCTCGGTCACCCCAGCCGGGTCTCGAACCTTCGGCAGGCTTGCGGCTGCAGCACCGGGCAGCACCGTCTGGCTGCCGCGAGGGCAGCGGTCCCCGGGGTGGGGCCAGAGGTGACGGCCGGTCAGCTGCCACGGCCCCACTGCAGGTGCGCGCGGGTTCACGGCCGTGCCCTCGCCGTGAACACGGGTGTGTGGGGACGGGACTGCTGAGGATGTGAGTGTGCCTGGCTTCTTCCAGGCACACGACCAGTTCCAAGCCGGGAGGGCGTGGGCCCGAGTGTCTGAGACACATCCAAGGAGCCTGGAGGACCTCCCCTGCACCGACGGCCGTGTCCCGTGGGCTGTGTGCCGCTCCCTGGAGGGCCGGGGTGCATGAAGGACGAGACCAGCCCTGGGGGCTCTCGGGAGCCCCTCTGCCTCCTGGCTGGGGATACGCTGCCCCAACCCTCCCTCCTGTGGGGCTCTGCCCGGCCCTGGGCTCCTGCTCTTACCTGCCATCGTCGTCCCGCAGAGCCTGGCCCTGGGCAGTGGCTGGCACTGCTTGTCTTGTCAAAGGTCCCTTCCCCAGTGGGACCCGAAGGCGCCCGCCCAGTGCCAGTCCAGCGCCTGCGTGGGCCATGGGCGATGAGGCTGAGCTGTGCCAGCCGTGTGGACACCCCGGCCGCCGGCGAGTACAGGACACGAGGGGAAGGGCGCTGTGCCTGGCCCCAGCACCGCCTCGGCTACACAGGCCGGTGTTAGGCAGGGGAAGGTGCCTCGGAGGACGCCCCTCCTCCCGGCAGACAGCGGTAGGGTCGACCCGGGGGCTCCCCGCTGCTTCCCTGTCCTCGCCAGGTCTGCGGTGGGACAGCAGAGGCCTGGGACAGGGAGCCCAAGCCCGTCATTTGTTTTTTCTTTTCTGTTTTTTTTTTTTTTTTTAATTATCTTATTTAACTTTATTTATTTTATTTATTTTAATTTGACAAGAGAGGGACAGAGCCAGAGAGAAAGAGAGAGAGAGAAAGTGAGAAGGCAAGCCGCAGGTCCAGGACTCGAACCGTGGACAGCCATGTGGGAGTCTAGCGCCCTTTACCACCACACTACCTGCCAGCCGCAGTTGGGCTGAGAAAGCCACTTGGTCCCACCCCTCTGAGCTCACAGGAAACGCTCCGAGCCTCCGAAGACGCCCGGCCACCTCTCCTGATCCTGGCGCCCAGGCACAGCGCAGATGCGGCCGGCGGGCGCAGTCGTGGTCGTGGGGCTTTCCCGCTGGCCCTCAGGCTTTGCCTCACTGTACAAAGACGGGCATGCAGAGCCCACGCGCACGCCTGTGCACACGCACACGCACACGCACACGCACGTGCGCGCGGAGTGAGAGGAGACGCCTCACTCCCGGGAGGAGGAATCCTGTCAAGGCCAGGGGTCAGCGCGGCCCTTGCTGGTGGCAGGGGCCTGAGTCGGCCGGACACACGGGTCGGGACACGGAGGCTCCTCCCTCTGGCCACGCAGGGTTCCCAAGCACGTGGCCTTGGAATCCAGCACCCCCGCGTGACGCTGGCCTGCGGTCACACACAGGGACTGCAGGGCCCTGATGCCGAGGGCGGCCTGTCCTCAGGCAGTGCCCCTGGACCTGTGGCGTGAGGCAGCTTCAGCACCCAGGGAGGTGTTGACGGGGCAGCTGCTGACAGTCAGGAGGGGTGGTCCAGGAGGGCTTCAGAGTGGAGGCGTCAGCCTGGACTTGGAAGGTGTGGACCAAGAGCTCGGAGGCCAGGGCTAGGGTATGAGTGCAGAGAACAGCACGAGCTAGTTTGGCGTTCCCTGAGCTGCTCTGAAGTACACAGCAGGGAAGAAAACACGTCCCAGTCGTTGGGGTTGTGCAGTGGTTTCTGCTGCCCCTTCAGCCGGAGAGCCGACAGGAGGCTGGTTGAAGTTCTTGGGCTTCCCGATCGGCAGAATCTCCCCACGGCGGCTTCTCCTGGAAGGGGAGGCAGGTCCTACCACATCCCCTCAGAGCCTGACACACCCCCGACCCTTTGACTCTGGAAAACAGACTGCGCCAGGGCCATCTGGGGCTGGCACTGACCAGGAGGGCAGAGGGGACAGGGCAGGGCCTGCGTTTATTTGACTGGAAAACAGAGCCGTTTGTGCACTGGGAGAAAGTGGCCTTTGCCGACGGGAAGGGTCATGAAGATGACTGCCAGCTAATGGTAAGTCGGCGGGTGGTAGGCGACGGCACTAGCTAGGTGGTGGGCAGATGCCGACAGCAGACAGCTGCGGACAGGGGGAGGGAGGACGGCGGACGGGGAGGGAGGACGGCGGACGGGGAGGGAGGATGGCGGACAGGCGGAGGGAGGACGGTGGTCAGGGGGAGGGAGGACAGCGGACAGGGAGGGAGGACGGTGGGCAGGGGAGGGAGGACGGACGGGGGGGAGGACGGACAGGGGGGAGGATGGACGGGGAGGGAGGATGGACAGGGAGGGAGGACGGACAGGGAAGGAGGACAGCAGACGGGGAGGGAGGATGGACAGGGAGGGAGGACGGACAGGGAGGGAGGACAGCGGACGGGGAGGGAGGATGGACAGGGAGGGAGGACGGATGGGGAGGGAGGATGGACAGGGAGGGAGGACAGCAGACAGGGGAGGGAGGATGGACAGGCATTTCGAGGACAGCGGCCAGGCGGAAGGTGCACAGGTCAGGAGATTGACGCCGACAGGTGGGATGGGGAATGGGTGCCAGTGGCTGTGTGGTCAGGGCTGAGGGACACGCAGGCAGTGAGAGCACGCATCACAGGACGTCCTGAGGGTGACGCCTGAGGCCCTGCTGTGGCCACAGGAAGGGGAGGAGCCCACGCCGGGTTCAAGCTCTTGGCCTAGACACCCTCACAGCCTGGAGTGGGAAGAGACTTTGGACCCCTGCCCCGGGCTCCGCCTCCTGCCGTGGGGCCTGGCAGCCCCTAGCGATGCACGCCTCTGTGAACCCAAGGGCGGCTGCACACCTAGGCTGCGGACCCTCCACGGTGGTCCCTCTCCTGGTGGCCACGGCAGGACGTCTGCCCGCGAGGGGTGTCCTGGTCACTTTCTCAACACGTGGCTTTTCCTCCTTCTCCCAGATGCGGAGCTCCCAGGAGGCAGCATCCCTCTTGGGAAGTGTGGGCCCAGGTCCTGCAACTTGGGTGCAGCCCTCGGCTCTCCCCAGGCCCGGGTTGGGGACTGTGCTGTCCCTGTACCCGTGGCTTCAGGACCAGAGGCCAGGGAAGGTCCCGCACGGGTGTCTGTCTTTGTGGGGGACAGCTGTGCCACTGAGCTGCTTGGAGCCCCGAGGACTTCCTGACCGATTCTGCAGGGCACCTGCTCCAGTAGAGCCGGGCGGGCGGCGACTCTGGGCAGGGGCTTTAGGCACACCTGCCTGCCCCACCTCACGGCTTCCCTTGCTGAGCGTCCCCGCAGAGGGTCCCGCTGTCTGCTCTCCTGAGTCCTGGGCTGAGCAGGGGAGGGGCGTGTGCCTGGTCGCGGACGGTTTCTGTTCCGGAGTCACTGCATTTTTCTCCGTTTTCCTCTCTGAGCAGCTGCCCTCCTCACACGCCCCTGCCAGCCTGGTTTTCCAGGGCCGGGGCAGGGGACAGAGAAGGGGCGCCCAGAGGCAGGGTGGGCCTGGGGGCCTTCCCCCTTCTCTGCTCTTGCTTGCTCTGGTCCCCCTCTAATCGCCCTCGCCCTCGTCCTCTCCCACTGCAGGAGGGGCCGCTGGCTCCCACTCCACCCCTGCCTCCTCCTTCCCTCCTCTCTGCCCTTCCTGCTGTCCCTTTCTCACGATTTTTAGCATCACCGAGAACGTCCTGTGGCTGCAGCCTCCCATGGGTGGGTCGATGGCCAGGAGGGGCCTCTGGGGGGACTCTGCAGGGCGTCCGCCCTCACTGGCTGCAGGGGGCCTGTCCTCGTGCCCTCCGGCTCCTTCCAAGGGCATGGGCTGTGGCCAGAGCAGCTGCCTTGGGGAGAAAGGGCTCCAGACACGGCGCGGTGGCTCCGGAGGTGACGGCGCCGCCTGCCCGGTCGTGGGCGTTGCGCCTCTTCCCTGCCCTCCATCCCGGCCTTTGCAGCTCCTGCAGCTGGCACTCCGGAGGAGGCCTGGGTCCTGTCCTCGATGGGGTCACAGGAGAGGACTTCGCTGCAGGCAGCGGGCTGGCTGGGCAGAGTGTGGGCCTCACCATCGTCCTCCGGAGGCCCCGCTGGGCAGAACCGGGGGAGTGGCCCCGTGTGGCCCTCACAGCCCTCGGGGTGTCCGGTGCCCGCTGCCCGGGCGTCTGTGGAGAGGAGCGCAGCCCCACCTTGGTCCATAGGGGGTGCTGTGCCCGGGCTGTGTCCCAGCTGCATAGAACACTGCGGGGGACAGGGAGCAGGGCGCCGACGGCCCCGGCCACGCAGAGTCAACTCGGGGACCAGCACTGGAACCCTGGGGCCCAGAACAGAGCCCGGACGGGACTGCTCCGTCCTGGGCAGTGCGCGGGGCCGGTGCGAAGCCTCAGAGCCCGGACGGGACTGCTCCGTCCTGGGCAGTGCGCGGGGCCAGTGTGAAGCCTCAGAGCCCGGACGGGACTGCTCCGTCCTGGGCAGTGCGCGGGGCCAGTGCGAAGCCTCAGAGCCCGGACGGGACTGCTGTGCCCTGGGCAGTGCGCGGGGCCGGTGCGAAGCCTCAGAGCCCGGACGGGACTGCTGTGCCCTGGGCAGTGAGCGGGGCCGGTGCGAAGCCTCAGAGCCTGGACGGGACTGCTCCGTCCTGGGCAGTGCGCGGGGCCGGTGCGAAGCCTCAGAGCCCGGACGGGACTGCTGTGCCCTGGGCAGTGCGCGGGGCCAGTGTGAAGCCTCAGAGCCCGGACGGGACTGCTCCGTCCTGGGCAGTGCGCGGGGCCGGTGCGAAGCCTCAGAGCCCGGACGGGACTGCTATGCCCTGGGCAGTGCACGGGGCCGGTGCGAAGCCTCAGAGCCTGGACGGGACTGCTCCATCCTGGGCAGTGCGCGGGGCCAGTGCAAAGCCTCAGAGCCCGGACGGGACTGCTGTGCCCTGGGCAGTGCGCGGGGCCAGTGTGAAGCCTCAGAGCCTGGACGGGACTGCTCCATCCTGGGCAGTGCGCGGGGCCGGTGTGAAGCCTCAGAGCCCGGACGGGACTGCTATGCCCTGGGCAGTGCGCGGGGCCAGTGCGAAGCCAGGCAGGCAGGCAGGCTCTGAAAAAAGAGCCCCAGCCCCTCAAAAAAAAAAAAAAAAGGCGGCAAGGGGAAGAAAGGAGCCCAGGCGTGGAGCCGGCGGCCCGTGGTAAGGGGCGTCCCCGCCGGCAGCTGCATATGCTCCAGGAAAGCCGGGCCTGGAGGGGGAGCGGCTCCTGAATTATTGATCAATGATTAGCAAATGCAATCGAAATCGTAGACTTGATGTTGTGCAGCGATCCATAATTTATGAGTGGACAAAACAGGAGGGAGCGGAGGGCGTGGGTGACCTCAGCCCGTATTGATTACGCAGAGCAGGAGGGGCGGCGGCAGATGGGACAGGCGCTGGCAGCTCGCGGCTGTCCGTCAGCGCGGCCTGGTGCCGGCGACTGCCTCTCCATTGTGCCCTGTGATCACCGCGGCGGGACCAGAGCAGGGCGCATTTGTTTATAATTCATGGATTCTCTTACCATGAAAGATTGATGCAGCCTACCAGGTCCTCGAGGAGCAGCGTCCGGGCAGCTTGTGCCCTGACAGCCGCCAAGTGGTGTCAGAAAAGTGTTCTTTGGGCCACACACGGGGCCGGCGGCCCTGGGGACCAGGCCGGGTCTGCAGGACGGGCTCTGGAACTCGCTGGGAACACAGCCTGGAGACGGCCTGGTTCTGAGCCACCAGCCCTTCCCCTCGGGTGCGAATCAGGTGTGGGCCAACGCTTTCTCCTCCGGGACGTGGGACCCTTGCGCACGGCGAGAGGACCACGCCCCGCCCCCCCCCCCTCCCCCCCCCCCCCCCCCCCCCCCGCAGCTCTCCAGCAGGAGTCTGGCCACTCAGCGAGGTGCTAACTGGGGGGTTGGGTGCTCCAGGGGACACTGATGCCGGGACACCGTGGTGGTCGCCACAGGCAAGGAGAGGTAGGGGGGCCACCAAACGTCCCACCACGGTGGAGAGTTACCCACCCTAAACGCCTCCCGTGCCGCGGTGAGGAACCTCGCGTTAGAGGCTTGCAGCAGAGAAGAGGAGAGGGCCACGCCCTTTCTCGGGAGCCAGCGGCACGGCTGGAGGACTCGGGCTCCCTGCACCAGAGCCCACCGGGCTTCCCCACGTCCCCACTGCAGCATGAAGGCAGCTGGTGGGCACAGGCCTGGCCCAGGCGCCGTGGGTACTGCTGACGCACAGGGTCCCTCGCTGCCCGAGCTCAGGGCCGCCTCGCCTCTTCCTGTTAACTTGCTTCGTCTGCCCATCCAGAGAGGTGTTGGAGCCACTCGGGCCGCTTTCCTAATCCTTTTATTTTTAATTTTAAAAACTTATTTTATTTAACTTTACTTATTCACTCATTTATTTATTTCTGTTTGACCAGAGAGGGATAGGGTGAGACGGAGACAGAGAAAGCAAGCCGCCAAGTCTGGGACTCGAACTGCAGTCGGCCACATGGGAGTCCAGCACCCTTAACCACCATGCCGCCTGCCGGCTCCCACTGTCCTAATTCTGAGCAGAAGAAAATACAGTGAGAATCGAGAGAAAAGATGCTCTTAGCCTGCCCGAGTCGGCGCCGTTGACCACGCGAGCTGGCCGTTGCGCTGTGCTTGCGCAGGTCACTGCCGAGGATGGCCCGCAGGGTGCTCTGAGCCTCGGAGGAGGCGTTCAGGGCCCGTCTGGGGTGGCCTGGACCCCTCGTCCCCATTCTTTCAAACACGTAAAACAGTGAAGCAGTTTGTTCCTGGGGGCCCCACAGCTCTCCGCACCTGGATCAGAACTCAGTCTGACTCAGGGTCCTTTCTCTTCTTTTATTTTGAGGGATTTTTTCTACAGGGTGTGTGTGCTCTGGAGAGACAGAAAGCTAGAAATGACCCCGGGGGAGGGCCACCCAGTCTCTTCTCCACTCTCCTCTCAGGAATTTGGGCATGCAAGTACATGTTTCAGTGTGAGTTTCAAGCTGCCAGGTCCAGGACTCGAACTGTGGCCAGCCACGTGGGAATCCAGCACCTTACGCACTGCACCACCTGCTGACCGCAGAGTCGTTTCTTATAAAGGCCGCCGACACTCCTGATGCCCCTCGTGGTAACTATGACCCAGGGACCCAACAAACACCGCACACAGGTGATACGTCCTGCTCCTCCACACACCACGGGCTGCTTTAGGAGCCAGACCAGCCATGCCACGGCAGGGGCCCGGGCACCGGGCTCCCAGTCCACGGGCTTTCGGAGTGCAGAGCCAGCCTGGAAGTGTTTCCACACGAGTCAGCATGCCGGGACACCACTGCGGACCGTGCTTCCTCTGCAGAGACCCGCTCAGTCCGGCGGCCCTGACTCGGGGCATGGCAGCAGCCCAGCTCGGCGAGCAGACGGCGAGTTACCAGTTCAGAGAGAGGCTTCTCGGGGTCCCTGGAAACAAGTCAACTCTGCTCTCCAAATTGCAACGAAAACCTCAGGTGTGTAAAGCAAGGGGTGTCCCGGCCAGCTGTCTGGAGGGTCATTGCCACGGGGACCCTCGCAGGTGTGACTGCATGTCCCCTCTGCCAGGAGGCCGTGGCGTCCCGGAGAGCCTACCACGCTGGCCAGGGGCTGAGTCTACAGCCTGCCTGTGAGTTCCTGACACTCCTCGCTGGAAAGGCAGGTCCAGCCACACTCACCCCTTCAATCTGGGCAGGCTTTGGGCTGCTTCGGCCAGTAGAGACAGGTCACGTGACATCTGAGGCCAGGCCATGAAAGGGCAGGTCCTAGCTCTCAGCTCTTCACAGCTCTGAGCAACGTCATCAGAAACCCGGCGTCCCTCAGGCCCTCACGCAAGGGGCCACGTGTGGGTGCTCGGGTCCAAAGTCCAGCTGAGGTCAGACTTTGACCTCTCCTCCAGCCAGGCCTGTGGGTGGCACCATCCCGACCTCTGGACCCACCCCTGCCAGCTGGACACCACGGACAGCCTCTGATGCCGCAGGGAACATGAGAGTCAACCCAGCCATGCCCTGCACAACTCCTGACCCCCCAAATGGAATAGACCAGTGGCTGGTCCGAGTCTCCAAGTCTGCGTTCATTTCGTTAGGCAGCAGGAGATGGCCCGGACGCCAGGCCAGCCTGACACTATAATGGGAGGGTTCTGTGGTCAGAAATATGGCTCGTTTCAAAAGTAGTCTATAACTGGGGACCAACAGTTAGCGTAATGGCTATGTCGCTGGACTCCCACGTAGTCGACCGTGGTTCGCGTCCCAGACCCGGTGGCTTAGAACTCATGCCGGGCGCGTGTGCGTGTGTGCCCAAGATCCCGAGAGGAGAATGGAGGAGAAGGGATTGCGGCGTGGCCATCCCCCCTGGGGGGTGATTTCTCGCTTTCTGTCTCTATGTCTCTCTCTGTCTGTCTGGCGAGCGCACGCACCCTATAGCAAAAACCTCTCCAAAAAAAAAAAAAAAAAAAAAGTAGTCTATAACTGACATGGCTTTCAGACCCTCGAAAAGCCACAGCTAGAAATTGCACACATACAGGACCAGCAGATAGCGTAGTGGCTCTGTCACTGGACTCCCACATAGTTGAATGCAGTTCGAGTCCCAGACCCAGTGGCTTGGAACTCACACCGGGTGCGTTTGCATGTCCAGGATCCCAGGAGGAAAATGGAGGAGAAGGGCTTGCGGTGTGACCATCTGCCTGGAGGGTGGTTTCTCTCCTTCCCTCTCTCTCTGTCTGTCTATCTCTCCAGTGAGTTCATGTGCCTTAAGGCAAAAACCTCCAAAAGAAAGAAACTGGACACATACGTACCGAGACGTCCCACAGAGACACTCTCCTCCACCTGCTGAGGCTGCCAACACCCCGTCACCCACGGTGCCAGGACCCGTGCTCGAAGACAGCCGATGACAACCCCCACCCCATGCCACTGCCTCTCTCCTTGTTTCCCTGGTATGTGCTAGGCAGATCTAATTTCTTTTAAATGCTCATTTTCACTGTATTTGCTTCAGGAAAAGTTAAAAACTAACAGCAAGGTTTCTGAAATACTGTAAAAGTCTGGCCCTTCAGGATGTCCTAAGAGCCCTGGGTTTATTTCCTGGGCCTGCGAGGTACCAGGAACTACGTCTGCTGGACGGAATAGCATCTGCTGTGTGGGACGGTGTCTGCTGCGTGGACAGCACCTACCACGTGGAACGGTGTCTGCTGCGTGGACAGCACCTACTACGTGGGACGGTGTCTGCTGCGTGGACAGCACCTACTACGTGGGACGGTGTCTGCTGCGTGGACAGCACCTACTACGTGGGACGGTGTCTGCTGCGTGGACAGCACCTACTACGTGGGACGGTGTCTGCTGCGTGGACAGCACCTACTACGTGGGACGGTGTCTGCTGCGTGGACAGCACCTACTACGTGGAACGGTGTCTGCTGCGTGGACAGCACCTACTACATGGAACGGTGTCTGCTGCGTGGACAGCACCTACTACGTGGAACGGTGTCTGCTGCGTGGACAGCACCTACTACGTGGAACAGTGTCTGCTGCGTGGACAGCACCTACTACATGGAACAGTGTCTGCTGCGTGGACAGCACCTACTACGTAGGACGGTGTCTGCTGCGTGGACAGCACCTACTACGTGGGACGGTGTCTGCTGCGTGGACAGCACCTATTACGTGGGACGGTGTCTGCTGCGTGGACAGCACCTACTACGTGGGACGGTGTCTGCTGCGTGGACAGCACCTACTACGTGGAACAGTGTCTGCTGCGTGGACAGCACCTACTACGTGGAACGGTGTCTGCTGCGTGGACAGCACCTACTACAGGGAACAGTGTCTGCTGCGTGGACAGCACCTACTACAGGGAACAGTGTCTGCTGCGTGGGACAGCACCTACTACGTGGAACGGTGTCTGCTGCGTGGACAGCACCTACTACGTGGAACAGTGTCTGCTGCGTGGACAGCACCTACTACGTGGAACGGTGTCTGCTGCGTGGACAGCACCTACTACGTGGAACAGTGTCTGCTGCGTGGACAGCACCTACTACGTGGAACGGTGTCTGCTGCGTGGACAGCACCTACTACAGGGAACAGTGTCTGCTGCGTGGACAGCACCTACTACGTGGAACAGTGTCTGCTGCGTGGACAGCACCTACTACGTGGAACAGTGTCTGCTGCGTGGACAGCACCTACTACGTGGAACGGTGTCTGCTGCGTGGGACAGGACCTACTACGTGGAACGGTGTCTGCTGCGTGGGACAGGACCTACTACGTGGAACAGTGTCTGCTGCGTGGACAGCACCTACTACGTGGAACGGTGTCTGCTGCGTGGACAGCACCTACTACGTGGAACGGTGTCTGCTGCGTGGACAGCACCTACTACATGGAACAGTGTCTGCTGCGTGGACAGCACCTACTACGTGGGACGGTGTCTGCTGCGTGGACAGCACCTACTACAGGGAATGGTGTCTGCTGCGTGGGACAGGACCTACTACGTGGAACGGTGTCTGCTGCGTGGACAGCATCTATTGTGTGGGACGGTGTCTGCTGTGTGGGACAGGACCTACTAAGTGGAACGGTGTCTGCTGCGTGGACAGCACCTACTACATGGGATGGTGTCTGCTATGTGGACAGCACCTACTATGTGGAATGGTGTCTGCTGCATGGGACAGCACCTACTACGTGGGACAGTGTCTGCTGCGTGGGACAGGACCTACTACATGGGATAGTGTCTGCTACATGGACAGCACCTACTACGTGGGACGGTGTCTGCTGTGTGGGACAGGACCTACTACGTGGAATGGTGTCTGCTGCATGGGACAGCACCTACTACGTGGGATGGTGTCTGCTGCATGGACAGCACCTACTACGTGGGATGGTGTCTGCTACATGGACAGCACCTACTACGTGGGATGGTGTCTGCTGCGTGGACAGCACCTACTACGTGGAACGGTGTCTGCTGCGTGGTACAGCATCTATTGCGTGGGACGGTGTCTGCTGCGTGGGACAGGACTTACTATGTGGAATGGTGTCTGCTATGTGGACAGCACCTACTACGTGGGATGGTGTCTGCAGTGTGGACAGCACCTACTATGTGGAATGGTGTCTGCTGTGCAGACATCACCTACTACGTGAAATGGTGTCTGCTGCGTGGGTCAGCATCTATTGTGTGGGACAGTGTCTGCTGCCTGGGACAGCACCTACCACGTGGAACGGTGTCTGCTGTGGGGACAGCACCTACTACGTGGAACGGTGTCTGCTGTGGGGACAGCACCTACTACATGGGACGGTGTCTGCTGTGTGGGATAGAACCTACTACGTGGGACGGTGTCTGCTGCATGGGACAGCAGCTACTACGTGGGACAGTGTCTGCTGCATGGGACAGCACCTACTACATGGAACGGTGTCTGCTATGTGGACAGGACCTACTATGTGGAACAGTGTCTGCTATGTGGAAGAGCATCTATTGCGTGGAATGGTGTCTGCTGCATGGACAGCACCTACTACGTGGAACTGTGTCTGCTACGTGGACAGCAAGCTTGCTGAAAGTCCCCTTGGCAGTGGAACTGTTCACATTTGTCACTAATTAATTTGGTGTTTTGTGGGAACCAGCAGTTGGCGTAATGGCTATGTCGCTGGACTCCCACATAGTCGACCGCGGTTCGCGTTCCGGACCTGGTGACTTAAAACTCACGCCGGGCGCGTGTGTGTGCATGCCCAAGATCCTGAGAGGAGAACGGAGGAGAAGGGATTGCGGTGTGACCATCCCCCTGGGGGGTGATTTCTCACTTTCTGTCTCTCTGTCTCTTTCTGTCTGTCTGGCGAGCGCACGCGCCCTATAGCAAAAACCTCTCCAAAAAAAAAAAAAAAAATTGGTGTTTGGGACTTTCTGCTTGGCAGAAAAAGAAAATTCGCAGGTAAATCGCATCAAGTCAGGTGAGCGGCCAGCCCCCAGGCTCCTCGTGCCCCAAGTGGAGTCTACAGCCATCCTAGTGTCGTCAGGGCTGGCCAGGAAGGACACCGCAGGAGAAGCAGCACAGTGTGCCTCCAGTGGGCAGCTGCTTTGGCAGGCACGTGGGCACAGCAGGTCGCACGTAGCACACGCACGTGCACACACACGCACACTGTCCTCCAGGCCTCCGCCAGCACTCTGGCTGCCCTCCAGGGTAACTCCCAGGACAGCCCCAATGGCAGACCCCTGAACGAGGCCCCGACACCCCACAGGGGTTTTCTGTAGCACCTCCGGGCACATCTTCAGAGGCAACTTCATGTTTTCTCTTCATATTTCAAGAAGCAAAATGGGGAGGGGGGCAGCAGATGGTATAACGACTACATCGCTGGATGCCCACATAGTCGACCATGGTTCGAGTCCCGGACCCAGTGGCTTAAACTTACACCAGGTGTGTGTGCGTGCGTGCCCGAGATCCCGAGAGGAGAATGGAGGAGAAGGGATTGCGGCGTGGCCATCCCCCCGGGGGGGTGATTTCTCTCTCTCTGACTCTGTGACAAACTCACGTGCCTTATAGCAAAAATCTCTCTCACAAAAAAAGAAAATAAAGAAGGGGAGTAGGGTTAGTTTCCGCATCTTCACGAACACCGCCGTCAATTCAAGGGGAGACTGTGCATTCCGACGCGTCAGGCTGGGAGGGCCTCCGCCCTTGTGGTTGGGAAGGAGCTGAGTGAGAGCAAGCAGCCTGCCTCCCGTCCTCGCGTAGCGGCAGCCTTGGCCCCTCGTCCTCCTCTAATTCCTTAGCCATGCTCTGTCTGTCCCAAATGCTGGCGGAGCTTCGCCGAGGAGTGGAAGGGCTCGCCCCGCACCTCGCGGTGGGGGAGCCTTTGCCGCCGCCTCGACGCCACTGATGCCACACCAGGGCTCCTGGTACGCACTCCCCAAATCCTGGCCTGCGGACACATCACCGTGTACTGAGCGGTTTCCGGTGCCAGGAACACGTGAAGGCTTCTACCTTCAGGAGGTGGTTGAGTCAGTTTTGCCAAAACCTGGATGGTGGTTACACTGAGGCTCCCTCGCACCTGGGTTCCGCCGGCATGGACCTAGCCCGGCCCGTGGCAAGTGACACAGAAGCTCCAGCAGTCAGAAAGTGCCAGGGTGAGCTCTGGCCAGGACTTCAGCTGGGATGACCGTCATCAGGCTACCCTCACCTCACCCGCTCCTGCGTCCTGGGCCCTGCTGCTGCTGTCACCCTGTCCACAGCTCCAGGGCACCATGGCAGGAGTCGCTGTGAATGTCTCGTGTGATCTGTGCTCGGCTTCCATCTGGCCCTGCCTTCAGAGGCCGGGCTCCTTTTCGATGCTGCTTTTCTTTGCCAGGTGCTGGGAGAGTCTGAGAGGCGGCCCATGGGAGATGGGGTTAGTTAAGGCTCTGCCTTGTTCTCACAAACATGCACAGGACGGGAGGGGAGCTGGTCGGCAGGTCGACCAGATGTCCCAGTAGGCAGCGGGGTGTCAGTGGCCCCTGTGTTCCAAGGAGGAAGGCTACCCTCTGCCTTAGGGTAGCCTTACTTCCTAGCAAAACACCTCAGGGCCTCTTCAGGAAGTAATATTGCTATCTGAAAGCTATAGCCGTATTGCAATTTGGGAAGTAGATATGTATAAGAAAAATCAGTCTTCTTGGTTCTTTTTCAAAATTATTTATTTAATTTAATTTAATTTATTTTGATTTTTAATTTGCTATAGGATACACACACTCAACAGAGAAACATGAGAGAGAGAGGAGAGAGACAGAGAGAGAGAGAGAGGAGAGAGAGAGAGAGAGAAATTAAGAACGCAAGCTGCCAGGTTCAGGACTTGAACCGTGGTCGACCATGTGGGAGTCCAGTGCCCTAACCACCATACCACCCGCTGGCCCCATTCTTTGTTACTTCAAAAGTAAATTGAAAGGTACATGACCCCCCACCTTTTTTGTTTATTATTATTATTATTATTATTTATTAACACGTAATAATTGCACATATTTGAGGGGTACAATGTGGGTTTTTCAATATGAGAATACTGTGTGTAGAGATCAAGTGAGGGTGATTTGACTGCCCACTAGCTCAACCATTTCTTTCTTTTTCTGTTTTTTTTTTTTTTTCTTTTCAGTAGAGGTCTTTGCCTAAGGGTGCGTACACTCACCAGAGAGAGAGAGAGAGAGAGAGAGAGAGAGAGAGACGGCGACAGTGAGAGGGAAAGTGAGGAATCACCCCCTGGGGCAATTGCGGCCACACCCAGTCCTTCCCCCTCCAGTGCCCTCCTGGGATCTTGAGCACCCACACACAGGTGCTCAGCATGAGTTTCAAGTCACTGTCACTGTGTCCAGGACTTGAACCATGGTCAACCATGTAGGAGATCAGTGACATGACTACTATGCCATCTGCTGGTCCCTCAACCGTTTCTTGTAAATATGGAGACTCTCTACTGGCAAGGATGAGAAAGTTTCCGTGTTTCTTGTTTACATGTAAAAATCTGAATCTGGCAACAATATCGCAGCAACTGCTCTTACTCATAATTCCATCCCAATGTGCGTGCCCTTCCAACGTAAGTGTGCTGTGTTTTAGTGAATGCCCAGGAGAACAGGGTGTCCACTGCCCAGGCCAGCTTGCCCGACTTCTAACCATCGGGGAACCAGGAGCTGCTTCCGTCCAGGGCGTCCTGACTGGTGCGCTCACGTGCGCGTCGTTTCTACATGGATCTGTGCTAAACGGAAACGACACCTGAGCCCGTGGGGGCCCCGGGGTGGGAGGCGGGACTAGGCCAGGGGAGGAGCAGAGGGCTCAGCCAGGTCCCGATGGGACAGCGGTGGTCAGGGCTGGGACACGGCTCGCAGCCAGGAGCTCCGAGGTGTTCCAAGCCAGGTGCGTGTGCAACCCCCTGGCACCAGGACTCGCTTCTCTGCTGGAGATGTCGTCACCCTCCGGCCCTGGCCACTCAGAGTGACCCTAGGGGCCCCGTGGATGGGCCCTGCCCAGAGCTTAGCGTCCTCTCCTGCCAGCTTTTCAGGTGGCCCCGGTCCCTCGTCACGAGCACTCCCGCCACAATGACCCTCGGTCCCATTGCCAGCTTCCATCGGTGACTGTGAAGGGACAGTCCTGTGTTTCCAGGCCTTTTTGGAAGCTGTATTGGACTTTAATAAAATTTGATCAATGCATTTAAGTCAAATTGAGTTATATGTAAGTGGATAGGGCTGACATATGTTTCAATATCTGCAAGTGATATGTTATTCTCCAGTGAGCATAAAATTTAATGAAATATAAATACCCATTAATCCTCGCGTTTCAGCCCATCAGTCACTGCTGTTCCTGCCCGCTGTGAGCAGAAGTGCCCGGAAAGTCATCTGTCTCCGCCACGCGGGAGCCCGACCTGGAAGGACTTCAGAAGCTGCAGAAGAGGCCAGGCGGGGAAGGCTGCCAGCTCCGTGCGGGAGGCAGCCCACGTGGCCAAGCCCGGAGCCCGGGGCCTGCCCTGCTCTGCCAGGGAAGAAGCCGGGGGAGGAGGGGTGACTGTGCTGCCCAGAGTCCCGTCGGCGCGCTGCTGGGTGCTGCCAGTGCCCAGCCAGGTGTCCCCCGGGCCCGGCTCCTGCAGGTAGGACCTGAGCGAGGCCTGAGGGCCACTGGCAGCACGGCATCCATGCGTGAGCACGGGGTGGAGAAACGGAAGAGGAGAGGCAGCTGCCCTGCGGCCCAGACTCTGCCTGGTGCGGAGGGGCCCAGGCCGCGCCTTGGCTCCTGGCGGCGGAGCAAGGGGCTCTCCCGTCCTGGTGCAGGGTGGCCCTGGGCCCGGAGCCCCTCCTGCTCTGGTCCCTCCTTCCCGGCGTCAGCCTGGTTCTCACCCTCACGTGGCCCAAGCCCTGTGAGGATGGAGACAAGTGCCACCGTGGCAGCTGTCCCCCGGAAGGAGGGCAGGACTCCGGCAGGGAGAAGCCCAGTGACCTGAGGTGCGGCCTCGCCCACTCGCTGCATGGTGGCTGGCGGCCTCCTCCCGACGCTGCGGAAACGTGGACATGGGTTCCTGAACCGCTGTGGCCGAGTGACGGACTTCCATCCGAACATGTGCCGAGGGGCCGCGAGGTTCTGGCCACCGCCTCAGCCAGGCTGCGCGGGCCTGCTCACGGCTGCCACCCGGTCAGCTCTGAACGGCAGCCGCACGCAGAGTGGAGCAGCGAGGGTGAGCACAGAGCCGGGTCGCGCCCCACCAGCTGGAGGAGTGTCGGCCAGCCGGGAGGCCGCTGGGCGCCCAGGGACCATCACGAGGAGGGCCTGTCGGAGCTCAGAGGCATGGAGGCCACACCCGAGGGGACTTCAGGGGAAGGCAGATGTCACGGGAGGGTGGCATGCCAGGCCGACGTGCCCAGAGATACAGCCCGAGTGAGGGTGGAGCGCAGCGGAGGGAGCAGGGTCAGGGAGCAGAGCCACGGGGGCCCCTGAACCGTCCTCAGGGGAGGAGCACCTGTGGGGGGTGGGGGCCAGGTGGAGGGGGGCTGCTCCCCAGCACAGCCTCTGGGCTTCCTCAGACCATCCGCAAGTGCGTGGCCTCAGCTGCAGCCGGGATGAGGGAAGGGGCAGACGCCATTGCAGAGGGAAGGCAGTGCAGCCGAGGACGGCACGCTGGGTACGCACGCTCCCCGGCTCTGCTGGAGCACCCCCGGCTGCAGCTCGTGCCCCGCAGCCACCCGCGGAGCCCCCGCTCCTCAGGGAGGACCCCGCCCGGGTCCCCTAGCCACCCTCTTCGGCTGCCAGTGTCAGCGTTTGCCCTGAGAGTTCGCTTTCAAGTACTGAAAGGCCTGCGAACTGGAGAGGGAGGCTAGGCCCTCAAAGTGAGGGTGGGCTTTTGTTAATTGAGTGCAGATTTATGGTGCCACTAGTGTATCGATCGGCATTTTTATTTTTCCATATGCTCAACTCCCAGCTAATTAATTTACATAACCTTATTCCAGAGAAGGAGGCGCTTCTCGTTTTATTTCACAGATGAGAGCCATAAAATTAGCTCAGTCTAAACGCCGCACATTAGGAGACGCCCCGCATCCCTGCCGCCATCCATAAACACAGCCAGACCGAGCTAACCGGTGTGCACGGCCCTTGTCACCTGCAGGGAACTTCGCGGCCTCGAAACCACATGTAGTCACTCCCGCCAGCTTACCGTGAACTACCTGCTCCCTGTCATGGGATGAGGGCCCCGATTCCGGGACTCCCTTGGGACCCCCCTCCTTCCAGGGCCTGGCGAGGTTCAGTATCCCCATGAGAGCAGTTTGGGGTCCCAGGCTGCTCAGAGAACCCCAGGTAAAAAGTGTGTTTTGACTCTGGATTTTAAAGTTCCAGAAGGTCCCGAGTCTGACGTCACCCGGCTCGAAGCAGAGCTGATACCTGAGGTAAGACGAGCTCCTGTTCCCCACTTCGTGGTGCGCTCCAAACACGTTGGAAGGGGGTTTCCGGCTGGGTATTCTTGCACACGCGCAGCCCCAGAGAAGCCAGGAAGGGTTTGGAGGTGACCGTGTGGCTCCCGGACTATGGTGGCACTGCTCAGATGTGGCGCCAAGTCCCACCTCTGCCGAGCAGGTGCCAGGCACTGGGGGCACCAAACGCACACCCCCAGCCCACACAGCCACATGCCGCACGAGCCCCGCTCTCCAGAGAACGCCTGTCGGGTGTGCATGGCCTCGCGTGGCTTGGGAGGTCAGAGCACTGATGCCAATGGCTGCACAGCAGGGGCAGGGCCGGCTCCTGGGAGTGGGACAGACCTCTGCAGGGGGTGGGCCGTCCCAAGGCCCTGCAGGCTCCGCCCAGAGCCTCCCAGCAGGTGGGAATCCCACAGGCGGGAAGACAAGCTGAAACAGCTGGAGGGCCACGCCACTCTCCTGGAGTTGCACACCTGGAGGGCAAGACCAGGCTGTCTACCTGCGAGGTAGGCTGAGCTGTAAACGCGGATGGGAACCTTGTTCAGAAGAGTCCAGGGGCTGGGGCGGCACAGGGGTGACAGGGGGGAAGGTCATTGAACATGCCGGTGTGTGCGTGCACAGTCCCAGCTAGTTGAGATGGGGTGGCTGTGGCACGGCGGCCCTGCTGGAGATGCTGCCTCCTCTGCCTCCCTCTGTCTCTTTCTCTGTTAGTGGAGATAAATAAACCACATCGAGATCGGGGCCGCTCTCCAAACACCTCTTCAGACTGGGGTGCTCTGCCGTGCAGGGCAGGGCGTGGCTGCGGAGTGGTGGCCAGTGCCCAGAACAGACCACGCTCTCTAGGGTGAGTCTGAAAAGGGGAGAAGGCAACAGCTTCAGGGTGCAGGGAGCTGAATTCTAGGGTGCAAAGGCGACTCAGCCTTTAAGGGGACACACACGGGTCTCTGGGAAGCAGGTTCAGTGCAATCTGCCTCCCTGGTCGGCTGGGAACCTCACGGGGCACAGAGAGCCCCATGTCAGGTGGGGCAGGGGGCTCACAGCTCCTGTCAGGGCCACCGCTGCCTGCCTTTCAGGGAGCGCACCAAGCTAGACACCCGTGCCAGCTGCTGAGGGACACCTGGCCACCCTGCTGCAGCCGCCAGGCCTGGGCTGCACTGTCCACAGCGAGCATGGCCTCCCCGATCCCGGCCTGAGCTGCACCAGGAGCTCAGGCCACGAGGCCCCTTCCGCCTCCACTGGACCCCAGATTCCCTCCCACTGCCTCTGGTCGGCCTTGCCTTCTACCTGTGAGCGTGGCCTCAGCCCAGCCCCCTGTGGGGGCAGAGTGGAGGAGCCCCAGCTTGGCACAGAGCTGCTCGGGCTTTGTGCCCTGCCAAACACTGCCTGTTCTCTTGGATCGAGGAGGGGCCTCAGCTGGGACCTTCTGGCCACCAGAACCATGAGTCACATAATCTCTGTCTTCGCGGGCCACCCAGACTCAGGGACACCGTGAGAACATGAAAACGGCTGATGCGTGGGGAGCTGCTCATGCGCGGTCTCCCAAGCCCCCCAGGCCCCTGCCTTAGGACGTTACCATCCCTCTAACAGATGAGGGCACGAGACTTTAATGTGACTAGACTCCGCACCGTCAGAAGTCAGCGTGACAGTGAGCTGCGCCCTACGCCCAGCTGGGGCCTGCCACACCACCCTGTGCCGCACTCGCCCACACACTGGGGAGTCGCCCGGTGGCCATTGCATGTGTGCTGCATGCCTGCCACGCACCTCCCCCGGGGCTGTGCCCTCCACACGAGCTGCACACGGAAAACGGTGAGCCATGAACAGCCTCGGGGACACAGGAGATGGGCCTGGCAGGAAAGGCTTGAAAGCTGTGTGCATGCATGTGTGTGTGTCTGCACATGTGTGTGCACATGTGTGTGCACGCGTGTGTGCACGCATGTGTGTGCTGTTGGTAAAGGAAGAGAGGGAGATAAAGCTCTCCGGTAGGGATATGTTTCCATCTAACCGCACACTTATTCAGCGCACACTCTGTCAGCTGAAGCTGTACGCAATAGGTCTGCAGCACACGCAAACCCCCTTCCTGCCTGGTGGGTGGAGAGCCACAGCTGGGTCGCCCTGTCCTGGTGAGCTGGCACCTGGCACAGACCCGCATTACTTAGGCAGAGACTTTGATTTTAATTCCAGTAAGAATTTTGCTGTCGTTTCCACCCACCCCCCCACCCAAATAAAAAGTCCGACCCGAAGGCCCGTTTCCAAAGGCCTCTGCAGGTCAGCCTCCCTAAGTGCAGCCTCTAGCCTCCTCGTCAGCCCCACTGGGAAACCCTACACCCTCGGCTAAAGCCAGGGTGGAGGCCAAGGTCAACTGGGCTTCTGGTGTGCAGAGAAGCCAGTTTACACGGCCCCTTCCGCTGGGTTTGGAGTGGTTCCGACAGGTCACGTCAGAAGCCACACAATTAAGCAGACATGTGAAGCTGTCTGACGCCCTGGCTGAGAGGCAACAGCTACTTGGCAATGCCATCTCGGGATGAAACGAGCCTCCATGTCGCACACCAGGCCGAGTCCAAGGATGCGGTGAATCGGAGCAGAGAGCAGCGGAGGAGGGCGTCCGGGCCGCGGGACTGCTCCCGGGGGTGGGCACAGTTCTCCCGGTAAGACGGAGCGGGGACTTCGACCCAGTCCCCCAGATACGCGCCGCCTGGAGCTCGGGCCACGGCGCCTGCCCGGCCGTGTGCCACCTGACAGCCACACCCCTCCGGTCTCTTCTGATCACACTGGAAAACCCTGGGGGCGGGTGTGGCTGCACCAGGCACCGTGGGCCTGAGCTGGAGGGCTCCGCTTTCTCCTGAAGCTGGACGCTGGACTACGTCTCGTGGCTGCACGGACCGCGCTGTGTCCTGTTCCCGGTCCCTGCACCCTCTCTGTGACGAAGCCAGAGCCGAGAGCCTGTCTGTCCCCGAAGGCTGTGAGGACACTTCTGCTAGAGAGAAGCACGGCCCGAATCCCCGGCCAGCCTGGAGCGCAGCCTCACCCCTCCCCGGGCAGGGCCGCCCGGCAGTGAGCACGGACCAGTGAGCGTGCGTGCCTGGGGCCCCGGTGCCCACCCGGTAGCAGCCGTGGCTGCGGCAGCTGTGCCTAAGCGCCCACGGGGTGCCCATGTGCAGTCAGGGTCCGGAAGCTCTGGGCCAGATCTGCAAAGCTCCGGCTCACAAGGCCCCACCCGGGACTCCGTCTGCCTCCGTTTGCCGATTTTAAACCCTCCAGGGACCTGACCGTGGCTCAGCAGGGTTCACGTCACAGGCCTCCATGTACGTGCCGTGGCCCAGCTGGCTGAGCTGGGCAGGTCACAGCCCTAAAACCCGGCTGGGCTGCTGTCCTCTGTTTCACTCACGGAACTGCTGAATATGTAAACCGAGGAAGACACAGAAGTCCTCCAGGCACGGCTCAGGTCCCTGGGACCGAGGTCTATGGTCCTTAGGGTTACTCTGCCTCTGGGCTGGTGAGGCAGGACAGGAGGGAACACGGGACCGTGCTTGCTGTCCAGGGCCCGGCGTGCAGCCTTCGCCACGTGGGAGGTCCCGATGGCTGAGAAGGTGGGGGATCCGAGGCCCGCAGGACCCACCTCAGCAGGCCGGGCAGACCCTTTAGCAGGGCCTCTCTGCTGATGGCTCCAGGAGACAGCCGCGCTCAGGTCGGGGACACGGGTTCTGTGGATGCAGATGGAAGGTCACCAGGGAGGGGGCGCTCAGAGGGACAGGCAGAGGGACCTCAGCACATCCCCAGGGACCCCGGAGACGGCAAGAACACGGCGACTGTCACTGACGTTCCGGCCTCCCTGTCACGGCCGTGCCACCTGCGCCGAACACCCGGAACACGGAGTGTGCGTTTTCCTGCAGGCCTCGCCTGTCCCGAGGTGGGTGGGGGCCAGCATGCCCCGCCACGCCCCCGGCTTCACTCGCTTGCCTCCATCCTCGGGCATACCCCTGCCCAGGCCCAGGCCCGTGCAGACCAGCTGCTCCTGCTCGCCACGTTCGACTGGACACTCGGGGATGAGGCACCACACTGACGTGTGCTGAGACCCCAAGAGACACAGACATGCGGTCGCAGGGGCAGCACCACGTAGAGACCACTGAGACAATGACGCCAACGTGGGGTCCCAGCCCTCGCCCTGGCCAGCGCACAGCGGGGTCAGGACAGGGTCGGGACCTGAGGCTCCCAGCGACTGTGGGAACCAGGGTGGGGCACGGAGGGGATAGGGCGCTGTCCGCAGCTGGGAGCACAGCCCAACCGGGGAGGCAAGTCAGCGGGTGGCCGGGACCCGGCAGAGGTGGGCTCGGGTTCCAGGGCCCACTGCCAGACAGACCAGGAAGTGCCGTTGGAGGGAGAGTGGGTACAGGGAGCCCGGGCGGCCCAGCCTGAGCAGCCAGACGAGCCGCTTATCTAGAACAACGTACCAGAGGCCAGCAGGTGCGTTAGTGGTTGAGGCACTGGACTCCCATGTGGTTGACCGCGGTTCAAGTCCCAGACCTGGCAGCTTGAAACTCATGCCGGGTGTATGCACATGCATGCCCCAAGTCCCAAGAGGAGAACAGAGGGGTTGCAGTGTGGCCATCCCTCAAGAGGGGTGATTTCTTGGTTTCTATCTCCGTCTCTCTCTGTGTCTGGCAAGTACAAGCACCCTATAGTAAAAATCTCTAAAAAAACCCCAAAGTTGACCAGAGGGGGCACGTCCTTGCTGGAGTGAGAGAGGGCACTGCAGAAAGCTCCCCACCATGGGGTCTCACTGCGATCCCTCCCCCTCCCTCGCCAAGCCACCGGGTCCAGGACTTGAACCACACAGTCGGCCGTGTGAGATCCAGCTGCCTTAACCTCCAGGCCACCGCCGGCCTGAGTGGGAGGTTTTAGACGCAGAGACAGCAGGTGTGGGACGGAAGCCAGACCCAGCCCACCGAGGCTGGGACCCGTGGCACAGGCATGGGTGATTCCGAGCTCTCTGGGCTGAGTCGTTGGCGCACAGGTGGGACTTAGAGCCGGGGAAGTGCCGCGGGTGAGTGTGGGTGGGAAAGAGCCAAGCCTGAGGCAGCGGCAGCGGGTGGCGGTCAGGAGGCCCTGAGCGCTGGGACCTGCTGCACAGAGCTGACCCACCTCACCCGTGGGAGCAACATGGGGCTGTGGGGCTGGTGTCTTGCTTTGGTAGGAACAGACCTGGCCAAGGATACAGGCAGATGAGAACCCACAGGGGGTGAGTTTCAGATGTTCCCGTGAGCCTTCCTCCCTCTGGGCCTGCCCGAGAACTGACCCACAGACCGCAAAGAGCCCTCGGCACTCCCGGCCGGTGCTGGGGGTCCGGCTGTCCCTGAGCTGGACACCAACCAGTGACTTCAGACCGGGAGACTTGCCCATGACTTCAGTGCTGGCGGCGGGGCCGGCAAACCCGGGGTGCCTACAACAGGCTGGGCTCAGCCAGCAGTGGGCGCCAGTGTGGGTGGGTGGCCCCTGTGGCTGCCCTGGGGTCCTCGGGGCACACTGGGATGAGGCTGTGAGATACAAGGCCCAGGCAGCTCCCGCGTGGAGGGCAGGGGGCAGCGCATCCCAGGAGCCCGGGCCTGACCACAGTGCTGGGGTGTGGCCGGGGGGTGGGACTGGGTCTGGACAGTGGCCCTCGGGGCCTGGACCATGGTGGAGGTCCTGGCCACACCCAGGCCTCTGGGGAAGGGAGTTACTAGCCTGAGTTCAGTGTGGAGGGAGCGTGCACCCTGCCCGTGGGGCTCCCTGGCATCCGTGCAGCTGCAGCCCCCCACTCCCTGGACGCCTGCCACGGCGGAGACGCACAGAATCGGGGGTGCTCAGAATGCGTGCGCAGTGGAGCACGGTGTGGACGATCCGGGTTCCCGTGGTCAGAGTGCACAGCTGCCAACAAGTGAACCTATTTCAGCTTCAGGAGCAGAAAGGGGTTTGGCACAGGCGTGAGGGCGGCAAGGTCCGGACTCTGGCATGAGAACGACTGTGGGGCAACACCAGCGCTCGCCGGCCTCCGCTGCCTCGCCCTGTCCCCACCTCGCGGTGGCGGCAGCTCTCCTGATGCGGCCTGAGCCGCCTAGGGCCGGCCTCCAGCTGCCAGGGCACTCAGTTCGCGCTCTCCTCTCTCCCCCCATTGGCCCATCACACGGGAGCACTGGGTGTTCGAAGGCTGTTGAAATTTTGGCGCAGTGCCCGCGAAGGCCTCTGCTGTGAGCCTCGCCTCCCCTGGGGCGAGCTGTTTGGAATGATTGTCGCTCTGCAGAGTTAACACTTGAAAACAAGAAAGACGCATCCTTTGACAGTTCTGAGGACAGAGGGGTCCGAGGAGGAGCACGGCTGGGCTTTGTCTCTAAGACCAGGGTCCGGGGCTGGCGAGACATCTGTGGGAGGTGCCGTGGCGCCGGTCCCTCTGCAGCCCTGCCTGCTTCCCCCGCGGGCTGTCAGGGCGGAGCGGGGCGGGGCTTTTTCCTAGGCCCGAATTGTGCCCCAGACGCGGAGATGGGCATGCTCGGCTTAGATAATGCGCCCCGTGGAGTCGTAGCTGTTTCTCACTTCTCAGGGCCTGAGAAGCATTCGACCTGAACCCACCGGCCTGTGCTTTCTGAGCACAACCCCTGCCAGGGTGTCTGTGGAGGGTTCACAAACTCTCGGCTGCCCGAGACACTTGGGCTGGGAGTGGGGTCAGCGCGTCCACGCAGGCCACGTGGCACGCCCGTCCGGCAAGCCGAGAGCGGGTCCGGGAACACGCGGGGCAGGCTCAGGCACAGCCCCAACCCCACAGGTGAGAGCGCTTTGCTTGAGCACTGGTGGGCAGGGCGGGAGGGAGGGCCATGCGGTCCTCGGGAGTGGCCCACACTCCTCCACACGGCAGCGCATCCCAGGAGGGCATCGCCCGGCTCGCTCCGCCCTCCCTCTCTGCTCTCCCGCTCCAGGAACCCCGCCTCTGCTGGTCCCCAAACGTTTGGCCCTGATTTCACGGCGAGGGGAATGTTTTGAAAATCTGAGATTAAACTAAAGCCCAAACAATGCCTGTCAGCCGACAGAGCCCAGCCGGGCCGTGGCCTCCTTCGCCCCCGCAGGGGTGCAGCCGGCCGTCGGTCAGAGTCCTGTGGCTCTGCAGGGTCCCTCCACAGGCCAGGCCCTAGCATCTCTGCTCACGGGAACCACAGCGACTCCTGTGGCACCCAGGAGCTATGAGGGAGCAAGGAGACAGCTCTCGCCTTCCAGAGCCACCTCACCCCGCGGAGGTCAGGACTGCTGTGGGGCCTCTGACTGGGGAACCTAACCTGGCAACCAGCCATGGCGCTCACCCACACCCTGGGCCAGGGAGGGACGGGGAATTAATGCCCATCGAACAGGCTCTGTGCTCTGAGACTTGGGGTCGGTACCCAGGCCAGCGCTGAGATGTATTAACATGACGCTGGGTGCTGGTTAAGCCACATGTGATAAATATTTTACATGAAGGTGTGGAGATTCAAACCAATGGTGGCAGTGCAGGCCAGACGCACGGCCTCCCTGCAAACCCCACACCACGGGCGGCTTTCCTTAGCCAGGCGCTCTGGGGCAGGAGGCTCACCCTTGTCGAGCGTCAACAGCAGTTCCGGTGGGACACAGGTGGGATTTGCAAGTCAGGCACCGGAAAAGTGGCTCCCGGCCGTGGCTGGCGTGAGTGGGAGGGTCCCGGGCAAGCACAAGCTGCAGGCATCGCAGTAGGAGCGACTGATGGGCAAGTATGAGCCGGTTGATAGGCCCAGCTCCAACCTGGTGCCCGTGCACGCCGCTGTCTGACTCATAGTTGCTAAATCGTAACATACATCCGAACATAGCCAATTAATTGATATGATTCAAGGGGCCAGCAGGTGGCGTGGTGGTTAAAGCTCTGGACTCCCACATGGCTGCTTGTGGTTTGAGCCCTGGACCTGGCAGCTTGAAAATCAGGCACGTGTGCAAACCCCAGATGGCAGAAGGACGGAGGAAAAGGGACCGTGGTGTGGCCACACTCAGGGGGTGATTTCTTATTTTCCCTCTCTATGTCTCTCTCTAACTCTCTCTGGAAAGTGTGTGCATCTTATGGCAAAAACCTAAAAAAAAAAAAAAAAAAGCATGATTCAAATACTACTTCTCTCCTTTTCAAATATCCTGTGGCTGAAAAAATAATTTAAGACAGTTATGCTGCAAAAAATTTTTGAAATCTGTCAAAATTACTGTTTCTTAAAAAGCAAGAACAAAAGTCTGGGAAATAAGGTTTAAAGTAAAGAAAAAAGAAGTCTTTTTGCTCAGCAAGAGGGAAGTAAGCACAGACTCTCACGAGGACAGCACCCTTGGGAGCGTGACGGCACGGACTCCGGGACGGCACGTGGCCAGGACAGCACAGACGCCGGGACAGCACGGACGCCGGGACAGCATGGACGCCGGGACAGCACGGACGCCGGGACAGCACGGACGCCGGGACAGCACGCAGCCGGGACAGCACAGACGCCGGGACAGCACACAGCCGGGACAGCACGGACGCCGGGACAGCACGGACGCCGGGACAGCACGGACGCCGGGACAGCACGCAGCCGGGACAGCACGGACGCCGGGACAGCACGCAGCCGGGACAGCACAGACGCCGGGACAGCACACAGCCAGGACGGCACGCGGCTGAGGTGCCCTGTGCTCTCAGGTCTGTTCCCCGATTCAGGCATTGGCTGGGCTCCCAGAGTGAGGGTGTCAGAGGGCTGTGGGTCCTGAGGGCAGAGCACGTCGGCGGGGATCCGTCCCCGTGAGCCCTGTGAGGACACAGCGTGTGGCCTGTGAGCAGATGCCCTGACCAGGTGGCGGTCTGCAGTGCCCTGGCCCTGGCCCGCAGCCTCTGGAGCCCGAGGGCTCAGTGCTGCTCCGTCCATGGCACCTGCTGGAGCGGCGGGATGACTGCGGCCGGGCTGGGGAGGAGCGGGCCAGGGGTGTGCACTGCGTCCTCCCCAAGTGCTCCCAGACTCCAGCGGGACGCCGGGGACCACAGAAATCGCTAAATTCCTTCGCTCGTTCAGAATCGGTGGCATTTGTTTATGGCTTACAGTTCTGCGGTTCACCATGACTTACTGCAGACTGTCAGACTACGGACATGGAGCTCACGCTGACGTCCCCCAGGAGTCCGGGGCTTAAAGCCCAGGACACTGTCGAGGTCACCTTTCACACTAGTGAGTGGTAGACAAAACGTGAAGTTAGATCCCGACAGCACATTTTGACAGTAAGTAGTAGTTGCTAGTCAAAAGTTCTTAGTAACCTACAAATAGGGATTATCTCTAATAAATGTTTACATCTCCATCTAAAACAGACAGCTACAGTCAGATTTAATGCTAAAACAAGAAAAATTATATATATACACACATAAACACACTGGGTGCATTTTTGCATAGAAAAATTTTTGCGTCACAACTTCTCCGATGGCTCTCTATATATTTTCCAGAGAGAGGGAGAGAAAGGGAGAGGTGCTCTCCGTGGGTGTGGCCATGCTGCAACCCCTTCTCCTCCATTTCTGCTTCCTGCTGGGGTTTGGGACACTCACACACACGTACCCGAGGTTTTTGAGCCACCAGGGCTGGAACTCGAAGTGCGTCAGCCACGCGGCATCCAATCCCGCAACCACGAGGCCTCTGAGACGGGCCCAGGACTGTCCGAGCTTCAAGTGGGAGGTGGCGGTGTGAGGCTCTGACACAGGCAAGTGGGGCCTGGGACTGGTGAACAGATAAGGAGGGAGTGTCGCCGGCATTTGCAGAACACAAGATGCCAATCCGGACACTTGAAAGACTGCCGTGAAAACTAGGAGCGCTAGTAAGCGAGTGAGAGAGGTGAGTGCCAGCTCTGCCCCAGTCGCTCTGTGGCGGATGATGCGAGCACGCGCGGGAGGAGACGTGCAACAGTAAGATATGCGTTTGTGCGTACTGCGTGTGTGCAGGGAATCTCTACAGACGTAAATGCAAAGAACATAAACTTCAGCACAACTTTCACCGAGAACACAGAGGGAGACTGCACAACTCAAAAACATCAGTGAACTTACAGACATTAATAGCCCTCTCAGTAAGTTCTGATATTCATATTATGAATATGTCAAGTTTTATACACTACTTTTTAAATTTAGTACTATTCTTTTTTTTTCTTTTTTTTTTTTTTTTTTGAGAGGTTTTTGCTATAGGGCGTGTGCGCTCTCCAGACAGACAGAGAGAGACATTAGAGACAGAAAGCGAAAAATCACCCCCCAGGGGGGATGGTCACGCCGCAATCCCTTTCTCCTCCATTCTCCTCTCGGGATCTTGGGCACGCACGCACACGCACCTGGCGTAAGTTTTAAGCCACCGGGTCCGGGACTTGAACCGCGGTCGACTACGTGGGAGTCCAGCGACATAGCCATTACGCTAACTGCTGGTTCCCAATTTAGTACTATTCTGACAAAGTCATTTAAATTCGCTTAGAAGATTACAAAATTCTTCTAATGGTTACTTGGAAGAGTAAGTACATGACACATTTTCACTTTAGAAAGCGACGTGATAGAGCCGGCAGAGGGCGTAGTAGTTCTGCAGTTCAACTCCCACTTGGCCGACCTTGGGTCGAGTCCCAGACCCAGTGGCTTCAAACATGTTGGGCACGTGTGCGTGCATACCCAAGATCTCGGGAGGAGAATGGAGGAGAAGGAGAATGATGTGGCCATCTCCCCAGGGGTGATTTCTCACTGTCCCTCTCACTGTCTCTGTTTCTCTCCCTGGTGAGCACACGCGCCCTAAGGCAAAAACCCCTTAAAAAAAAAAAAAAAAAAAAAAAGATCTGGGGACAGCACATCTTACCCCGGCATGAACGACAAAGCCAGAGGCTCGGGCCCGGCCCTGTGGGGAGTCGCGTTCCACTCGTCGGACAGGGCCCACGACTGAAACAAACGGTCTCGACCTGTTGCCTAACCAGCTAGAGAAAACGTTAAATATCAAAACAGGGCCAGATGTTGGCACGGTGGTTAAGTGTTTGGATGCCACATGCAGCTGCGTGGTCCCAGACGTGGCAGCTTGAAAAACACACTAGGTGTATGTGATGTGCCCAAACTCCCAAGTGGAGGGAGAGAAGGAGGAGAAGGGGTTACGGGGTGACCAATCTCCAGAGGAGTGCTTCCTCACTTTCTCTGGCTCTCTGTCTCTCTGGCAAGTGCCCACACCTTCCGACAAATTAAAAAATAATAATGTAAAAACAAATTTCAACTGGCACACACATATAAATTATTGATTTATAAATGAAAAGCAAAATACCCCAGGGCATGCTGTGTGATGGGAATAGGACACAGGCCACAGCTGCAATTCTCAACGTTCTAATAACAAAGTTTAAAAAAAAAAAACAGATAAAATTAATTGTAATAACACATTTTATTTACCTGTTGTAGTCATGGATTTAATAAATCCCAGTTGTCATTTCAGCCAGCACTCACGGTGGAGATGACCTGACAGAGGCTTATGTGTGTGTGCTGAGACACCCATGTTGGTGGTGGCCGCGCTCTAAGGGCTCAGCAGTCCCACGGGTTGGGCAGTGCAGGCCGGGAGGAAACACGTATGTAGCCCCTGTTGTAAGGAAAGGCCCTCTGAGGACAACATCAAAGGCAGAGAACGCAAGTCAAAGATTCACCTAAGTGTCTAGTCAGTCATCTCCATGTAAAGTCATAGTCAGTCCTAGTCAGTCATCTCCATGTAAAGATGTTTACTAAAATAGCATTTTACTATTTCTAAGACCCTGGACAAATGAGTTAATCTCTTGGGTCCTCTGTTGCCTCATTTATAAAATAACAGGAATAACTGCTGCCCACATGGTGTAGCAAGGGGTGGATACGGTAGGGCCTACGGTTCGTCCTCCCCCGTCCCTAGAGACTATTTCTCTGGATAATAAACACACGGCGAGAAGAGCATTCGCACATGAGGGTTAGCACATGTCACCGAGCCAGGCACAGTCTCCTTAGAGCACACCAGTCCCTTTCTGAGCAACACCATTAGCGGGAAAGCCAGCACACTCCGTCCTTGGTCCTCGCATGCCCCTTCCCGCCCCGTGAGGACAGACAGCCGCGGTGGGCTTCCTGCCCCGGCGTGCTGCATGGTCAGCTTCACCAGACTTGGCAGCGGGGTGCGCCGAATACACCGAGTTCATCTGCTGGCCCGGCCCGAGGACCCGGGCCGATGCATACGGAGGATCTCTGACGCCTGTGTGCGTGTGTACCTGCTGTCCGTGATCCTGTCCTCCGTGGAGCTTCCACAGCTGCCCGTGAATGACAACGCGCTGGAACACTGCGCCGTCTGACTGGCAGTCCGTGTGCAATTAGCCGGAAACGTGCGGTCTGGCTATCACCCTACCACCACAGAGCTTTAGAGACAGGAAGGACTTAGGGAGTGCTTAGTCTGGGAAGACCTTTTGAAAGCAAATTGGGAACGGGAAACAAGTCTGTGGATGCACTGACCCCACAGTCCGATGTCTCCACAGGCAGCAATTCCACACAACCCACGCTGGGCAGAATTTTCTAGAGCTGAAAACTGCGAACCTTTACAGTGGCTATGCAAGTTACTGTGTGCTTAGCAAAGTGTGCTTTTCTGATGGGGATATTTGCCACTGGGGTCTTCAGCATACACAGCACAGAGGCATGAGTCAGTGCACACGTGCACACACATGTGCACCCACGTGCGCACACTCCAACTCTTCACCATGTCCTCAGTGAAGCCCGTGTTTGAGGAGTGAGGAAGCTTTTCAACCTTCGCAATTATAGAACTTCTAGCCCGAGACACTGGCTGGGAACTGCAATTACGACCTTGCAGACGCCCACCTGGTTAAGTCTCCAAATTAACTGCTTCAAAGGAGGACTTAATTTAGAGTTACGTGACGCTGGTGTATGCGACTAAGATGGAATGGTCCCTGCAAGGAACGACTCGCGGGCACAAGCAGACCTGGTCTGCCCCGAGGCTGCTGAGCCCGACCCGGCTCTGAGCAGGCTGCTGGGGTCTCGTCATCGGGAAGGACTCGCTCCGCAAACCTCCGTCGCTGTCCAGGGCAGGCACACCAGGAAGACGGGCAGGCCTGATTGCTCTGGGGCACACGGGCGGCAGCTCATTGGCCGTAAATCTGCCTCCTGTTCCCTCCGCTACTTCGTCTCCCGATCCGATCTCACTTTTCCTTGTCATTGGTAGCACTCAGAAACATCGGGCCTTTCTGTTGGCTACATCTGCACAGATGGCAGTGTAAACTGAAAACTGAAATTATACTATGTCGGCAGTTTTGCATTTTTGGTGGTACAGATTTCTTTTGAGATTTTTTTAATTTAATATATTTTATTTTATGTTAATTTCTTTCATACATCCAATCACTATACATCACTTAGCTTGTAAAGTGAATTTCCCAACAGGAATATACTTCACACCATCCAGCTGGGGGTACTATCCACATTATCATCTGATTTTTATCCATCTTGCGAAAATTCACATGGAAACAACTGATGTGTGCCCTGACAGGTTTGAGTGATTCAACATTTTTGGTCCGAAATTGTTGAATAACAGGATGAATGTCTTGTCCATCTTGGGGATGGACGTTGGCGCAGTGGTAAGATGGGGTGCTCTCGGGGCCATGGTCGGTGGTAAGATGGGGTGCTATTGGGGCCGTGGTCGGTGGTAAGACGGGGTGCTCTTGGGGCCGTGGTCGGTGGTGAGACGGGGTGCTCTCCGGGCCATGGTCGGTGGTAAAACAGGGTCCTCTCCGGGCCGTGGTCTGTAGTAAGACAGGGTGCGCTTGGGGCCGTGGTCAGTGGTAAAACGGGGTGCTCCCCAGGCCATGGTCGGTGGTAAGACGGAGTGCTCTCCAGGGCTGACCCACAGGAGAAGGTTCTGGATTCCCTCCGGGAGACCCCGCTGGTGTACGGGCACACATGTGCTATGACCTGGGCTGGTCATGGTGTTGAGACCCTATCGGGATTTCTCTCTCTCTCTCTCTCTCTCTCTCTCTCTCTCTCTCTCTCTCAAGGAAGAAACAAAAAAAAGAATTAAAATACTAAAAATGGTAAATGAGAGCACAACTGTCTCCATCTACGTGGGTTGTCACGAGATCGCACAGCACGGTGGCTCGACAGCAGGGTTTGCTTTCTCATAGTTGTGGAGCTCAGGAGTCCGCGATCGGGTGCCAGCAGGTTCTGGTGAGGCCTCACCCGGGTTGTTACTGTGCCCGTCTGTCCTCACCTGGCGGACAGACAGCACAGGGGTCTCCTCTTATCCAGCACCAGGTCCCACGGCTCCTCGGTCGTGCACGAGAGGGCGCTGCGCTTTCCGGGAGCTGTCACACACACACACACACACACACACACACACACACACACCGCTGCACCACCGCCTCCCAGCCCTCTGGACTTCTGACCCTGGGGGTGCCGGGAGTCGGTGGTGCGGCCCAAGGAGAGTTTAAGGTCCCAGAGGAGAGTACGCACTGGCTGCGGAAGAACTACCAGGAGACCCGAGACTCTCATGGGTGCAGGCGGGGACCACCCAGGAGGAGTCTCTCCCAAAGCGGGCTGCGGAGCTGGGGCCCTGACAGGCCGCACTGCCGCGCCTTTGTCCTGAGAAGCATGGAGCTACGCTCTCGGGCTCCGCACCAGCCTTGGCGCGTCCAGCAATGGCCTAGAAACTGTTTGTCATGGACAGCCAGGGGCCATCTGAGAGGCCGCAGCGACATTTTGTTGTAGCGTGACGTGACCCCACTAGATGGACTAGCCCAGGCCACCTTGCGTGGAAGCACGCTGGCGTCTCCTTCAGCTGTTGGCCTCAGAGAACGCTTTGCCTGCTCGCAGTTCCACAGGCCGTGGCCATCCCGCACCCTTCTTCCAGCCAGCTCCCCGGGGAGTGAGCTGGCGCCCGGGACACGGGCTGGACTTGCTGGCGGTGGCTGAGCTTCTCGACCAGAGCCTCACGCTCAGTGATAGGGCTGAGACGAGACAGCCCTCCTGGGACTCGTCCTGATCGAGAAGTTATCCACCTGCTCCAGCGGCCCCCCGAATCTGGGTAAGGACTGCTTTGGGAAAACGCCTCCGCAGCGTTGGCTATCCCCAATGGCACGTGCGTGCTGGCAACTCAAGTTCACAACCCTGTACAGAGTCTAAAATTCTAGGGTCCTCTTTCAAACGGCATTTCAGTCATTCTTAAATAATTGAGTAGGAAGGGTAATGGAGATTTGTTCTTTGGAAAGAATTACATCTCTATTCATCTTTTTTTTCATTGCTAATTTCACCTAACAAATCACGATAGGGTGAGGGCAGAATCTTAATTTCCTCTGTACACATCTCCGAGTGATAGATACTCTGGCGGGTGCTCCAAACTCCATCATAATTACCCTGCTCGCCGACAGGCTTTAATAATGCAAGGTTAGCGTCTGCTGGGAGCGGCGGAGGGAGGCGCCCGTGCTCCTCGGAGGCAGTGGGGGGCCCAGAGCACGCAAGCGGAAGCAGTGGCTGCGAGCGCCTTCCAGTGCGTGTGGAAACGTGGGGTTTGTCACCCACGTGGATGGGAACCCGACACTGCTGTACGCCGGGGCACAGGCACAGACGAGGCCGTCCCGGCCACCTCGTGAGGCTGAACCGAATCGAATGGCCAAGCAAACAGTGATGAGAACAGTAATCACCACGAGCAGCGCACACCTGCAGCAGACGCAGTGCTCACACCGCGGGGTCACGCGCTGCGCTCACAGTGACCTGACGGCAGGTGCGGGGTTAGCACGCCCAGCTTCCCGATGAGGAAACGGAGGCTCAGCGGGTCAAGTAAGCGACCCTGTCACGGGGCTGTACACAGAGACCCAGGCTGGCGCTCGGCCACCAGGTTTCAGAACAGTCATTCATTTACACTGAACCAGAGAGACACATGTGCACACACGCCACGGCACTTACATACAGCCCCTGGGCATGCGTGTCATGTGTGCGTGCTAACACACATGCACACATACACCCTCCCACCCAGGTGTGCACACAAACGTACTCAGGCAGGCACTAACACACATGTCCGTGTGTGCACACACAGCACTCACAGAGGCACAGATGTGCCGCAGGCTCGTCTTCCGTGCTGGAGGACCTGTGCCAGGTCACTCGAGGTGCTTTTCAGCAGATCTGGGCCATCGTCACACTGGCTGGCCTCCAACACGAATGTGCACACATGATCACATAATAGAGGTACATGCACACACAGGTACACACATGTACATGTGTGTAAACTTACAAGGTGCTCGCTCACAAATCTGCACAGTCCACTCACATCCACATACATGTGGGCCCACTAAGGCAGGCTGCACACACACTGAAAATAGGTGCACACATGCTTGCACTCACAAAGGCACTTCTTCCCACACCAGCACGGACACACGCATTCCTGTGTGAGCACACAGTTGCACATGCACTGTCACTGTGCAGGCCAGTCTGTGGCTCCCGGGGACTGTCACGGGCAGGAAGACCTGTGGGCGTGACTCAGTGCACCAGGCCAGGCGTGCGTGTTCCCGACCTCACAGGCGGGGCAGCAGGCAGAGTGCACGCACACGGCAGGCACATGGCTCCTGGCGCGGCCTTCACATGTGACCGGGCAACCAGCAGCACCACAGGCTGCTACTCGGCCTTCCTTAGCCGCCTCGTCGGGCCTGGCACCGTCAGCACTCCCTTGGAGGCCTCGTGGGGGCAGCTGAGGTCACAGGTCATGGCCGGCCCACACCCTGGACTCATGGATCGCCCAGAAATGCCCTTGGTGGCCAGGCTCAGCCTGAGGACTGGACAGGGGTGTCCTCTGTCACGTGGGGTTGGGGCCTCCCCTGCCTGCACAGCTGGTCCCCGAGACAAGGTGGGCTCACTGTGGACGAGCACCTGGCTTTGCTAGTGCTGGGCCACGCCTCACGGGCACGACCTTGGCCTTGCATGACGGGGAGTGCAACTGCCTGCCCCCGGCAGCACTGACGGGCCCAGCACCCACCCCTGCCGCCGGTGGGAGGCCTGCTCCTCCCTCTGGCCACCCTCCAGCCCTGTCTCAGCAGGGAGTCTGGGCCCAGCCTCAGCGTCCAGACTCCTCTCCCTGCTGCGGGGCAGCCCTCACACCGCTGCCCGGATGACCCCAGAAGAGCTGTCCCCACATGGTCCGCTGTCCCTGTGGCCGCCTCTGCCAGGCAGGCCCCGTCAGGGCGCTTTCCCCACCAGGGACGGGCCTCACTGTCTGCAGTTGTCTCAGCCCCGGGCCTCTGCCTGATTTCCAAGATGTGCCCCAGCCCACTCACACCCCCTGGGGAGAAAGGGCAGAGCCCAGCCTTTCCGGAACCTTCCTACTCACTGCAGTCGCGGCTTCCGCTAGAGCTGCTTGCTGAGGGCTGAGTGCATGTGGGCGGCTGCCACCTCGTCCGGGCCCGGGTCAGGTGCCCCCTCCCAGCAGCACCCCGAGGCAGACTAGGCGGTGTTGGCGGGGACGGCCCTGAGGCTCCGGCTGGCCCAGTCCCAGCTATTCAGCAACGCCGTCGGGAGGCCGGGACACCCTTTCCCTGTCGGGGTCGAGCCCACGACGTCCTCTGCTCCCCTCTCCTGGCACTGACTTCTGGCATTGCCAGAGCCTGGCACGACCCGCAGCCCAGCACACACCCCAGCTCCCGCAAGGCCAGTGGCACAAGCTGCCCAGCTCAGGAAGCGGGAGGAAGGCCTGCACAGGTGAGCCTCCCCACACACGTGAGCCTCCCCACACGCGTGAGCCTCCCCACACGCGTGAGTCTCCCGGCACACATGAGCCTCCCCGCACATGTGAGCCTCCCCACAGGCGTGAGCCTCCCCACACGCGTGAGCCTCCCGGCACACGTGAGCCTCCCCGCACGCCTGAGCCTCCCCGCACGCCTGAGCCTCCCCGCACACGTGAGCCTCCTCGCACACGTGAGCCTCCCCGCACGTCTGAGCCTCCCCGCACGCGTGAGCCTCCTCCTGACGTCGTAACTAACTAGCCACCCTCGGCGCGGCCAGGAACCAGGTTATAACTGACCAGATGGGACTGAAAGGACTTTCTTTTTTATTTTTAAATAACTATTTTATTTAACTTTATTTATTTACTTTAATTGACCAGAGAGGGACACAGAGAGAGAAAGTGAGAAAGCAAGCCACCAGGTCCAGGACTCAAACCGTGGTCGGCCATGTGGGAGTCCAGCGCCCGTAACCACCACGCTACCTGCCGGCCCCAAGGACTGGCAGGACTTTCATCACATGACAGACTGGTGGTCTGCGAGTACCGCCCAGGTGGGGCACCTGGCAGGTGAAGATGTTAAGTATTCGTATACTTGAATTCATTGTTCAGACTAATAAAGATGTGAACACACTTGACTTTGAGCTCTGCTGTCGGCAAATCCTATTTAGAAGTCACATGCTGGGGCAGGAGGGCGTTGCAGAGCGGAGGGGAGGTAAGCGCACCTGGGAGGCTCGGGCCCTCGGAGCACACCCGGCCACAACGCCCACACTCCAGGCAGGCTGGGCGGGGAAGGTCCTGGCACTCAGACCCTGTGGGGACTGCTGTCCGTCTTTCTGTCTCTCTTGATCATGGAAAGAAAACATTAAGATAAACTTAAAACAATAAAAAATAAAAATAAAGACAGAAGCCCATTGCTTCCTGATTGAGGTCACAGCTGGTGTTCTCCGAGAGCAGCCAGTGCCCAGGTCACGGAGCCAGTGCAGCCGGACCATGGCGGCTTGCCCCGGCTTCTGCTCGGTGACCAGTTTCCAGCAGGTGACCGTGAGCGACGTTTCCAAACATCGCGGGCTTTCCCGGCAGGACACCCTTCGGCTCAGAGCCCAGACCTGGACGGCACCTTTCCCTGGGCCCCACTCGCGCTCGTGGAGGCCGTGTCCAAGAGGACGCCTGGGGCGGGAGCAGCTCTGGGAGTTCACACCACCGTACCCGGGTGGAGGAGGGAGCCGGCAGCACCACGCCTGTGCACGATGTCCCGCACCTGCTCACAGGCCACCTGCCAGCCACATTCACGAGTCTTCAAACCAGACCCACGGCGTGGTTCAAGGAGGTGGCTTTGTGGTTGCGCATCAGTCGGCTGCGCCTCTGCTCTGGTTAACGGCCACGCCCGCGCCCGAGCTCCGCCTTCCATGCCCAAGGCCCGAGCTTGGCTCTCCTTCCATGCCCAGGGCCCGAATCAGCTGCATTCCATGTCCAGGGCCCGAGCTCGGCCGCCTTCCAGCGCAGGAGGCTGTGGTTGGTCCCTTCCCTGCAGCGCAGTGGTGAGGGCAGAGGGCCAAGCCTCACGCTGCAGGCCAGCCTGTCAGGGACCTGCCCGGTGCTTCTGAAAGGAACTGGGACACGCAGCTGGTCTCCGCATTAATCCCTCAATAATTAATAGGAGGCCCATTAAACTTTCATGGCAAGTTGATAAGTAATGGTCCGGCTGCCACGCCGCAGATCGTTCATGGAGCAAGTTGTCTGGAAACGTGTGGGTGCATCCGGAGGACCCAACGTGGGGCTGAGGGGCATGAGCCGCCGGGAGCCCTGTGCCCCCCCCGAGCTAAGCAGCAAACAAAACAGAACCGACACACCAAGCAGTCACTTGGAAAAGGAGAAAATGCTTGAAAACATGACGCCGTGGACACAGAAGCTGGACTTCCACCGCCTCCGGCCCCTCCGCGTGGCTCCCAGGGTGTCATTCAGACCACTTTCACACGTGGGTGGTTCTGATGGGCGGTCACAGGCCCCTCCGAGTAGCGCCGGGAGGAGAACCGCGGCCGGCAGGCGTGCTACCCGAGTGTGCGGAAGGCAACTTGGTTTTCGTTACCTTCCCTGCGAGAAGACTTTGCTAATAAAGCTGTCCACGAAAGAGCGAGCTGCCTGGGGCTAAGGAGCGCTGGGAAGAGACGGGGAGCGGAGGGGCAGAGCGTGTGGCTTCTGCAGAGCTGGTGCGGCAGGGGAGCGGGGTCCGCTGGGCCTAGGGCATCGCAGAGCGGCCCGCCTTCTGCACCGCACGGCCGTGCACGCACCTGCTGACCCGGGTGGGGGCAGCAGTCCAGACCCACTCTGCTCTGACAGATCTCTGATTTCAGCCCAAATAAGAAACACAGCAAGAAAGACAAGAGCACCCAGACGCTTGAGGTGACACCGCTCTCCCCACTGAGCAACTGCCGGCCGGGCTGAGGGCACTCTCAGGGGTGTAGAAACGTCTTCATTTATTTTAAAAGTGAAGAAGGGCGGGACCAGCAGTTGGCGTAATGGCTGTGTCACTGGACTCCCATGTAGTCGATTGTGGCTCGAGTCCCAGACCCGGTGGCTTAAAACTCACGCCAGGCGCGTGTGCGTGCGTGACCAAGATCCCGAGAGGAGAATGGAGGAGAAGGGATTGCGGCGTGGCCATCTCTCCTGGGAGGCGATTTCTCACTTTCTGTTTCCTTCTGTCTTTCTGGCGAGTCACACACTATAGCAAAAAAAAAAAAAAAAAAAAAAAAAAAAAAGAAGAGAAATAAACTTTTAAGTAAAAAGAAAAATTTAATATGCAAAATCAATATATGAGAGTACTTCAAAAAGATTATGGAAAAATTAAATTAAAGTACAAGTTTGTTTTGGTGCAAAAATGTTTTAAAATCCATGCAAAGTTCTTTTGTAATTTGCATTGTTTACTAACTTATTGAAGACATTTCTATCTGTAAACTATAATTTTATTTCATTTATTTTATGGAGGGAGGGACCCGTGAAGCCCTACATCTGGGCAGGTCCCAGACAGCCACTTGCGAGCCCTCGGGCCTGGCGTCTCAGGGTCTGCATGGCTGGGTGGGGAGACAGAGCCCCAGAAGCAGCTGCCTGTGCCCCAGTTTGAGCTGTCCCTGACACACCCTCAGGGCTGCCTGTGTCCACGTGATGGTGCAGGAGCTCTTGTCCCCATCGTCGTGAGAACACCCCGCTTGTCTCCCCGAGGGGGCACCTCAGGATGTGCACTGGAGCCCTGAGCTGAGAGTCCCACGAACTGCCTTCATGGGCTCCCACGCACCGGATGCTGCTTTACAAAGGTGTCCTCTCAGGGGGACGTGCCAGGCGGGCCTGGGGCCCAGCCTGATGTCCGCCTTTGCGGGGTCGAGGTCGCTCATCCCGCGATTCGGCTGCAGCGTCCTGGCAGTGTAGACAGCAGGCCGGCCCACACAGGAGCCATGCTGCTAAGAGCACCCAGCCAGCTGCAGGGGCCGAGCCGTGCACCCAGCCCGTGGCTGCAGGCCCACTTGGGACGTCCCATGCTCCTGTCCGGAGGCCTCTTGGTGCTTACCGGGCACCTGTGTGCACCCTGGTTCAGGCTGGCTGGGTCTGGGGTGGAAATACGACATGAGAACCCTACTGGGGGTACCCCCGCCCCTCCTTCTGCCTCTCTCATGGACAAAATAAATAAACTTAAAAGAAAATAAGCCATCATCTTACAAGTGCAAAAGAGAGCGCCAGGTGTGCGGCCCCAGGTGGGCTGCCTCCCACTGCCCTGGCTGAGCCAGACCCTGGGGCGAGGGGCTGGGATGCTCCAGGCCTGGCGGCTGCTCAGCCCCTTCCTCCGCTGGGCCCAGCACGCCCGACGGCCCGTGTGCTCGCCGTCCCTGTCCACCCTCACAGGTCCCTCCTGGGTGGGAGAGCGGGAGACAGCTCTTTGGGGTTCTCTGGGGGCTTTCACCCCATGACCGAGCACTAGCATACACGGGGTTAGAGTTCCAATGAGTCAAGTCTGGGGGTCACGAACACACAGCATGGAGAGAAACACATGTGTCTGCCTTCTTGCTTCACAGCTTCAATTATCTAGCACCCCTTCACTTCATCCCAAAGATTCTTTTCAGTATTTCTTTTCTGTTTATTCTTAAATTTTTAAATATTTTGATTCACGTATAATAGTTCTACAAATTTATGAGGTACAATTTTTTCTTTTAGTATTTCTAGGATCAAATTTGTCAGAAATTTTTTTAGTTTTTATTTATTTGAAATGTTTATAATTTCTCCTTTTTAAAATTTATTTTCTGGTTTAGTCTTGGCCTTACTGTGTTACGTCCCTCCCACCTCGGCCCCCAGGTCACCCGGGTCTGAGTGTGCACCGCCACACCTGCCCTCTCCGTGAGCCAGTTACCCAGGGCCTCCCGGTGTCCCGGCGCAGAGCAGAGTAGCCCAGGCGCTGCTGTGGCCGGGCCTGCTGTACCCCACAGGGTGGCTCGGGACAGAGTTCCTGGTCCACAGTTCTGGACAGTCGCTCCTTGTTTGGTGCATTTGGCTTCACCGGCCGTCGCAGGTGCTGCTTCGGAAGCCGAAGGAGCCGCGATCTGGCCTGGGCACGTCGGTCGGCGCTATGCTGCAGACGGCCAGCTGGCGTCAGGTCTGGTGGCAGCCTGTCCCTGACTCTCACGGCACTGCAGACTTCTCACTCTTGTGCTGTCTGCGACTTGTGATCGGTGACCTTTGCTGTTCCTTTGGGATTGCTCTGGGCCACGTAAGCCTTCCCTAGACTGTGGGTCGATCCACAAACCCTGTGTGCTTTGAGCGCTCCGCCGGCTGGTGGCCCCGTTTCTCCCACCCCGTCCCCCCATTCCTGAAACCAGGCCATGAGCCTACAGTGACAGGAAACGTGCAAGCGGAGGGAAGCGGGGCTGTCTCTCCCAGCACCAGAAGCTAGAAATGACTCAGCTTAGCGAGGGTCCTGTGACAGCCATGACGAGCCCAAACCAGTTAGCCGAGTCGGGGACGCAGAGAGAAGTTACCGAAGGAGATGCAAGTGCCGCCACGGTGAACGCAGCCAGAGACAGCGAACGGCCCCTGCTGATCCGGAGTGCCCAGGCCGAGAGCAGGCCAGCCACAGCCTTGTCTTTTCCAAGCCTAACTCGGCACAAGACCCGTCTCTTCGATTCTGCGAGGCCGGGGGGACGGGGATGCAGAAGAGAAGCGTGAGTCCAGCAGGGTCCGGCTTGCAAGGACCAAGGAAGGAGGCTGTCGCCACCGCCCGGACATGCACCTGCTGAGGGAGGAGCTGAGCCACCCAGAGTCTGCGCTCAGGGGAGGTGGCTACAGTGAAGCACAGGTTTTCCGTGTCCGCAGACTGCCTGGCACTGAGGGGAGGTGGCGTGAAGGACTCGCACAGCTGGAGAAGAGAAGTCCCTGTCTGGCTTGGAAGCCTCGAAGCCTCGAAGGAGGCGGGCTCGTGTTCGATGTCGCTAAAGCGGGTCGTGTCAAGTCCAAGCCCACGCCTGTCCACCTTTCTGAAAACCCCAGGTCGTTCAGAATGAAGCCGAACCCCCTCTGCCTGTACCTAGAAGTGGAAGAACAAACCCGAGCTGACAGCACGTCTGTTTACAGCATGGTTAACTGAATCGTTCAGACCTCCTGCTCAGTAAAAACGAAAACCAACGTTTCATTTTATTACTGCTCCTCAGCCACCACCTGGCCACCCGTGGGCTCCGATGGAAATGCACATAGAGACGGATGCTGTCCGCCTGGCGACAGAACACTTACCTACACCCTATGCTTAAGGAGTCATGTTCACTTTCCAGCCTTATTATCTAAGGAACATACTCCACAACCCCGTACCTGCTGCAGATGCTGGATCCCGGGACGGCCCTAGGCAAAGCCAACGGAAGATTCCTGGGAAGTACCCACCATTCTACTAAGAACATTTGTGATTCACGGAAGGAGGTCACAATGTCAGTGTCAGGGCCAGCAGGTGGCATAGTGGTTAAGGTGCTAGACCCCCACATGGCCGACTGCAGTTCACGACCCAGGCCTGGCGGCCTGAAACTCACACCAGGCACGTGTGAGCGCATGCCCAAAATTCCAAGAGGAGACTGGAGGAGAAGGGATTGTGGTGACTGTGGCATGGCCATCCCCCCCTGGGGTGAGATCTTATTTTCTGTCTCTCTGTCTCTGTCTCCCTAGCAAGTTGATGTGCCCTAGAGTGAAACCCTCTCTTAAAAAACAACAACAACAACAAAAATGGATGTTAAGAAGAGTTTCCAGCCCTCATAGATGAGTGATGAGCTCCAGCTGTCAGTGGGGTAGTAATTACAGCCGTGGTGCGTGGTGGGGACAGCACGAGACCGAGAATGCAAACTGGCGCCGGACGCCGCCACTCAGTTGCTGCCACCTCATCAGAACAGTTTACAGGGTGATGAGCTGCTTCTTATGCTGCGTTGTCAGAAAAATCATGACGCATTTTTCTGGTTTTCCCTATGCAAAAATGCCTCGTTACTTTTCCAACAGCCCAACAGATGACAAAGTGGTCTCTTGAGGTGGACTTCAGCAGAGTAACTGTGAGGGCTTTGTAAACATTGCTGAAATGACAACGAAGCGTGTAAGCACTGCACTGAGTTAGCTGCCAGAACAGGGGCAAGGCGTGAGAGGGTTAAGTTCAATTCTGAAAGTTCTACCAGGTATAAAACACTATCAAATGACGTTGCACACTACAGACAGTTTTTTTCTGAAAAGAAGAGTCGATTGATGTGACAAATTTCATCTCTGTTTGGTTTTTCAAAATTTCACCCCATTATTCAACAACACCATCATGTTCTGTAGGCAGTCATCAATAAGGAAGTAAAACCCTTTGTCAAAGAAAAAATGAAGTCTTGCTGAAATCTTAGGCAATGGTCATCATTTCTTTTTGCAGTAAAGTATTTTGTAACATACATTTTTCAGACATAATACCATTGAACTCTGAATAGACTACAACATAGAGTAAGCATTTATATGCACTGGAAATCAGGACATTTGTGGCTCTTTTTATTGCAAGATTCACTTTCGTCTTAGTTCATTATTGTACTGTTAATAGAAAGTCTTGAGCCTGGTGAATTATAAAAAACAGAGATAGGAACAGTCATCTTCCTTTATAAAAACCGGCACTTGGGAGAGTCAGAACTCATCGGGTCTCACAAGGCATCATTAACCCATTCATGAAAGTCATGCCTCTGGATGCAGTCATTGCCCCTCAGGCCCCGCCTCTTAATTCTATTCCAGTGGCTCAACACATGAATTTAGGGAGGGTGGGACATGTTCAAACTACGGCACCTTTCCTGCAGTGGTCTGGATGCAGAACCACAGCCTCTCTGCACCGCATCTGTACCCATCCCACTGCCTTCCAACCTTCATGGTTTCTGAAAAGAAATCAGCTGTTGATCTCACTGACAATCTCTTATACAGGATTAGTTGCTTCTCCACTGCTGCTCCAAACAGCAATCCCCTCTTTTTTCTTTCTTTTGTCTGTAATTTGCTAGAAGGGCATGTGCTCTCATTGGCGAGAGAGAGAGGAAAAGTGAGAAGGCACTCCTCATGGGGGTGGCAACGCTGCCATCCTTTCTCCTTTGGGGATTTTCGGTATCCACGCACATGCGCCCAGGATGTCTTTTAAGCCCCAGGTCTGGGACTTAAACTGCACAGCTGGCCACATGGGACCCAGCCACCTTAACCGCCAGGCCACAGGCTGGCACCTCTTTGTCTTGTAATGATTCAGTTGTGCTATGTCTAGCTCTGTATCCTTTTTAGTGTATTCTACTCGGAGTTCACTGAGCTTCTCATGTGCATAAATTAATGTTTCTCATTAAATTTGGAGAGTTTGGGACCATTATTCTTTAAGGAATGTTTTTGCTGTCTCTCTCTTCTCCTGTGAATCCCATTATGCATAAGTTGGTAGACTCGATGGTGCCCTCGGTCTCCGAGGCTCTGTCAGTTTCTCACGGTCCTTTCTTCTTTCTGTTTGCCAGGTTGGATCATTTCAGTTGATTTTTCTTCACATTCCTAGATGCCTGCTCAGATCTGCTTGTCAAGCCACCAAGGGACATATTTTACTATAGGCATTATACTTTTTCAACTCAGTGATTTCTATTTGTTTGCTTTTTGTAACATATCATTTTTTACAAACATATTACCTATTTGGTGAGAGAGAAATCTCATGCTTCCTTTTAGTTATTTAGAGATGTTTCCCTCATTCCTTGAACATATTTAAAACAAGTCTTGAGACCGTTCTGCCTATATTTACTGTCCTGTCCTCCTAGTGTTTGGACCCCTCCCTGCTTCTTTGCAGGTCCTGAATTTTGTTGTTGCTAGAAACTGGACATTTTAAACAAAGTAATGTGGAAATCCTGAACATTAGACCCTTCATTCCTGTAGGGCTTTGTACGTTGTCCTTTGTCGTGTTTGATCATTCACTTTCATAGCACAGTCTGTAAATCCATATCTGTCATATGCGAGCACTCAGGCCTCTGGCCAGGTAGGCAGGCAGGCAGTGGTGACAAGGCAGAGATGTCCTTAGCTTCCGGGGACAGTGAGGGACTCTGCACACAGGGCACTATCAACACGTAGCCATTCAGGGTGCAATGCTTCCTCACCCTATGCCCCCCCCGCCCCCCCCCCCCCCCCCCCCGCTGCTGTGTAGTCTTGAGGCTGGCAAGTGGTTAAGGCCCCTACGTTGTCCCTGTGTACAGACGCAGATCTGGAGAGGCACACTCCTTCCAGAGTCCCGGCCATTTTCTGGGGGTTCTGAAGCTCCTGTGGACATCTCAGTCCCTCACTTTTTTGTTTAAGATTTTTGGTCAGCCTGTTGGCCAGCCCACCCCAGTGTTCCATCTGTGGTCTCCAGGAACCTCACGGTGCCACAACTGACTCTATTTCAGACAGAAACAGTGCAGCACTATAGAAATGGCTGTTCAGCTGAGCGAGGTCCAGGCAGGGGCCAAATGAACACAGTGCCATGCGGAGTCTTCCAGGGAACCACTCACAGGCCAAGGAAAGCCAGTCCCTACGATGGGGCTCCGAAGGGTCTCCAAGCTCATTCTTTCCTCTCTAGTGACTGCCAGAATCTCACGGTGATTGTGGCATATTGGGTTTTGGTTTTCATTTTGTCTTGTCTTGTTTTGTTTTGTTTTTTGAGAGAAAGAGATTTTTGCTGTAGGGCACATGCACTCATTGAAAGAGACAGAGAGACAGAAAGTGAGAAATCATACCCAGGGCTGATAGTCCTGCTACAGTCCCTTCTCTTCCATTCTCCTGTAGCATTTTGGGGCACGCACGCACACACACATGGCCGGAATGTTTCAAGCCGTCAGGTCTAGGGCTTCACAGAGCTTAGCCATGTGGGAATGTGGGAGCCTCGCACCTAACTGCTACTCCACCTGCTGAGCCCTCCATGTTGCTTTCCTAACTAAGCCAGATGCTTAGTTAGAGCAGGAGAGAAAGCTAGGGCAATGTACGCCATGGGACTCTTGCTGAAATTCAGCATGTTTTCTTGAATAAACACTGGTTGGATTTCTATGAGCCATCAGTCAACTTCCATAACTTTTTAAAAAATGGATTTGGACCAATGTGGCCATGCTCTCTTCGGTTTTCAGAGTAGGGAACACTCAGATGCTCCCAGTGCTCACCATAACGCCCACTTCCGGCCTTGACCTTGGAGGCAATGTTACACAGGCAGAATTCTAGTGTGGCGGCTATGTTCCTCCAGGTTGTAAATGCACCGTGGGGCACACTCTAGCCTCCACTACATCCACTGACATGTCAGGCTTGGTCTGACTGTCCCGGCTTCAGTTTCGCAGTTGACACAACCTTTGTCTCCAGTCCCTTCATGACTTCCTGTCTTTGGTGGTGGTGGTTGTGATGGTGGTACTTGTGTTGTTGTGGTTGTGATGGTGGTGGTGGTTGTGATGGTGGTGGTGGTGGTGGTGGTTGTGATGGTGGTATTTGTGTTGTTGTTGTTGGTGGTGGTGTTGTTGGTGGTGGTTGTGGTGGTGTTGGTGTTGGTGGTGGTGGTTGTGGTTGTGGTGGCGGTGGTGGTGGTGGTGCTCTCCTCATCTTCCAGGTGTTCGGAGGGCATTGGAGCATATCTGAGTGTCATGATGGCTGTAGAAATCAGAGTGGGGAATGCTCAGACACTCTCAGGTGTATGGATGTAGATACCTACATCGCAGGTAGCTGTGGCCCAACATTAGGGCTAGTGCATTCCTGCAGTGCCTGGGTGACCCCACAGTGCTCCAAGAGAGTCCCAGGTAAGATGCCAAATACCCGTGTCTAGAGAGAAAGCGCCCCACGCTAGCACTTCCAGCCTGCAGCATCTGGGTTTGACCCCTACCCTGGAGGGAGAGTGTTCCCAACACTCCCATTTCCATGGGCAACGTGGTCTTGGGAGCAGGGAAGGTCTACTCCTCTAGAGGGGGGTCCTCAGAGATGTGAGGCCCCTTCCTTCCTCTTGTGCAATCTGGTGTGCAGCTAAATCGGAGTCGGAGAGTGAGGCACCTTCTGGTCTGGCTGGTAATGACACTCCTTTCATGCCAACCTTGTCTTCTGGGTAAATAGGAAGGTAATGTCCACGGGGCAGAAAGTTTTCTCACTGATCATTTTCAAGGAAAAAGGCAAATATAAACCCTTCTGTGTAGCCGTGTACAAAGGTCTCACGATGGCACACAGTCGCCTGATGGCCTTGTAGATAACTTCGGGACGTCACATGCCCAGTGAACTGTCACCTCCCCAGGCGCCGGCCCACCTGCACGTCTCCTGTCTCCCAGGGCTCACGCTCTCTGCATTGCTGAGCGTCCCCAGCCAGTGTCACAGTGTCACAGGAGGCCAGCCTCGGCAGAGCCCGTGGGGCTGAGGCTCTGCCTGGGGGTGGGCAGCGGAGGCCCCCCACGAGCACGTCCTCGGCTCCTCTCGGCACCCGCCGACTCCTTCTTAGCGCTCGCTCGAGGGCCGCACGGCACAGTGGCCGTGCCCCATCCTGCCTGACACCGCGGCGGGGACAGCTGCTAAAGTGAAGGCTTTGGGATCCCAGGAGCGCTCCAAAACTTTGTATAGGTAATTAGATTCTATGGCTGCAAGAATAACACGACCATTTAACGTGGAGGACGAGGGCTTTAAATAATAGAAACTCCTATTAGGAGAATTTACGGAGAAACTGAAAAGTTAGAACAATGCCGTGTGCCCTGCGCTGATTCGACCCGTCAGGAGAGAAGCGGCCTGAATCATTTATGCCAGCATGCGGGAACGAGAGGTTTGCACAAATTTAATTGAAATCACCCCTGGAGAGACTGTGAAGGGAGGATTACATTTAACGGCCTCACCGGGTGCCCTGGCAGTAGCCAGCTCCCTTCTGAAGTCTATTTTTTTTCCCTAAATAAAAGGTTCCCAACCTCAATCAAGAATGAATGTGAGTTTAATCACATCTTGGAAATGAAAAGCTTGTTCCTTTGCCGTGTAATGAGACTTAAAGAAGATGTTTAACCCGACGAACTACAAGTTTAGCTTCTCTTGAGTGGCGGGCCGTGGAGATCCGCCAGCTGGTGGTGAGCAGGGACGTGGCCTCCACACCGCTCCCTCGGTGCCCCGCATGGCACGCACCAGCTCCAGGCCCAGAGGGATGCTGTGTTCTGGGCCAGGAGGGTCCCGTCCCGTGAAGGCGTCACTCATACTGAACAGCGACGGATCACTGAGTGATGCCCTAGGAGCCACGGGTCAGAGTGGCGGCGAGGGGGACTCCCTCCTCCAGGCCACGGAAACAGTAGGTGGCGTGAGTTCCTGGAGCTCCAAACGCCCACCACGGAGGAGCCGAGAGTGGCCCCAGGGGACACAAGCCAAGCCCAGCTGCAGCGCTTCGAACCCAGGTGACCAGTGCCCAGCGACTGCCATCTCCCATGGAGCACCGCATCCCGGCTGCCCACTGTCTCTGTCGGACCACCTGGGGAGACGGTGTCCTCTGCGTCTTGCTAGGCCTGGGCGGTGCCACTGACTGAGGGCTGCCTGGGGGTCCCGAGGGCTCCCTCTGCTCCTCCCCAAGAGAACCTTAGCTGGACGCTGAGGGGGACGGGAGGCTGTTGGGTCCCTTCTGTGTGACCTCAGTGACCCCAGGTGCTGCTCGGCCTGACTGCTGCCACACTAATGCTCTCTCCTCCATGTCTCTGTCTCTCCGTCTCTCCTTCCAGGACCCTGACCATCACACACGTGCACACATGCCTGCATGTTTCTCAAGCTGCCGGTTCTGGGCCTTGAACTCTGCAGGCGGTCATGTGGGATCCAGCCATCTCCACCGCCATACCACCGGCTGGCCCTACAGGCCCTTCTTACTGCAAGTGGGAACTTCAGTTCTCAGCTCCACAGGAAAAGCCAGCACAGCGAGTTACGGCCCTGCCGCACCTTGCGCAGGGTTGTTTTCTGCGTTCTTTGCTCTCCCCATGTCAGAACCTCCCGATGAATGAACACCTGCCTCCCGTCTCTTCCTGCCTCCCCTCCCTCCACTCTGCGGTTTCTCCTCCCCACTCCCCTCCGGGCTCTCCCTCTCCCCGGGTCAGTGTCCGTCAAGTCCTCCAGGGCCATTCTGAGTCTAGGAGGGGCAAGGACCCACACAGCCTTGGTGTGGAATCCCCGCAGGCGAGCCCTGGGGACAGAAGCCGGGCGTGGCATGGCCTGACACGCAGCCAGCCAGGACCAGGAGGACGCGCCGAGCCCCTCCGCGTGTCTGGGTCGGCCAGCTGGACTCCGGAGCCCATCCTTGGAACCCACTCCCGCGTTTTCTCTCCACTCCAATACCAAGCCGTCAGCTGTCAGGCAAGCGCTTCGGTTCCTCTGGGTGTCGGGCTTGATGTTCGGATGTGAGCATGCCCCAGGTTACACTCAGCAAGTTGCCTGGCCTGAGACCAGGAGCACACCTGTCAGGTGCGGCCCTGACCTCCCACTTCCGTGTAATCCTTCATTCTCATCCAAGACCCCTCCTGCCTGCCCGAGCCGAAAGCAGGTTTCAAAGGAACTTAGGACAATTACGATAACTCCTTTTAATGCAGGGCCTGCTACCAGCGCTGAGCACCCGTGCGCCGGGACAGCTCACGTCTACAGCTACCACCCCTGCTTCGAGGGCAGGACCAACCCTTCCCCTGTGGGAGAAGCATCCTTTCCTCTGCAGCACGCACTGAGGCTGGGTGGTGCAAATGCTGCCAGGGCTGCAGTGCCCAGGGGTCCCTGCGGCACTCGGGGGGTGGTGATGTCCTCTGAGTGTTCCTGTGCACCGAACTTCTAGGTCGTACCTGTCTGATTGTCCACCCAGAAGGAGGTGTCTCAGAGCCAGGCTTTGCTAACGGAGCTCAGAGCACCGTCCTTCTCCTCCCCTCCCGTCAGTGCTGGCCGTGCCCTCACTGTCGCCACGGCGTCAGTGCTTCTAGAAACTTCACCTGTACCTGAGGCTCTGCTTTTGGTTTTTACTCTCCCCAATTCAGTACCAAAAGGAAGTCTAAACAACTCGAAGTCAGCCACGTAAATAGGAGAGGAGCAAGCTGGGGCCGTGCCACGGCAGACGGCGTCTCTCAGCGCCCTTTATCACAGGGCTGGGCAGCAGGTGCATGGCGGTGCCCTGGCCGTCCGCAGCAGCTCTCCCTGTGACGCTGGTCTCACCGCTGGCTCCCGCATGAGCAGCTGCGATGTGGGACCTGCCCATGGTGCTGTGGACTGACCCGTGCCCCCGGCTCACATGTGGAAGCCCCGTCCGTCAGTGGGAAGTAATTTGGAGGCGGGGCCTTTAGCAGGTGACTTGGTCTAGATGAGGTCCCGAGGGTGGGCCCCAGTGGGGAGTAGGGTGTAGACAGAAGAGCCAGCAGAGAGCTGGGTACCTGCCCCGCAAGGCATGGGGGAGCCCCCACAGCCCTGGCCATGCCGGGCCTGGTCTTGGGTTTCTAGCCCCTGCCGGCTCCTCTGCCCAGCGGGAGTCTTTGTTAAGGAGGCTTAACTGACCCACAGAGGACCCCAGTTCTCCGTCACTGTGAGGAGCGGCCCTCGGGCACGAGCCTTCTCTCCATGGCGAGCCAGCCCGTGACCCTGCTCCCAGCAGGATGGGCACCGTGATGCGCACGTGCAGACAGTCGGCTTGGCGTCCAAACGTGTCCACAGGCGAGTCCGCAGGGGACGGTGCCAAAATCTCACCAGACGCTGGAGACTCAGCATGTGGGCACGTGCACGCCCCTGCCCCAGGAAGAAAGACCGTGCCCATCGCTGCCCTGGCCTGACCTGGGCGCGGGCCGCTTCTCTGCCTTCCTACCTTTCCGATGCCCATAGGCTGGAACGCGGAAGGAAAGTGCCAGTAGGTGTGGAACGTCATGCCTGGAGCAGCTCTGCCTTATAGGGGCCCCCGAGTGCCACACCAGCAGGCAGAGCACACGCCCAGGGCTGCTCCCCTGTCAACGGAGCCCAGGCAGCAGTGAGAGCCGGGGCGGGAGGGCTCCGCGGGCCCTGCCTGAGGAAGTGCCTGGGCTGGCAGACGGTTTCCGGAAAGCCCCTCGGGAGTGCCATTCGTCCACGTGGCCTGCTAGGAGCCCTCCCTGGGGAACACGGGGTGCTCCAAGCGCACACAGCTGGCCGTCCTTGCTACCACCTGCTGTCAGCCTGGCTAAGTCGGGCCCTGGGTCCGCATTCATTGCCATTACTTCCTGTTTCTGAAGTTTAAGATTATTTTCTGCAGAGAGTGAAGAAAAGGGACTAGCTGTTCACTTTTGGACTTAGAAAAGAATAAGTCTGGCCGCAAAGGTCAATAATAAGGGTGACTTTGTTCCTCCTAGAAGAGACTCCTGGGGCTGCTCCTCCTGGAACCACCTCCGGGGACTCATGGCGGGTGTGGGGCCCACACGAGTGACAGCGGCCGTTGAAGCCCGCAGGGACCCGGGCGCCCCCTCCTCACCGCGCAGTTGCACACTCACCTTCCTCGTCACAGACACAGAGCATCTCTTGGAAGATGTTCAGAGACACCGTCCCACACTTGAGGCTGTTCATCCGCGACCTCTGCCCCCGCGTGCTCTGGGAGTGGCGTTTGTGGCAGTGCTGAGCACTCCGAATACCGGGGAGAACATTCAGTCAGCCTGCCCGAGCACGTGTTAACGCGTGAGGTGGGTTCCCTGAGAACCCTGTGCCTGGGTGCGAGTCGAAAGCTCACGGTCACAGAGGATGAGTGTGCGGAGGCCCAGGGCTCAGGACGGGCCCAGGCAGTCCGTGACTTCCCGGCAGGACCGAGCCGGGGCTCCTGGACAAGAGCCTCCCGAGCTGGAAGTGCCGCCCCCTGTGGTCGAACCGAGGGTTCTGCGGGTTATTTCACCTCGGATAGCGCCGACAAGGCCCTGCCAGAAAGGTCTGCAGAGAGGCGCGGTCCCCATTCACCTACCTCACCAGCAGCTGAGGCAGCGGGTGAGCCGTGTGGGGTGGGTGGCGTTCCCTCTGGCGAGCTAACGCGCGTGCAGATGAAGCCAGGGTCGAAGCAGGCTCCGGCATTCCGCGTCCAGGGAGCAGAGCGGGCGGCGCTGCCCAGCCGTGAGCACGCGGGCTCGTGTCTCAGGCCTGACTAGGCTTGGGGTCACCGCAGTCGTGGACACGTCCCAGTCTGGGACTCTCACGTCCCTCACCACTCTGCCCTCAGCGAGCCAGCAGAGCGCCCGCAGTACCCACGAGGGCCCTCAGCCAGGGGCCAACGTGCGGCTTCTCTCCCTACGCCAAGGGCACACCTACGATGTTTTCCTCAGAGCCGTGTTTTTCAAAGGAAGACCTCACACGGCGTCCCGACCGCCTACCTACCGCCTCGGCACCCACAAAGACACACGCGTCTCCATGTGTGTGCACAGACGTGGGCCTGGCGGTGCTGCAGACAGGCTCAGGGATAGCTCTTTACTGTTCACCGCACACGCCCACCGTGGCAGGAGCAGCCCACATCCCAGACACCACTGCAAGGTGTTCAAGGCCTCCTTTCCGCTGCAGCTGTCGGGCAGGGGCTCGGTCCGGGACGTGTCCTGGGAGTATTTGTACAGTCGTATGTGACGTGCCCGTGTCTGTCACACGCTCGGCGTGGGCAGCGTCCCACACACAGGCTCACGGCTGGCCACAGCAGGGCTCGCCAGGTGTGCACCATTGCACCGTCACACTGAGGCTTCAGAAGGCAGCAGCGTCGGCCGTGAACGGTGAGGTATGGGGGGGCTGCCCCAGGCTTGCAGCCTGCACTGCTCGGCCTCTGCGCACGTGGGGCCCGGCTGGCCACCCTGCGGGGAGCCATCCTGTGCCCGTGGAGTGCTCAGCCTGGTCGCGGCCTCCACCCCCATGCCAGGAGCACCCACCTGCTGTGACAACCAAGCCGGCTCCATACGGGCCACACTGGCTAGGTGAACAACCACGGCCCTGTGCCCTCTCACCTCGCTGCACCTGCCGCTGTGCCTGGCCCAGGGTGCCTCCTTCCCGGCCCCGGGCTTGGCGCCCGCCCTGCAGGAATGGCATCATGATTGTGGCCTTCCACTGCCCTCGAGGCCTGCAGGCCTGCCAGTCTCCAAAACAGCTGAACCCACACCAGGGGCTAGACCTGCCACACATGGGAGCCATCATCCCCCCATGTGGGGGGGATGCAGGCCACCAGCTCAAGTGAGGTGCCACACTTCGTGGGAAAGCAGTCAGGGACACGCAGGCGGTGGCCTGAAGTGGGGCCAGGAGCTGCACACCGAGACAGGGCGGGGGTTCCCTGAGGCAGCAGGGGCAGCGGGGAGCAGGGCACTGAGGACCCAAGAGGGCTGAGGCTGAGCCTGCCTGCCCCAGGCCAGTAGCGGCTCCCTCTGCCCCAGCCTGGCCTCTGCTCACCCCCTAGGCCTTCCTGGCCCCCTGCCCACCCAGGTTGGCCTTGTGGGGCACGGCCTCTGGACTCCTCCTGGAGCTCCTAAGAAGGCAAGGAGGTCCTGGCGGTGCTGGGGGACAAAGGCCGGGGCCCAGGGGTGTTCGCAGCAGCTCCGCCTCCCAGGGGCACTGCACACCGCAAACACCATGGATTTCTGGGGAGGAGGGTCGATCGTGCAGAGGCGGGCAGCCCCATCTGTGGGCCAGAACACTTTCCCAGGGTCACTGGGGCGAGGACACAGTCACAGGACCACAGGGCTAGGGCAGGGAGGCACAGAGCCCAGGACGGAATGGCCTGCCTGGCCCAGGGAGCAGCGCGTCCCACGCCAGGCCACGGCCCGTGGCTCCTACGTTTGTTGCTTTTGTTTCCCCACGCCAAGCTGAGAGCACCAGCTATCTGCCATGATTCGTGGCTTCCTGGTATCGCGCTCCTCGCCATCATTTAACGGGTCCAGAGTGGTCCGTGGGCCACAGCACAGTCAGGTCCGGGCTGACTCCGAAAGCTCGCAGTGAGGCCGCTCAGACCACACTTGTCTTCGTCTTCGGGAATCGGGGCAGGAGGGTGAGGTGACTCACTCACGGTCACACAGCGCCAGGTGGGACGGAGCGCGGATGGAAGGCCTGCCTGTCACCAAGTCCCCCTGGGCCCACTCATCTTACAGTGTGGGGGCGGTGGCGTGCTCCATGCTGGGTCCCAGCCAATTGCTGAAGGCTCCCGGTGTCGGCACCCCCTGCGGGCTCCAGCGGTTCCCAGCAGCCTGAGGCTGGTTGAGGTCTCTGCACACACGCCCACCTCTTCTGTTCATTTTAGTTTTTCTTTTCGAGTGTAAGGTTCAGAGAGGGAGTGCGGTGATTTTTTTTTTCTTTTTTACTTGTCGCAGGGTGCTTATCAGAGAGACATGGAGAGAGAAGAGAGGGGAGGAAGCACCCCCGATGGGGCACGGCCATGTGCAGTCCCCCTCCTGCCTCGCTCCGTCCTGTAAGGATTGGGGCACACGCGGATTTGCAAGGCACCGGGGCCAGGATTCCAACCGTGTGCTTGGTGTGTGGGATCCAGCTCCCTTAACCACAATGCCAGGCCAGCCCTCGAAGCTTCCCTTCAGCCCCTCGCCAAAGCCCACACTGGGCTAACCCCGCTTCCCCCGTGCTCCACAGGGGTCACGCTCACACAGGGGCATGCCTTCCTCACACGTATGCTAAGACTCGGGGACAGCAGTGCCTGGCGCTGGGCTGGGGACTTGCTTTGCCTGGAGAGAGAAAAGCACCATGTGGGGACACTCCAGCCATGGCCACTGTCAGCTCGGAGAGGTGGGTGTCGTCCCCGCGGGCCCGAGTCTCCTGGGGACAGAGCTGCTCCTCGTAGCCTCAACTCCCGAAGCCATGACCCTTGACAACGTGGAGCTCTCGACCCCAAACCTCTCTAGAATGCTCTGGGCCCACAGGACTGCCCTTGTGAGAGGATTCCTGCTCTCCTGGTACAAAGGCCTGGGGTTGCCCATCCCAAGACGTGTTCGCGGCACACACAAGGCGGGGACTGTGTCAGGAAAGCACACGCTTAACTCCAGTGAGACGGGCACCCCAGCCCTGTCACATACAGGGACGCACTCACCTGGCTGCATGGGGCCGGGGCTGCTGTTCAGAGCCTGCAGACACCCATCAGGGCTGTCTCTTCATGGAGCAGCAGTGGGCCAGCTGAGCAGAGCCACTCGGGGGCCCCCGCAGGGCGGGGTGGGGACAGAACCACTAGGGGCAGGGCACTGAGGGCAGGGACAGCCAGGCCCTGTGGGTGAACTGACTGCTCAAGAGCCAGGGCTGGTGGAGCTTTGTTCAGATGCCAGCGAAGATCTGCCTGTGGCCCAAGGACAGGACCAGCTGGGCCTGCATCAGGCGAGTCGCACTCCCAGGAAGGGAAGATGTGGGGTCCACACTGAGCGACACAGAGTTGAAGCACACATCTTACAAAATAGGAATGAGCTTGAAACGGCACAGAGATCAATAGGATGCAAACGAGGCCCTGCGGCCTGGAGGGCAGCCCCAGTTCCTGCCCGGGCCTGGGGCTCCATCTGGGAGTACTTCCCTATCTCAGCCCTGTTGAAACAGCTTTCCTGACCTGCTGAGTGTGAAAACGGGAGCTCAGAGGAGGCCCCGAAGCTCTGGGATACCAAGGAGAGCAGGTGTGCCTGCAGCCCATCCCCTTGAGACGGGCAGTGGAGCCCGGCAGGGCGGCCATTCCAGAGTGTGGCTGCCGCGTGTCCGCATGACAGAGGAGGGGCTGCCATCCACACGGCTGAAGACGGAGATCACAGCCTGGGTGCAGCAGGCGTGGCAACAGTGCCCTACACGCTGTCCCCAACGAGGGGATAGCAGGCTTGCCCGGGCGGCAGCGTTCTCAGGGGTATCTGGGATCCACAGACAGCACCCCAATGCAGAACCTTGTTTTTCTCGGATCCTTAAAACTTAAGGACAGCGAATGCCAAGCAGCCAACTGGCTTCCAGGAAGCGTGCACAGCTGCCGACCAGAAGGCACGGCTCTTGTCCCCAGAGGGACTGTTCTAGGCATCACCGTGGGCATGCACCACCCACGCCCCCCTTTCTTTTGTGAAGAGGTTTATGCCATAGGGCATGTGTGCTTGATGGAGAGAGACAGAGATGGGGAGAGGGAGACATCGCCCCCATGGAGGATGGTCATGTTTCCCTTCTCCTTCCTCTCTCCAGGCCTTGGGCACGCATGCACATGCAGCTGGCATGATTTTTAAGCTACTAGGTTGGGACTTGAACCACGTTCAGCCATGTAGGAGTCCAACGATGTAACCACCCACCACCTGCTGGTCCCAACCCATCACGCAGCCCCGTGGGCGATACCTCGCTTGGGACTCGCAGGTGACCAAGCCCAGGGTTGGGTGCCGATGCTCTCCACCTCTGCCCGGAAGCCGGGGCGCCGCAGGCCGGGCCGGAAGACCACATGCCTGCAGGTCCCTAGGGCTTGGCCGTGCTTACCTTCTGGGCATGCGTGGACATCACAGCATGGCAGGACGAGCAGGAGCGTCCGGCCTGTGAGGGGCCGAGGAATTACACTCACGCCCTCTGAGAGGAGGCTAACGCATCTAAAGTGCGTGTCCTGACAGACTGCGCCCCTCAGTGGGTCTGGGAGACCCTGCGCCTTCAGGAACTGTCCATCAGAAGAGTCTCTGTGCAGCCCAACTGCTGTGGGAGCCGAGGAGGCCGCCAGAGGAGGTGGGGGCCAGGGGCGTCTGCCATCCCTCCGCTCCGATGGCTTGCCGTGGGCCGTCACACCCTGCAGGGCACAGATGAGACACTCTCCTGCTGACACCATCACACGCAGGAACCCGCCCCAGGAAGGGAGCACGGGGAAGGGACACGGGCGGAGACCCAGGCCCAGAGTGCGTGGGGCTTGCAGAGGTTCTCTGGGACCTCCGTGGACATAGAACGGAGTGGAGACCTTGATGGGAAACGCCGTCTAGGTCTCCCAAGCGGTGCTGCTGTGGACGGAGTGTAACAGACCTAAGTGCCTGGAGGAGAGCTTTGCGCTCAGACCCGGAACTCAGACCACGGCTGTCCATGTGGTGTCCAGTGCCTTAACCACCACGCTACCTACTGGCCGAGGAGAGCTTTCTGGAAGCATGAGTTATTGGGTCACAAAAACACAAGAGTGTCCTCTTTCTTCCTCACACACTTCCTCAGCCACAAGGGGCCACAGCTCCACAGCAGGGCTCGGCGGCCTGGGCAGGGCGGGGGTGGACAGCGGCCCCAGGGAAGCAGGACTCCCCACAAGGCTGACCTCACGGGATGGAGGGGTCCAGGCTGGCCTCCAGGACCTTGCCCGGTGTGCGCGCACTGCCTGCCCGTGGTCGAGGCTGCCTGGCGTTGTGGCAAGGCCCTGGTGGGGTGCTGCTCCTCGGTCTCCCCTCTCTGTCTCTCGCCCGGACTTCGCCCTGTGTGCAGACCCAACCCCTGGACCGGCGGTACCCTGGCAGTCACTGCTCACCTCCTCCTGACCCCGGTGGGCCGACATGCCACCTGTTTGAGTTACAGACTTTAAAATATTTATTCCATATGATTATGAAAACTTGATACAAGGATACAACATTTGATCTTGTTCTTAAAAAAAAAAAAAAGTCAAAGGATGAGAGGGAATAGAATTGCATCCCAGACCGCTTCCTGTGGGAGCCGGTAACAGGCGCCGTCCCGCGCTGTCCTCAGCAGACCCCTGCCCCGGCTCCTGTGACAGAGTCAGGTTAAGGAGGCGGGGCTGCGGGTCGTGTTCACGCCAGGTTCTGACGGCCAGATGCTGAGGCAGATAGGTCACGGTGGCCAGCCCAGGGCCACAGGAGAGGAAGGCGGACGGGCCAGTGGCGCCAGGCACACAGCCGCAGAGCCAGCCCGGCAGGAGCGGGAGGGCATGCACCTGCTGCTGGTGCAGACACGGCGTCCAGGCACCCGCAGGCACGGCCCGGCCACGCCGAGCACGAGGAGGAGCAGTCTACACGTGGCCCTCCGAGGTGACGGCTGGATATCCTGAGTGTCACCCGGCCCCCGAGTGTGTCTGCACTCCATTCCGGATACAGCAGAGCGTGTAGCCACACACAGCTCCCCCCAGCAGAAACAGCCAGGATGGGAGGAGAGGCAGCACCAGGGGACTTCGGGAAACTGCCGCCCTGGTCGGCGCAGGATCCAGGTCTGCTGTGGAACTCGGTGGCCGCCATGGCCCCCTTGTGGCCAGAGCATGGCCGGTCAGCAGAGGCCTCAGTGCTGAGAGTGCGTGTGCGAAGGCTTGCTTGAGGGCCTGCAGACCAAGGCGTACAGACAGGGTCTCCAGGGCCACCACTTGCCAATGGTCCACACTGGGATTCCTGGGAGGTGTTGGGGGAGGGGCCGAGGGCCCAGGAAGGCCAAGCAGAGGTCTGGGAAGGCCACACCCCTCGTGTCACTGACAAGGAGAGGTGTCAGCCAGTCTGGAACGGGGCCCGCGGCCGTGCGGAGGGAGCTGGGTGGTGCAGAAAGCACCTGAGAGCTGGCGCAGCCCAGCCCCGGGCCGGACAGAGCAGCATGCCCCACGGCCCGAGTGCTGGGCTGGACACCTCTCAGCTCTTCGACCTCTACCCCCAGACAGCCGTGCATCCAGGGCTGGGCTGGACAGTTCCTAGAAGAGGCCCCTGGCCTCCCCTGCCCCCACCTCCCCTGCCCCCACCCCCCAGGCCCCACGTGTGTCTGGCCTCTGGGGCGTGTCTGTGTGCAGCTCTCCCTTCTTACAGGGTCACCGGTCACATGCAGTAAGGCTGGCTCACTCGGCCCTGCTGTGGTGCTGAGGTCACGTCTGAGTTCTGGGGTGATGACGTCAGCCAGGGAAGCCTCAGGCAAGACATTATTGGTGCACCAAGTAGTCACCCAGATACTACAATTATTTTATTTATTTATTTATTTATTTATTTATTTATTTGGGAGAGGTTTTTTGCTATAGGGCGCATGTGCTTGCCAAAGAGACAGAGAAAAACAGAGAGATAGAAAGCAAGAAATCACCCCCCAGGGGGGATGGCCACGCCGCAATCCCTTCTCCTCCATTCTCCTCTCAGAATCTTGGGCGCACACGCACATGCGCCTGGTGTGAGTTTAAGCCACTGGGACTGGGACTGGGACTCGAACTGCGGTCAACTACATAGGAGTCCAATGACATAGCCATTATGCTAACTGCTGGTCCCTCAGATAGTACAATTATTTACAGACGCCCTATTTAAAATATCTCCAGTAACGCCAAGTTCCATGGACAAAGCTGAGAAACGTGGTTTGGAGCTTTCACAGGTCACCAGGATGCCCTGGACACGGCCTGCCTCTAAAGTGAGACTGTTAGCCAGAGCTTCTGCTTGCATTGGTACGACGGTCTGTTAACTGGGAGTGTCAGCCTCACCCTCGTCCTGCCTCTGTGGGACGCAGTCCAGCGGAGATGCAGACACCGGCCCGTACGATGCGGCTTCATCAGACGTTCTGCCTGGGCCTCTCGGACCCTAACTGCACTGGCGACCAGGCCCAGATGGCGCCCACCCCAGCCCACACCGCCTTCCTTGCAGGCAACAGACCGAGAAAGGCAGGTGTCTGCAGGGCTGGACACACCCTGCTCCGTGTCTCCAGCCTCGCCTGCCAGGCAAGACTGAGCGAGTGGCCCAGCTCCCAGCGTGCGGGCATCCTCACCTCTCCTGCCCTCCAGGAGGGGACTCTGGCCACTCGCTGCTCCCAGGAGACCCTCCGGCCAGCTCCCGGATCTCCCAGAACCACGCACTCCTTGCCTTGGAACACGTCTGCCCTGCCCTTGACCTTCACGGAGCGGTGGTGACGGCGCGGACCATGGTCCCATTTGCGGGGCCTGCCCTACGTTAGGGACACGGAGTTCAGAAAAAGCCACCCACCTTCTGCCCACGACCGTGACTTCCCTCCCCACCGAGGCCTGTGCTGTCTCTGCGTGTGACAGAGCTGGAGGGCGTCCCTGAACCTGCCGCTAACCGCAGACGTCCTGCGTGGCCCACCCCTCCAAGGACACCAGCTTACATCCATGACTGACGGGACTGGAGAGCACGCCACGGCTCCCCAGGTCAGCCGGTGGCATCCTTGCCACTGCGACCAGCCGGTGCAGCCCATGTGCCTGCTCTCCCGGCGACCACACACCCCTGCCGTCACCGCCACCCGGGCCGGCGGCCCCCTCGGGAGATCACTGGCCTCTCTAGGCAGGCTGAGAAGAGGACTGCGGCTGCCCGAGGGCTGAACCGCACTGCCCGAGCAGCTGGGGCACGCCACGTGTGGGTGAGCCATGGGCCTCCGCCGTGACCACCCCTCCCTGTGCTCCTGAGCTCTGGCACAGGCCGGTCCTGAGAGCGTTCCCCAAGTGTCCTGAGTGAGGAGCCGTGGGTTCTGGCATTTCGAGACCTTTTCTCCCACTTTAACTGTTCACTTCTTTTTTCCCTAAAGAATCACTTTATTTAACTTTATTTCTTTATTTTTTAATTTGACCAGAGAGGGACAGAGCGAGAGTTAGTGAGAGTGGGGGGTGGGGGGAAGTGAGAACGCAAGCGTCCAGGCCCGGGACTTGAAGCACGATGGTTGGTCATGTGGGAGCCCAGTGCCCTAACCACCATGCCCCCGCCGCCCCCAGCCGTGGGCTCCTTTACCTGAGCAGTTTCCTTTAGCCGCACTGCCGCAAGGCTGTCAGATCTGCAGGGGTGGAGCAGCCAGCCGTGAGGGGCTCGCGCACCCGTGAGAGCCGCGGTTGGGCAGGTCTCCCGAAGCTCCGAGGGCTCTGGCTCAGCCGCTGGGTTTCTGGGCCTCCAGGCTGCTACGCCACCAGGAGACCAGGAGTTGGTGGTCGCATCTGCCCCGGGGAGGCCTGGGGACCGGTCAGGCTAAACGCGAGCGACTTCGATTGGGAATGTTCCGGGTGGAGCCGCACAGTGGCTGTGGGCCGTCACATCATCCCGCTGTTCCTTTGCCTCCGGGACGGTGCCAGCCTCTCTCTGTGGGCACAGGGACACCTGTGTGTGGTCAGGGAAGCAGGTCCTGGACAGGCGAGGAACCCACGTTTGCCCCCGGAATGAGAGCGTCACCCCTTCCGGGGCTTGCTGAGCAGATGCCTCCCTTAGGAGGTTCACACTGATGTGCCGACAGGCGGCCCGAGGCCTCGTCAGCCAGCCGTGTGGCCCCAGCACGTACACACGCATGCTCAAGCATCGTGCGCCCACGAGCAGCATACATGCGCACACGCCACCCCTGTGCACACGCATGCACACGCATACACACACCTTGGCTCAGCCCCTCCCGCCCCTGTGGAGGCTACGCCCCGTCCATCATCCCCAGGGACACGTGTGTCTACAGAGGCAGAGCTGCACGTGAATGGCACACGCATACTGCCGTGCACCCCCCACGTCTGCATGAGCATCCGAAGTCTTTCAGTGAGTCTGAGCCCCCTGTGGCACCCTCTGAGCAGGCGGCCTCTGTGGGCTGTGTCCCTCTGTGTCCAGGGCGTCAACCTAGTGTGTTTCGAGGAAGCAGAGGGACACCATCGGCTCTTGGGCGGTTTCCGCGGAGGCATCTGAGACACCAGAGCCACGGACCCGGCCGCCGCGGGCAGCCGCTGTAGCTCGTTTGGAGCTCGCGTGTTGAAAGCAGGTCCCTCCGCGTCGGCAGTGCTAGCGCTGAACCGTAAAACTCTGGGAAAACTTGGCCAACATCACTCAAAAGAGGCAGCTGGGTTTTTTGTTTGTTTGTTTTTATCATTTCCAGGTGCATTTGGGGGAAGGAGGGCCCTAATGGGCCTGCACTGGCAGTGCAATCCCATTCCCAAAGTTACCCCAGCATTTCAGAGAGCGATTGCTTTGAGACTTGGGGAAGATGGAGTGTGCCCGGAGTCCACGGGCCGCAGCCCCACCAGCCCCTCCCAGGACGGGCTGGCACACAGCTCTCTCCAAGCACTCTGGCAGAGTCGTTTCCTGACTCCAAACCCTGAGAGGGGCTGGCCCTGCACCGACCAGGACTGCTCGACCGTGGGGATGCACGTCCATGTTAGGGCCCCGAGGTGGAGTTGCACTGACAGTCCCCGAGGCCCGAGGCCCGAGGCCCAGGGCCCGCCAGTGCTCGGAGTCCAGGCCAGATGCTCAGGTGGGGCGGGCACTTTCCCCTTGGACAGATGTGCTGTGCGGCCGCTCTGGACAGAACACTGGATCCAAACTGAAAAACAAACAGTTAAAAGTTTGGCAAGAAATTAGATTGTCATGAAAGTGTTCACTAATACAGCCTCGCCAGACCAGAAGCATGTTTTATGTGTACTTTTTGAAAATTAGACACATTTTGTACAAGAGACCGATGAAGATGGGGGTCACCCCTGCAGGGTCTTCAGCCCAGCCCCAGCCAGCCGGGGGTGAGCCTGCTGCACCAGCTCCATGCATGCTGTGGCTTCCGGGACGTGGACCCAAGGCCTCCCCAATGTGGGCCTGTCGTAGCACCACCTGGCCCCAGCAGGCCTCGGAGTTTGGCTGGGGACCAGGCTCGCTCAGAGCCACTGTGCCTTTGGCCATGGTCCTTGCAGGGACGGCCTTTGGCGCTAATCTCGGCACATGGAGAAGGCCGGGGGGTCCGGGACGTCCTGCCACCCATGAGGCACGGTGCTCCATGGCCTGAGCCACGGGGACCTGCGGGCGCTCCTTGGCCGGCCTGCCTGACCTGCTTAGCGTCTCCACTGACCACGCTGCAGCGCCCTGACCTGGCTGTCCCCTCCCTCAAAGAGGGCCTTCAGAGCTCTGGGTCACAGGACTTCATTTCCTCTGTCGACCTACGTGCGTCTCCCAGCTCCACACGGCATCCTCCTTTCCTGGGGGTTCTAGCATCTGGGGTTTCATGTTTGAGGCCTCTGTACGCCTGTTGACTTAGGAGTCCCCGTCTGCACTCTCAGGAGCAAGGGCCAGCACATCTGCACTTGCTGTGTCCTCTGTCCCTCTGTCCTTGGGCAGCCCCATGGGTGGGTTTCCCGCTTTGCTCTACACAGCCCCCCTTCTGTGACTCAGGAGGGCTACAAGAGGGTGGGGCTTCGCTCTGCATTGCTAGGAACCCACTGCTCTCAGCATGCACGACACACGTGACCACCCAGAGCATGCGCAGGCACACGTGATCATCCAGGGCATGTGGTCACGTGTGATTATCTCAGGGCACGTGTGGTCATCCTGGAGCACAAGCGGGCATGTGTGACTATCCCAGAGCATGTGTGGTCACGTGTGGTCATCCCGGGGCACGGGTGGTCATCCCAGGGCACGGGTGGTCATCCCGGGGCACGTGTGGTCATCCCGGGGCACGGGTGGTCATCCCGGGGCACGGGTGGTCATCCCGGGGCACGGGTGGTCATCCTGGAGCACGTGTGGGCTTTGCGTCTGCCCAGGGATGAGAGGACGCCCTCTGGCCGGAGTCCTGTGGGTGTAGACGCTTTGCCCTCCTCTACTGGGGCGTCCATCTCCTCCCTGTGGCGTGTCTGGCCTGGGGGAGGCAGGGCTGCTGAGCAGAGGGCATGGCCCCTGCAGGGAGGCAGCCCATGCCACATGGCGGGCCTCTGTGGCCAGGGCTAAACTGCATCCAGTCAGACTCTACCGGAGGGGGCCAGTGCCCACTGGGCAGGGCAGGCTCAGGGGGACACGCCATCACATGCTGGGTACAGGGGACGCCGGGCAGGCATGCAGTTTTCGTTTCCAGTTGCCTTGGTGGGGTGGGGCCCACCTCAAAGTGCAGTTGAGGACACCCAGGTGCCTTCCAGAACAAGCGTGCTTTTCTGCTACCGTTCTCAGAGGGCCATGGGAGCGGGCTGAAGGCGACTCCTGAACACACTCCCCTTCTGTTTCCAACGTCGACGTCCAGACCTCGTCACAGTCCGAGACTCCCTTCAGCACCTTTCGGGGTTTCCGGGACCTCTACAAACACCCCAGGACTCCTCAGAGGAGCTTTGTGTTCCGTGTCTGGCCTGGTCAGAAATGAAACCGACGCTCCAGAGTGGCCGGCTCGGTCCCCGTGAGCCACGCACCCTTAGGACTTGGGACCCGGCGTCCACTGTGGCTCTCAGGCTGTTCACCCCGCTGGTAACAGGACTGAAAATGACCAAGCGTGCTAGGGCTCTGAGTCAGCGAGCAGGCTGCTCCCCGTCGGCGCTCGCCCGAGGTTCTTTCTGGGCGTGCCCCTCACTGCCAGGGCGGCGGTCCACTCCTCAATGCTGTTCCTCTGGGAGGTGCCATCTTCGCCCCTGGAGTACGGGGGCCGTGAGCGCAGGCAGGACGGGGAACGCCCGCCTCCGTGAGAACCACTGCTGGGGCTCGGCCCTGCCGGTCCAGCTTGCGAAGCAGCGTGGGCTTAATGCGAGGTGACCGTTTAGGTGTGACTGTGGGAAAGGGGGTGGCCTTAGAGAATGCGGTAGAAGCCTCGTCCTAGAGACCCAGCCCTCGGGACCGGCAGGAGACAGCACGTTGTCCAAGTGGGTTCCCCACCAGGATGGCCCTGGCAGGGCCCTGAGACTTGCCGTCCCCGAGTCCAATTTACCTGACACGCGCTCTCACCCACGAGCACAACTGGCCTCTCACAGACCCCTCCCGTGCACCATGCAGAGAGCGCCAGTGCTCTGCGTCAGCTTCTAAAGCACCTGGCCGGGAGATGCCAGCTTGGAGGACAACTGCGGCTGGCAGCACCAGGGACAGCTCTAACTGCGTCTGGGCTGACTCCGGGTCCTGCGGAGACAGGCGGCTCGTTAGCTGGCCCGATCTCGTGTTCGCCCAGCCGGAGGGCAGGCGTCTGCAGAGCAGCGAGAAAGGGCTCAGCCCACGTTGGGCCTTGGGAGGCTTTGGACCCAGAGCCGAGGGCTGGCCGGGCCTTCTCTGAGATGACCCGGAATACTTGCCCCACAGTCCCCGAGCTGTGAGTCAGCACTAGCGGGCTGGGAGCGTGACCACCGTGAGCGTGACCTCCGGGCACCCCGAACGCGTGGAGGACTCCTGCTGGAGCTTGGCGGGGTGCACAGGTCTCGTTGGAGAGTGAAGTCAGTGGCCTGGCTCGGCCCCGGGTCACCGTCAGTGGCACTCAGTAGCCCTTGGTCCATGCTCTTGGGCTACTCATTCCTGTAAGACCCAGAGCGAATGCGGAGCACCACCGCGGCCAGGGGTCAGTCCACTCTGTAAAACAAGGCAGTCAGCTGGCCAGCGACCCCACGCCGTCTGTGATGAGCTGCAGACAGCACAGCCCTCCCTACGGCAGGGTCACTCGGGCAGGGCTGAGCCCTGTGCATGGGGAGCTTGGGCAGCTGGGACCTCTCTCCTCTGAACCGGAATGACCAAGTGCCTAGGCGGTGGACCCCTCTCGGCCCACCCACACAAGCAGGAGCACAGAATGGCCCCAGGACATAAGGCTGCTGGTGGCTGGCTCCTGGGGACTGTAGCTAGAGCCTCCACTTCCTGCCCCTGCCCTTGACCGTGGCAAGAAGCACCGCTCTGCTAACACTCCCGGGTGAGGGAAGAAAGGCAGGGGGACGTGGAGACGGGGCCCAGCTCGGCAGGCCCACGGAAAGGCAGGGTCCCGCCACCACGATCCCCCCCTCAGGCCCTATGAGTTGGGGGAGGAGGCCCAGGCGTTTCCTCGGTCTGACAGAGGAAGCGGACTGACGTAAGGGACCTATGACGTCCCACGGAGTATGTCACAGGTGGAGCCACCCGGCGGTTGTGGCCTTTTCCTGGCACAGCCCCATACCTGGACACAGCGTACAAAGAAATCTGCAGACTGGTCACTCCAGGGGCGGGGAGACAACTGAGAGCGGGGACCTGCCATCCGCGAGGCACGGACTCGGAGTGCAGACAGCGTGGCGTGGGCATGCATGAGTGTGCACGTGTGTGCACGTGTGTGCACGTGTGCCTGGTGGCATGTGCTGGTCAACGTGACTCAGTCTCCACTGGAGACACCACACCCCCCGGTCGCGTCCAGTGGCAGGGGCTCTACCATCCCCATCACTGGACACGGGGCCACCCTGCAGGGACAGACGGAGAGTGGAGGCCTGGGCTGTCCCACGGGCCAGCGTTCTCCTTTCTCTCCGAACCCTTGTTCAGTTAGGGGAGAGAAGCGTGCCCGCCTGCTGTCAGCTCTACTGTGCTGCCCGCGGATCCAACACGGAGGGCACACTGCCTCTTGGGAGAGCCTTCAGGGCATTTCAGCCGTGGCCCGTCCAGAACGTGCCCAAGGAGGTGCTGCCCTCCCTCGCCCAAGGCGCTTCACGGCCCGGCGGACACGGAGCCTCCGTCCACTGCCTCAGCCCCAGTCTGCCTCGGACTGGAGCCCGTGAGCCGGCAGCCCGCCAACGGGCGCTCTCAACGTGCAGAGACGGACCACGTGCTCTGACGCGGACGCCTCTGGGGGTGCACCAATGCGCTCTGAGCAGGCTTGCTTCCTCCTTTCTCTTAATTTCTTTCCCTTTCTTTCTTTCTTTCTTTCTCTTTCTTTCTTTTCCTTCCTTCCTTTCTTTGTTTTTTTCCTTTCTTTGAGAGAGATTTTAGCTATATGGCGTGTGTGCTCAATAGAGAGACAGAAAAGTGAGAAATCGCCCCCCTGAGCGGGATGACCACACCACAATCCCCTTCTCCATTTTCCTCTCAGGATTTTGGGCATGCCCGCACGTGCATCTGGCATGAGTTTCAAGCCAGGTCCGGAATTTGAGCTGCGGGAGTCTGGTGACGTAAGGACGTGCATCTGCTGGTCCCTGGGCCTTGTTTCTTAGGAGACTGAGTGAGTCAAGTGACAGTGCGCCTCTTAGCAATGGGTGCGAGTTATTGGGAACGCCCAACGGGGTGGGCCGGGCACCGCCCTGTGCCGATCTTGCCGTCCCGGGTGCAAGCACGCCTTTCCCGGCCCCGGCCCTCGTCCCAGGCCCGTCCTGTCCCAGGCCTCACTCTTCACTAGGGCGACTTCTGCACTTGAGCTAGTGGCCGGTGCAGTGCCCTTCCTGCGGTTCCTGGCTGTGCCCGGCCTGTTACATTCCGGGCGATTACAGACAGTAACGGCTGACCACACAGAGTCGGCGCTGCTGCTGGCTGGGCACCTGCTGGCGACGGTGACCAAACCCTGCCCTTGGTGCCTTCGGACCCCCAGGGGAAGCTGCCTTAAGGGGAGCCGACCACGTCGCGTTCACAACCTCGTTACGAAGTGAGATCACCTTCTCCCCCTTCTTTTCTTGTTTTCTTTCTTCCTTTTTCTTTACATTCGATCACCACCCACCCTACGTGCATGGTGGGCTTTCCCGGCCTGAGTGTGCTGCCGGTCAGGCAAAGGTGTTGCCGTACATGCCGACAGCATTCCGTGTGCGTTAGCACTCAGCCGCGTTTCCTCCCCCAGGCCCCACCTCCCGTCCTGGCCTCCTCGCGCCGTCTGGAGTACCCGCTGTAGGTCGTTTCCTCCCCCAGGCCCCACCTCCCGTCCGGGCCCCCTCCGCGCCGTCTATAGTACCCGCTGTAGGTCGTTTCCTCCCCCAGGCCCCACCTCCCGTCCTGGCCCCCTCCGCGCCGTCTATAGTACCCGCTGTAGGTCCTTTCCTCCCTCAGGCCCCACCTCCCGTCCGGGCCCCCTCCGCGCCGTCTATAGTACCCGCTGTAGGTCCTTTCCTCCCCCAGGCCCCACCTCCCGTCCGGGCCCCCTCCGCGCCGTCTATAGTACCCGCTGTAGGTCGTTTCCTCCCCCAGGCCCCACCTCCCGTCCCGGCCTCCTCGCGCCGTCTGGAGTACCCGCAGTTGTTTTCCACGCCCTCATACCTCCATTTGTTTTCCTAAAACAGTAATGCAGGGTTTCCTTGCATGGCAGCGCCATGGCTGGGCTGAGCTCTACCCGCACGTCTGTAAGCCCACAGGGCTGTCCACCAGGGGGCTCAGGAATGGCAACAGCTCATGGCCACGCAGATTTCATTGTACTTCTCTAGTTACCAGAGGTGCGTGCACTCGCCAGAGACACGCAGAGAGGGAGAGGAAGAGCGAGGCATGGGCCCTGCAGAACTGCGCTGTTTCTCATGTTGTCAGGACTTGGGGCAGCTACGTTCACATGCCCCACCAGGGCCAGGATTTGAACCATGCAGGTGCCCACATGAGACCCAGCTCCCTTACCTGGCCCTCGTGGGTCTTTTGATGTCTGCATCTGGGTCTGCACCTGTAACTGTCACTCAGCCTGTTGTCACACCAGGGCACCACAGCAGGGCCGTCATTTTCTTTTGGAAAGAAATAGTCTCAGGGCTAGCAGGTGGCGTGGTGGTTAAGATGCCGGCCATTCCCACAGGGCCAACTACGGTTCAAGTCCTGGACCTGGTGGCTTGCTCTTTCATTTTCTCTCTCTCTATGTGTCTACCTCTGGTCAAATTAAAATGAATGAATAAATAATAAATAAATAAATAAATAAATAATTCTTTTTATTTTTTTGAGAGGTTTTTCTCGCTACAGGGCGTGTGCGCTCGCCAGACAGACAAAGAGAGACATAGAGACAGAAAGCGAGAAATCACCCCCCAGGGGGGATGGTCACGTCACAATTCCTTCTCTTCCATTCTCCTCTCGGGATCTTGGGCGCACACGCACACGCGCCCGGCGTGAGTTTTAAGCCACCGGGTCTGGGACGCGAACCGTGGTCGACTACATGAGAGACCAGCGACATGGCCATTACGCTAACTGCTGGTTCCCATAAATAATTCTTTAAAAAAAAAGAAATTGTCTCAATAACATAAAGGGTTTACAAAAAGTTCATGGGAAATGCTTATCATAAAAAACTACACATGGATTTTTAGGGTTTATTTTTGCAACCAAATAACTCACACTGTAATCCCATTTTTCCGTTGTCCAGGTGCCCTCTCAAGTCCACCGAGGGCCACGTCACAGGCAGGGACGCCATCTACTCTGGACACTTCCCGGAAGCGTGGGGCAGGGGGCGTCGGAGGTAGCAGGGTGGGGACAAGCAGCGTGGCACATCCAGTAACGGTCGTCATGGGCTGGACGGTCCAGGCTGTCCTGCACTCACCCACATAGCTGGGGGAATATTCAGAGGTTTCCAAGACAAGGAATAGAACTAGAGGAAAATAAAGTCGGGGCGGGGCTAACCCCGCCACCGTCCGGTGCGCGCCGCATCAAAGTCAGTGAGGGCTTCAGAGGAAACTCGAGTGGGGGCCACAGTCCGGGACCCCCACGGCCGATGCCCAGAGCCAGTGAGCGAGACTGAGGTCAGTCCCCACCCCAGACGCTGCTCCATCGTAAAGGGAACCAGCGTGCGCCTCCCAGCGCAATTCAGGCACCTCGGGAGATGCAGGGGCGGAGGGCGGGTGGGCGGAAGCAGTTCTATGCCTGGGCAGGTGCCCAGGACAGCACAGAGGGCAGCCCTGGTCTGAGTCCCGGGAGGCCGCCCAGCTGCTGGAACTGCTGCCGCTGTGGGCTCACGCCTCCTGCAGTCACAGCTCCACGCACAGCTGGGACGACCCTTTACACTGCGCTCTGTTTGGGGCCAGCAGGTGGCGTGGTGGTTAAGGTGCTGGACTCCCACACAGCCGACTGTGGTTTGAGTCCCGGACCTGCCAGCTTGCTTTCTGACTCTGTCTCTCTCTGGTGAGCCCATGTACCCTACAGCAAATTTAAATAAAGTTATAAATAGAAATTAAATGACATAAATCTTCAGAAAAGAGTGTGTTCTGCTCATATCCTTGCTAGAGGGACAGCTGCGGGAATGACTGACCCGAGGCGGGCCGTGGGCTCGGTCTTCCTTCTCTCTCCATCCGCAGACTGCACATGTTCCACTCCTGAGCGGTTTGGAGGTGAGAATGTGAACGGGGGCATGAGAAACTGAGCCAGCAGCTTGGTTCTCGGGCTCCGGACTGACAGGGATGGGGTGTGCCCACTGCAGTGTAGACGCCAGCCGTCAGGGAGTGGGCACGCCCAGGAGGTGCTCTCGGTGGGACCTGCTAGAAGGCAGGAGGACGCAGGGCTGGCGGCAGACTCACCTGGCCGGCTCTGCAGGGCGATGTCCCTGAAGGTCATTCTCCAGCCGGGGCTGGGGTGCCCACTGCCCCTGGGAGGAGGTGATGGGGTTCTCTGCTCTTGGGGTGACCTGCCTGCGGAGGTCGGGTGCTAGTCTCTCCCCACAGCGGAGGAGCTCGGTCCTCCCTCCCCGAGGCACACCTGGGTGCCACCTGCAGAGTCCTCTCTCGTCCTAGAGCACTTTACACTCGGAAGGCCCAGATTCCCGACTTCCGGAAGCTCGCCACAGAAGCAGTCTCCCGCGCCTCAGTATATCTCCGGGACTATTTTATTAGGGGTTCAATTTCGTTTTATTGTGCTTTATTGGGAAGTTGTTTGGAAGTGATCTCGGTTATTAGAGAAGTTCGGCGGACTTCATATCTTCCTTCCTTGAGGGGCCCCATGGTTGATCGGATTCAGCCCCACCCGGCCGTGTGCTGTGGGCCGCCCCCTCCCCGCTGCGCTGCCCGTGCGGAGCCGAGGCGCTCAGTCTGCGCAGGAAGAGTGCGGGCTCTGAAAGGAGGGCCCACTCCCAGCCCACCTCTCCGCAGGGTAACCTTCCTAACCCTGAGGAAGTCGAGGTGGGAGCTGCTGACACTCCTCGGAGCGGGAGGATCCGAGCAGCTGCGGGCGGCGTGGGGCGGAAGCAGCTGGGCGCCTCATGGCAGGCTGCAGGGTTTGAGTCCAAGACCTGGCTGCTTGGACACACCCTGGGCTGGGACCCGCAGATGGTGTCATGTTTATGTTGCTGGACTCCCACATAGTAGGCCACAGTTCGAGTCCCGGACCTGGCAGCTTAAAATTCACACCGGGTGTGTGTGCGTGCATGCCCAAGATCCCCAGAGGAAAGTGGAGGAGAAGGGATTGCGGTGTGGTCAGCCCCCTGGGGGCATGATTTCTCACTGTGCCTCTCTCTCTGTCTCTCTCCGTTTTACTACGGCAAGTGCACCTGCCCTACAGCAAATTTAAAACTAAGTATTTAGTCGTCAGAAAAGTCATGACGTTTTTCTGTTTTTCTATGCAAAAAACACACCATGAGTCTTCCAGCGACTCAGTAAATAACATATAGAAGACCAGCGTAGATGGCGTGGGTCCTCACTGCCGAGCAGCAAGCAGAGCTAGCACGGGTCCCTGTATCTCGTTCCTTCACAGTTCTCCAGCGCTGTCTTCTCATCTGACGTGGTGAAGCATGTATCCCACGTCGTTAGTCACTCTCCCCCAAACCGTTCTGCACTTTCCACAGCTTTTATAGAAGGACCCACACCCCTGCTCACCCTGTGTCCCAGGGACTGCTCTGTCTACACCGCACCTGCCTCACCTTAGAGCCACCAGTCCCTGGAAGGCTTGGTCTGCTTCTGTGACAGACGAGCTTAGTTTGGGGCCAGTCCCCTCTGTCCCGACCCGCAGGACAGTCAAACAGGTTTCCTGAGGGAAGGAGTGAGAGACAGGACGAGCAGTGCGGAGATGACTCAGTGTTACAACTCTTCAGGGTCATCCCTTTATTGTGGGCCGAGATTGTGTTTATATACATATTGGTGGGCATTGCTTGGTTAAATGAATGATTGTAAAAGGTGGGTTATGATTGGTTACTTTGTGGACCAATCATGAGGTGCCAGATAGTATGGTTTTGAAGGGGAGGCTTCGAAGGGGAGCCAATTGTGGCCTTTGGAGTTGTGTAATTGTTTGCTCTCTGAGCCTAAGATGGCAATAGTAAGAGACTCACGAAAAATGGCCTCAGCAGACTCGCTGGTGCGCAGCCTCCCATACCCCTCTCGGAGCTTTGACCTGCACCCGGCCCCACTGAGCCTCTGCGTCCTCTCCGCTTGCACGAGGCTGCGCTAGCCCCTTGAGGGTGAGGGTCCTGGAGAGGTCACCCAGATCACTGCATCACAGTGTGTCACACCCCTGCCCCCACCTCTGCATCACAACCTGCCCTCACCTCTGCGTCACACCCCTGCCCCTGCCTCTGTGTCACACCCCTGCCCTCACCTCTGCGTCACACCCCTGCCCCAACCTCTGCGTCACACCCCTGCCCCTGCCTCTGCATCACACCCCTGCCCTCACCTCTGCACTGGGAAATGCAGACACATCTCATCTGCCTTCAGCTTGCCTGCGCCTGCCGGAAGGCCCCCTCCACCTCTGCCCTTCTGGCTCCCGCCCACGTGTGACCCTGCGTCGGTGAAGAACACTGAGCTCATCATTTCCTCGGGTGTCCTGGGCTGTTATTTCTCTCACGACTTCCTGGATCCTCAGGCCCCTTCCCTGTCCCGTGCCTCTCCCTCCCCTCGGGGTCCTGCATGTGACCCCTTGCCTGCGAAAGGCACCTTACAGAAGTCCTCAGGGAGCCCCGGGGTGGAGGCCCCCAGGCATGGCTGCATCAAGCCTCACCCACAGCGAACGCCCCGCTGCCTGTCCAGCTCCATCCCCCGCCCCTCCTGCAGGGGGCTCTGTCCTTCCTGAGGAGAAGCTGGCAGGTGTGAGACCCTGCTGGAAGCCGTGCTCCAGCCGGGGTGGGTGCACAGGAAGGCGACACGGGTGAACAAAATCAGGCCAAGACCTCAATGCCCCTTAGCATGTTCTCAGCCGGCTGCAAATTCTGTTGTGTTTAGGTGGAGACAGAACCTACCCTAAAAAGACCCCCTCTCGGTGCTCACCTTCTCCCGGGCAGCGTGGGAGGGAGGGAAGCCGGAGTGCAGCCCCATTGTTACTACCCTGAGTTACCTGTGGGGATTAACTCAGCGCAGACCTGCCCGTGTCGTAGCTCGCGCTCCGATGGCGCCTGCCGTGCAGCGTGGGAGGCGGCCAGCCCTTCCCTGTGCGCCTCTCCCCGGCTCCTCTGCGTCCAGGCCATGTGCACGTGTGACATGTGTGTGCATGTGTGTGGGAGTGCGTGTGCCTGTGCATGTGAGGATGTTCCATGGGGACTTGGCCGTCACTCATTTGGAGCCTCATCCCTCACCTCGGCTCCCTGGAAGTCTCGGTCCTTCCTTCGGCTCCTCGTCTGGCTGCTGCTCGGCAGGCCTGCCCGTGAGCATCTGGTTGACTCCCGGCACCAGCTCAGCGCGTGGACGGGGCCTGGAGCGTGCCCGACGTCCTTGCCCAGGGGCTGGTCCACCCGTCCACACACAGGATTTTGTCGAACGACGGCGACGACACGGACACGCCAGCGGTGAGAGGTGTTCCCTGTGAGCCACTGGGCCGGTCTGTGGCGTGGTGGTCGGGGCACCCAGATCCCATACTGCGGACTGTGTGGTTCAAGGCTTGGGCCCGGAGGCTTGAGGAACACACTGGGCACGTGCGTGTGCCAGAAATCCCAGGAGGGGAAATGGAGAAGGGATTGTAGCGGGACCGTCCCCCAGTGGGTGCTTTCTCACGTTCCCTCTCTGTCTCTCTCCAGCGAGCACTTGTGCCCTACAGCAACAACAAAGTAAATAAAAATCAGGTTAAAATAGCTGTTGGCGTTGACAATGTGTCCGTGAGCACCCTCTCACAGCGGCTGACGGTGCGGGGCAGGGGCACCTGCGGTCCGAGCCCCACTGTCCCCCAGAGCATTTCTCCGGCCCTGCTTTGACTCTGTCTGCAAACCTCTGCACGCTCTGCTCCTGCCGTGCGGCCTCTCCTCCGCTCAGCTGGCGGTCGGCGTGGGCGCGCTCTCCCGTAGCCGAGGGCCGTGAGCCACTTTCCTTCGTTGTGTCTGTGCGTTTAGGGGTGAAGGCTCAAGTCTTCAACTGTGAGGTTTATTTTTAAAGACGATTTCCTTTGAATTTTGTCAGAGGGTGTGTGTGCTTACCGGAGAGAGAGCAGGAGGAAAGGGAGAGGCACCCTCTCTGGGGGAGTCACGCCACGGCCCCTCCTCCTCCCTCCCTTTCGGCATTTGAGCGCATTTGAGCGCATGTGCGCTAGCCCAAACTCCCTAAAGGAGAATGGAGGGAAGGACTGTGGCGTGGGCATCCTCTCGGGGCAGGGAGTATCTCTCTCTCTTTCTCTTTGACGAGTGCACACACCACATAGCAAAATTTGAAAAAATAAAACAACCAAAACCATTAAAGCTACTCTGAAATTTGCACCACTGACCACAGAAGGGCCTGGCAGGCACTCCTGGGTGACGGGTCTTCACACTCCCCTGCTGTCGTCAGCAAAGTGTCCCGTTCCCATGCCCGCATGTGTGCATACATGCAAGCGTGTTCTCTGCGTATGTCTGCACGCTGATTGTGCCCACATCCCCTTGTCAGCTTTCACTCGCGTCCTCTCTGAGCCTTGTTGGTGTGTTCGTGCTCACTCCCGACTCCCGACACTCGGTCTGTGGACCGGGGGAGGTCAGCGACGTGCCCCAGGGCGTCCAGCCTAGCCTCACAGTGCCACCCTGCCCAGCCACTGCCTGTGCTCTGTGGGAGCCGAGCACTGCCATGGACGTCTGACTGCGGCAGACGCGGCTGGGAGCTGGTGCCACTGGGTGAGACAGGGCAGGTATGGGCCATGGCGCCCGCGTTGTCACGGGCCGGGAGCGCGCAGAGACGGCTCCGAGGTCGGGGCAGGGGCATGGACAGAGCAGAGGTGCAGGCACTCGGGCCTCCAGGGCACTGTAAGCTGGGGCTGTTGCTGCCTTTTAAATCAGCCGGGAGGCTTTGTGTGCCTAACTTGGAGGAGCACGCTTAAGCGCTCACCTGCCCTGACCTGGGGTGGCCTTTGACCCATGCCCGGCGCTTCCCAAAGCTGTGGGCCCAGTGCAGCATTTCTTCATTTGCAAGGACAAGGGCCAGGGCACCCCGGGCCGGTGCCCCGGTGACCATGGCCCCTGGCTCCTTTCTCCCTGCTGACCCGAAACACCCTCCAGATTGTTATCTAATCAATTCTGCCGAGATTAAAAAGGTGGATTTGTACTCGCCCGGGCTGCCTGTGGCCCGGGTGTGCAGCGGTGACCTTTCAGTATTGGATTCCAGCTGCCAGAGCCCCGTGCCTGAAGATTGCTTCTGCTAATAAATAATGAAGCACCTGCGGGAGGGGCCGCCCGGCTCCCAAGGGCGTGCTGCCCTGCTGGAAAGGCGGTCTCCGGGCCCGGGCGCACCTCGCCCCTGGCAGGCCCGTCTGATTTACAGGGTGGCTATTAATTTGCTTTAGTGTAGTCAAGTGCACACGGATGAGAATGGCACTGTGACCATTTCAGGTGTACACGTCAGTGACAATACAGGCACTCGAACAGCGTGTGACATCACTGCTGCTCCCAGAACACGTCCATGGCACGAACAGACTCACGGCCCCTAAGCTGTACACCCCACCTCCCCCCAGCCCTGGAAACCCCACTGCGCTCTCGCTCAGAGGACAGGCTGGCCTGCCCAGGACCTGCCCTGCTCTGGCTCACGCCGGCCAGGTTTCAGTACCCCGGCTTGTCGTCACCTGTAGTGCTTAACGGGTAGTGAGAGTGATGGTGGTGCTGGTGATGATGGTTATGATGGTAGTGGTGATGGCGATGATGAAGCTGGCGATGGTGGTGGTGATGGCAATGAAGGTAGTAAAGTTGACGTTAATGATGGTAATCACGGTAATAATGGTGGTGGTGATGGTGATGGTGGTGACGATGGTGATGATGGTGGCTGTAATGGTGGGTGGTGACAGTGATGTCAGTGGTGATGGTGGTGAGGATGGTGGTGAGGATGGTGAGGGTGGTGGTGAGGGTGGTGGGTGGTGACAGTGATGTTGGTGGTGATGGTGGTGAGGATGGTGGTGAGGATGGTGGTGAGGATGGTGGTGAGGGTGGTGGTGAGGGTGGTGGTGAGGGTGGTGGTGAGGATAGTGGTGAGGGTGGTGGTGAGGATGGTGGTGAGGATAGTGGTGAGGGTGGTGGTGAGGATGGTGGTGAGGATAGTGGTGAGGGTGGTGGTGAGGATGGTGGTGAGGATAGTGGTGAGGGTGGTGGTGAGGATGGTGGTGAGGGTGGTGGTGACAGTGATGATGGTGGTGATGATGGTGGTGATGGTGGTGAGGATGGTGGTGAGGATGGTGGTGAGGGTGGTGGTGACAGTGATGATGGTGGTGATGATGGTGGTGATGGTGGTGAGGATGGTGGTGAGGATGGTGGTGAGGGTGGTGGTGAGGGTGGTGGTGAGGGTGGTGGTGACAGTGATGATGGTGGTGGTGACGGTTATGATGATCATGGTGATGATGATGGTGGTGATGGTGGTGGCGATGATTATGGGAATGATGGTGATGATGGTGCTGAGGTAGTGATGGTTATGGTGGTGGTGAGGATGGTGATGATGGTAGTGGTGTTGGTGATGATGGTGGTGGTGATAGTTACGGTGGTGGTGAGGATGGTGATGATGGTAGTGGTGTTGGTGATGATGGTGGTGGTGATAGTTACGGTGGTGGTGAGGATGGTGATGATGGTAGTGATGTTGGTTATGATGGTGGTGGTGATAGTTACGGTGGTGGTGAGGATGGTGATGATGGTAGTGGTGTTGGTGATGATGGTGGTGGTGATAGTTACGGTGGTGGTGAGGATGGTGATGATGGTAGTGGTGATAGTTACGGTGGTGGTGAGGATGGTGATGATGGTAGTGGTGTTGGTGATGATGGTGGTGGTGATAGTTATGGTGGTGGTGAGGATGGTGATGATGGTAGTGGTGTTGGTGATGATGGTGGTGGTGATAGTTATGGTGGTGGTGAGGATGGTGATGATGGTAGTGGTGTTGGTGATGATGGTGGTGGTGATAGCTATGGTGGTGGTGAGGATGGTGATGATGGTAGTGGTGTTGGTGATGATGGTGGTGGTGATAGCTATGGTGGTGGTGAGGATGGTGATGATGGTGCTGATGGTGATGGCTGTGAGAGTGGTGTGATGGTGGTTATGATGATATTGATGATGGTGATGATGATGATAGTGAGTATTGTGATGATGACAATGGTGAGAAAAATTACTTCAATTTCTTGGATTCCTAGTGCATGCTGGGTAGATGCTGGACACTACAGATTTTTTCTGCATTCCTTATTCTCCATGTAATGAAGTGGTAATCTGCGGCCAACAGGTGACGTGGTGGTTAAGGCACTGGTCCCCACATGGCCAACTGTGTGGTTCCAGTCCAGTACCCAGTAGCTTGAAAAATGCACCAGATACATTTGCATTCATGCCCAAAACGCTGAGACGAGAGTGGGAGAGAAGGGATTGTGGCAAATGGCCATCCCCAGGGGTGAGCTCTCGCTTTTCCTCTCTGCCCGTCTCCATTTCTCTGTCTCTCTAGTAAGCACGTCCGACCTATGGCAAAAATCTACACACACACACACACACACACACACACACAAACAATAAAACAAACAACAACAACAACAAAAACAGAAAGAAGAGAGAGAGAGAGAAGTGGTAATCTGCTATTGGTCCTTACTCAGGAAAACACAGGCCGGCAAGATGAAGGGACTTGAAGGGGCAGGACTGGGGGTCAGAGCGTCCCTCCCATATTTCGACTGCTCTGGAGAGACCTCCCTAGAGCTCCCTTATCTCTTCATGAGAGCTGGAGACAGGCCGAGTAGTCTCTGAGGCCAAGCTGCGCACCCAGCTCCACTCCGGCTGCTGTGAGAGCCCCCTCCCACGTGGGACCCAGCTAGCCTGCAGGCCACGCTCCCCACGTGCTGTTAGCTCAGGCCACTGGCCTCCCTTCCCTGCCTCCTGCATTCTCCCCCTCGTGGGCCATGGGTTCTGTCCCTCTGCCTTTCTTCTCTATTCTTACATCCAAAGGCTGAAGAATTCAAAAAGGTGGGATTCCAGGGGGTTATATACGGCAGATCATTAAGACAGCTGAAAATGGAAGGCTTCCATCAGTTTTCTCACGTTTTTCTTAAGATATAGGATATCTTAAGACACTCACACAATTTCTATTTTAAGCCAATGCATTTTGTAATTTTGGAAAATAATTGAAAAAAGTAAATTATAAAGAAGCATGGAGAAGGAATTTAATGTCCATGTAAAGCTAATCCTTTGCTTTTATGCTTAAAAGCATGCTTCTTAAATGAAAATAAAATTTTCAAAGCACTTTCAGCATTTGATTGCATTATTAAAGTAACAACTTAAGACTTTTTCTTCACGTGAGCATCCATGACGCACTCTCCGCACTTAAAGACTTGCATCACTGTGCACATAAAAGGAAGGGGGAGATCGTGCTTTAGTGGGACACCTGGATTGTATTATTTCACCAGAATATTTCATTCAAAATACTACAAAAGTAGAACTCTTTAATTATAATAAATACAGTTCAAGAGGGAGTAACCCTTTATTTTTGTCGAAAATACGACATCTGAATAATATACTTTCTACGCGTTTATGTGTATATGAAATAAATACATATAATTATGTGTGTGTACTTAAGTGCAACAGAGAGCATGTTCCCTTGCCAGAGACAGATAGTGAGACAGAGCGAGGGAGAGAACGCACCCTCGTGGGGCATCTCCACACCACGATTCTTCCCCCTCCGTCTCTCCACCCTGCCCTGAGCGCAAGTACACCTCGCATGTGCCTGGCGTCTTTTCCGAGCTTCTGGGGCCAGGCTTTGAACCAGTCAGTCAGCCGGAGAGGCACGGCTCCCTGCCCACGTACGCTATACAGACTTCTCTCGCTTGCCACTTGGCTCCCTGCGACTTCGAGCACGCGCAGAAGTCCAGCCGAGCACCTGGTTGGCCTGTGTGGTGGAGCAGCCCTCGGTGGGAGTGCTCTCCTGACAGCGGGGTCCACCCCACGCGGAAGCAGAGGCAGAGGACGGGGCGACAGGTGCGTGTAAGCACGGGAAGTGAGGGAGTAGCCCGAGCGCCACCCTGCCAGATCTGCTTGGCCTGAACGAGGAGGCAGAGCTGAGCCTCCAGGTAGGCGCCACTCTGCACGACACCACGTGGCTGCGGGCACCACGCCACTCTTCAGAGTCGCACGTCCTCGGAAGCAGGGCTTCTTCTGCGCTCCCTCACTGAGTCCAGAGGGCGCCAACGTGTCATAATCGGCTGGAGGTGCCTTGATTTGGTCACAGATGAATTTAGAAGCCTACATGCAACACGGCCCTGGCACTGCCCTGACGTGTGGCCACATGGTGCCACGTGGTGAGCAGTGGCGTGTGCAGGGAGCAGCCGGGCACCTCCGTACACCCTTCCCTCGCCTCTCTGAGTTGCAAGTTGCCTCCGAGCAGCTAGCCAGGTTTTAGCAGCGTTTGGATGAGATTCTCTAAGGTGACTTCTAAAAACTGCTAGTATTCATAGCTTGAATATTCAGGAACTTCTACTGAATAGCATGTGTTTTAGCAAACTGGAATTGTTATGTTCATTCAGGAATTTGGCAGAAAAAGGTAATGCGTGTATTAGAATCCCTTGTGTTGCTGTTTTTTGACTAGGGGAAGACTTTAAAAAAAATTGGCAAATTGATCCGTTGACAAAGAATCTAATACATGGTAATACTGTGGTAAAGCACCTCTGCCACTGTTTCTTCATTTGTGTGTATTTAAAATCTGTTTTTAATCTTCAGACTCCCTGGCTACCCCGCTTAGCCAGCCTGTGATGTGACATGGAGAAGGCGGGCCCGGAGAGCCCAGAGGACCAGGCTGCGTCCTGGGAGCCCCGGAGACAGAAGGCTCCTGTCCGGACCCCTCAGGACTCCACGACCTAGGGTGGGACCCAAGAGTACTCAGTGTACACTCGCCAGGGAACTCAGGCAGCCTGAAGGGGAAAGGGACGGCCGCCAGCTGCAAGCTGACTGTGGGCTGGACCCACGGCAGGGAGGAGGAAGCCACACCACGCGTGTGCGGCGAGAGAAAGGAAAGCACGCTGCGGCCAGCAGGTGGCGAGGCTGGTCAAGGGCTGGGCTCCCATGTGGCCGACGACGGTTCGAGTCCCAACCTGGTGGCTTGCTTTCTCACTTTCCCTGTCTGTCTCTCTGTGCTTCTCTCTGATCAAATCAAAATAACAATAATAATAGCAACAAATAAAATTAAATGAATAAAATAATTCTTTTCTAAAAAATTATTTATTTATTTATTTAATTCCGCTTGTTATTATTTTTTAAGCCTCTAACCACCACACCACCTGCTGGTCTCTATAACAATTCATTTAAAAAAAAAAAAAGAGTGGCTGTTATGGCCTGTGGCAGAGCGTCTTCGCGAGAGCCAAGGTGAGCTCCGAGCTCTCTGCAAATACGGCACGCGGTATTTAATTCACCGGCGCCTTGGGCAGGGTCTGAGCCTCGGGTCCCAGGCCGTGCAGAGCCGATCGGTCATCTGTGCTGTCTGTTTGCTTCCGTTTTGCTTTTGTTTGGTCAGCACGGCTGCAGCGAAGTGGCTCACAGGGCCATGACCGATGTGCTGGCCACGCTGGCCACACTAGTGGGAGCCTGTCACCCCGGCCAGGGAGGTCCTGTCACTGTGGCCCGGACCCCTGAGTGGAAGTGCTGAGTCCTGGGACGAGCTGGCAAAGGCCCCGCTGAGAACCCAGGGGTGGCTCCCGGGGCTGACCCTCCTACAACACGGAGCACCTCGGCTCCTCCTGGAGGCCAGGACCGCCACGCCTGCCCCTTCCTGCACGGCCTCTCCTGTCCCCGTGCAGCTCGTGGGGGGCTCGCCCACACACTCTGGGCATCCTCATCTGCAGGGAGAAACACGAACCCATGAGGAGGATTTGTACAGGAATCTGAGGCTGGAACACTTGGGGGGCAGGTCAGCTCCCAGAATTCTTTCCCTCTTAGCACCACTTGTCGTGGTCGGGTCCCCCTCCTGGGAGCCGTTAGGCCTGGGCTTGCTGTCCCTGCAGCATGGCGGCACCTCTGCAGCTGACACAGGAGGTGATGGCCAGCTCGCATTGCTTTCTCCACACGATTAAGTCGGTCCTGAGACAGGGAACAACAGCAGTGAGGCCGCGAGGAGGTGTGGCCCTGTGGGGGGATGCTGCTGGTGTCCGATACCCTGTCGCGGTGGTCACCGTGAGTCAGTTCTTAGAAACGAGGACCAGGGCCGCGGAGAGGCATGCAGTCCCGGCCAACAGACCCAGAGGCTCGGGCAGCGTGACCGCGCTGTGGCCCCCACCCCAGTGCTCGCCTCTCGGACCCCGAGCCCAGGACAGCTGGCTGCAGATGTCTCCTCATGGCTGCGGGGCAAGGGGACAGAACACGCTCAGTGGGCCGAGCCAAGGACCGAGCCCTAAAAAAGTAAGCTTCATTAAAATGTTACGCATTTATTTCATCTACGTAATTACATTTATTTAGAGATGCATTTTATACATATGCGGGGTCTTCAACTACTCACGGAAATCGCCCATTTCGAAAAGCCGTGCACGGGTCTCGACAACTTCTGTGGCACAGCGGGCTCCTGCTATCCATCGGGGCGTGTCAGCACAGGGTCTCGCTGAGGCGCCGAGAGGACGCGGTCTGAGCGTGCCCGGGCGGGCTGCAGCAGGCAGAGCTCTCCGCGGCAACGTCAGGCACGCAGGAGCGAGAGCCGGGCAAGTCTGTGCAGAACTGTAGCCGGCGGTGGCCCAGGGCGTGGCGGAGACAGGCACAGCCTCGCCGTGCAGCCAGCGCTCCCGAGCCAAAGTCGCGGCCGCAGTTTCCGGAGGGCAGAGGACCTCTGCTAACCAAGGAGGCTGGCATGGCTGGGCAGGTTCCCGAGTCCTCCGGCGCCACGCTCCACCTGCTCCCACGTGGCAACTTGGCGAGGTCCGCGGACAGTCCTCAGCCCCACCCCGCAGAGCTGCCCGGGCCCTCTGACTGCTCTCTGATTCCCAGGCCCACTCCTGTTCAGTCCACAGGGGGAAAGCCCTGGTCGACATGGCGGCTACCAGGGCCCTCGCCCGCTCAGGAGACTCAGGGTGGCATCATCCGTGTGAAGGTGTCATGACCGTGATGGGGTTTATGCTGAGGGACGGACCTCACCTCTGTACTCCTGTCCTTTAACTCACCGGCCAGGAGCGCTTCCAAGTCCCCCTGTGCACCTACACATATGTGCGTGTGTACGTGTGCATCTGTGCAAGTACAGGACACTTCCGAGTCCCCCGTGTGCCTACGTACACATGTGTGTATACGTGTGCATCTGCAAGCATGGGAGCGCTTCTGTGCGCCTACACATACATGTGCGTGTACATGTGCATCTGGCATCGCACGCACGTAACGGACACTCCTGCATTGCCCTGCCTGCCCCCTCCTCCATTAGGGCTTGTTTTGCTAATGCTGAGGTTTCTCAGGGTCATGGCCCCGTGACCCGGAAGGGGTCACTCTGAGCCTGCTGCTGTGACACATACGGTCCGTGAGCCACTGGTGTGTTACATGCACGGGCCCTGAGTGTGCTGGTGTGACACGCACAGGCCGTGAGCCGCTGGTGTGTTACACGCATGGGCCTTGAGTGTGCTGGTGTGACACGCACAGACTGGCTGAGTCGGTGATGCCGAGCTGTGGGGACGCCCCGAGGGCTCCCACGACAGCCTACCAGGCTCCCTTCCCGACCCAGAGAGTGGCCGAGTGGGAGAGTCCCCCAGCCTGTGTTGCTGAGAAGATCCCAGGACCCTGTAAAAAGAAAAGCAAACCAGCCCACTTAATAGAGTTCGAATTGAGCAAGTCTCAGTACGACTGGAATCGGCGGTTGTCCCCGGACTTCCGGACAACTCTGCTAGCGTCATGTCAATGCGGCTCTTCATCTGGAAAGGGAAATGGCGTAGGAGAAAGGAAGTGAGAGACTGAGGCAGAGACAGAGAAGCGGCGGCCTGGCTACAGGGGGGCTGGAGGCTGCGTGAACAGCAGGGCACGTCCTGTGCTGGTGTGGCTGGTGTGGCTGGTGGAACTGAGCCGCCCCTCAGCAGACGCCCACGGGTACAGCTCCGCTCAGCCCCAGGAGTCCCTGTGCGTGAGGACAGCGGCCGTTGCCGCCACAGTGGTCCCATTTAACAGCCCCCTGCTCCATCCTGATGCCTCCTGCGTGTCTCCAGCCACCGAGTGTCGAACCACCGTCCGGGAGGCACACGAGGGCCAGCAGGGGCAGTGGTGGAGGTGCTGGGCTCGCCCCGGCCAATGGCAGCTTGAGTTCTAGACCCAGAGGCTTGACACGCGCACTAGTGCATGTGCACGTGCCCGAAGTCCCGAGAGAATGAGGAGCAGGGCTGCTGGTGTGGCCGTTCTCCGGGGAGCGCGTCTGCTTCCTGCATCTCTGTCTATCTGCTGAGCACACATGCCCTATAGTGAAAGTCTCTAAAGAAACAAAAGAAAGAACAAGAGAAAAAGAAAGAAAAAGAAAAAAGGAAGAAAGAAAGGAAAAGAAAGAAAAAGAGAAAGAAAAAAGCAAAGAGAAAAAGAAAAAAAGAGGAGGAAAGAAGAAAGGAAGGAGGGAAGGAAGAAAGAAGAAGAAAGAAGAAAGAAGAAAGAAAAGAAAGAGAAAGAAAGAAAGAAAGAAAGAAAGAGAGAGAGAGAGAAAAGAAGAAAGAAAGAAAGAAAGAAAGAAAGAAAGAAAGAAAGAAAGAAAGAAAGAAAGAAAAGAAAGAAAGAAAAAGAGAGAGAGAAAGAAAGAAAAGGAAGGACACAAGGGCAAGGGAAGCGAGCCAGCTGGCACAGGCCAGGCCGCTCTGGCCGCAGGGTGGGACCCAGGCGCTGGCCGCTCTGGCCGCTGCCCTCTGCCCCGATAGCCTCCTGCGAGCTCCTGGGAAGGAGGCGCCGAGCATGGACGCCATGTTCCTCTGGCAGAGACCAGCAGGGTGCGCGGCCGCCAGTCTACACGCGGGGACCTTCCGACGCTCGGAATTCACGTTCGAGTCCGACACTGGAAGGCAAGCGTGCTCCATCAGTCGGCGTGAGTGGCCCGCGAGGTACAGCACGGCGCCTCTGCGGGGGCCAGGGTACCTGGTCTGGACGGAGCCAGCGAGGAGGCCACCGCGGAGCTCCCTGAGCGCCTGGGCGGGCCCAGCCTGCCCTGCCTTCCAGCGCGGACAGCGGGCGCTCCTGGGAGCTGCGCGCCCTGCTCTGGGCTTCCCAGCAGTGAGCAGGATTGCTCCTGGTTGGGTTTAATTCAGGCCCAAGAAGCATTTTATTAGAAATATTTCAGTCTTCCCTGGTAGATCAATCAAATTGAAGGTAATTGGCCAAAAAGATGCTAATGATCAGTTATTCCCAACCGTTAGTTTGCGTATTAAGAACCAGATGGGTTGAAGAGCTATGCAAAAGTCGTTATTATTAATGAGGAGACATTTAATAATAAAATATGGCCGCCCTGAATTGCAGTACCCACCGCCTTGCCAGATTACCAGCGAGCGCCCGTTAGCGGCCCATAGGGGCCCACTTGGTCTGCGCGGCGCATTGAAGGTGCCGCTCCCCAGACAAAGGTGGCAGGAGGAGTGAGCATTCCCCATGAGCACCCAGAAAAAGAATGAGAAAACTGAGTTTAATGATGGAGCATTATAAGCAAAGTCTGTGTGCAGAGGAGAAAAAGGCAGAATAAAAATGGCCTCGTGTGGGGAAGGAATCTGTTACTGCCCTGACGAGATTAACCGCGGTAATTGGCCCCGGTCTTTCCCTTTCCTTACCTCCTCGCAGCCCCGGCGAGGCGCCGGCGATAAATAATGTGCACTTAGCGGCGCCATTGGTCATCCGCCGCCGGCCCGCACCTCCCCCACTCGGGGAAGATAAATGTGATTTAAATTAATAGCCAGCCCTAAATAACTCCTCAGCTGGTAAACGGCCCATTTATCAGGCCCAGACACGCAGTGTCCTTTGATTCATGGTCCCCCCTGACAATGCGAAGGGTGCGTACAAAAATTGTTATTACTTTTTAATAAAGTGTAGCAGTCAGTCTTCAGTCGTTTATCAGAGCCGGTGGCACTCTGACAAACAGAAATATCTCAGCGGTGGATGAGTGAGAGGGAGAAAGGACACATTTCTCAACAAAAGTAATCGCTGCCTAAATAATCTCATAAAAGTCAGTTTTTAAGTGCCTCGGAATAAATGGATGCGGGGAGATGCAGCCCTGGTGGTGCGGAGCTGGAAGCGGAGCGAGCCATCTGCATGTGCACCTCTGCAGGAGGGGCGCCAGGGGTGCGTCTCTTTGTGTGGTGGGGAGTCGGCCATGTGCAGGGCGGCTGCAGAGTCGGCGAAGCAGGCCGCCGCTGTGCCCTGCGGCCACATGTGAGCGCAGTCCCGGACACGGCGGGCAGCCAGACGCAGGTCCGGCGCTCGGAGAGCAAGGCCACCTCGCGCCCAGCACCGAGTCTGTCGGTTCCCCTCCTCGCAGTTTTCCGACAGCAGCACACCTGGTCAGATCTGGATTCCCTCGGCTGGTGACTACCCGCCCACCGGTCCGGTCAGCCAGCGTTCCCCAGGGAGCCCCCTCTCCCCGGACACCCTTTCTCTGTCAGTTACCTAACAAGGGCCGTCTCGGCTGCGGCAGGGGGCCCCTTCCAGACACAGGGCGGGGCAGACTTGGCTGAGTGCCCACCGCTTCCTTAGCCACGTCCTTATCTTCAGGACCGCAGGCCAGTCCAGGCCCTCCCCGGAGCCCGCCTGTGTTGATCGCCTCGGTGGGCACAGTGAGTCTGGAGAGCACACAGCCACTGCCACCAAAGCATTGGCGACACCAGAAAAGCTAGGAGGGGGCCAGCAGCTGGTGTGGAGGTTTAGGCAGCTGGATCCCACACAGTCTACTACAAGGTTCAAGTCCCAGACCCAGTGGCTTGAAAATCACACCAGGTGCAAGTGTGTGCATGCCCGACTCCAGGGAGAATGGAGGAGAAGGGATTGCAGTGTGGCCATTCCGGAGGGGCAGTGATTTCTCACTTTCCCTCTCTCTCTCTCTCTGTCTCTATAGAGTTCAAGTGCCCTAAACCAAAACAGCTGGAGGACAGCTTAGGCGTGGCGTGGTGTGCTCCATGCAGCGTGCCGCTCGCGCATCCTGGGGGGGCTCCTGGCCTCACCCAGTGTGGCTTTCCGAGGATTTGTCATCTCTTCAAGGAGAGGTGTCTGGGAGTCAGCGGTGCGTGTGCATATATACACAGATTTTTAATTTACACGTAATCACATATATTTTACAGTGACTCGTGGTTTCCCTCCATCTCACTGTCTTTCTCCTTTTCCTACATCAGCCTCATTAGAAAGGGTTTTGTTTTTGGATCAGCTCAGATCTTTAGATCCCAGTCTGCCAGAGAGGGTTGAAACCTGACCCCGCACACACCCTAGAACAAGCTGCTGTGTGCTAGGGAGCCCTGGCGACCAGAACGGCACCCCGAGGTCTCAGGGCTGCAGTCCTGAGCCCAGCAGCCCTGAAGGCCTTCAGATGAGGGACGGAGGAATGGCGATGCGGAGGACAGGGCAGTGAGCCTGGAGAAGGGCGTGTGCCTGAGCACAACACCTTCCCCGCAGCCAGACCCAGCCGCTGGGCGCGGCCTCCTGCGGGCCACCTCCCGGCTCGCCGGCCCGCTGCAGAGCACTCTGCTCCTCTGCTCGGGTCGTCTCCGTGTCCTGTGGACTTCCAGGTCTGCAGTGTCACTCAGGGCTGCTACTCCATGTCACCAGAGAGAAATCGGACCATTTGCTTCAAGTGGCCCAAAAGGGTCTTGTGGCTTCAGCACGGCGCCCGCTGCAGGCCCGGTCCCCTCCGTAAAGGCCAGGTCCTGTCTTCAGCACGGTACCTGCTGCAGGCCCGGTCCCCTCCGTAAAGGCCAGGTCCTGTCTTCAACACGGCGCCCGCTGCAGGCCCAGTCCCCTCCGTAAAGGCCGGGTCCTGTCTTCAGCACGGCGCCCGCTGCAGGCCCAGTCCCCTCCGTAAAGGCCGGGTCCCGTCTTCAGCACGGTACCTGCTGCAGGCCCGGTCCACTCCATAAAGGCCGGGTCCCGTCTTCAGCACGGCACCCGCTGCAGGCCCGGTCCACTCCGTAAAGGCCGGGTCCTGTGGTCCTCCTACTGGGTGAGCGCCGCAGCCTGCACGGGGGATGGGCCTGGACCTTGATGGCAGCTGTCCTGGGCACTGCTGTCCGACTCTCCCTCCTGCTGTGTCAGCTGGGCTCCGGGAAACCCACCACTTGCCACGAGCTGCCCGTGGTCGGTCCAGGCACACCGTGGTGTGCACGCCCTGTCCTCCTGTGGGGGAGTGCGGTTCTCAGCCAGCCACGGGCCCACGACAGGGCTGAGTTCTGATGGGGCTCGGTCTGGGGCCTGTGGAGCTGGCTTTCTCTCTAGAACTTTCTTGCACTCATCGTTCGGAATGTAGCTGGGACCAAGGCTGAGTTCAGGCACCCGCACTCCTGCCTGATGCGAGGCCTGCCCGCAGAGGGAGTGGTTCGAGAGTCAGCGGCCGAGAGCCTGTCCTGTCTCCCTGGCACGGTCCTGATCAGCCAAATCGTGTGGGTTTTAAACAAGGGTCTGTTTCCTTCAGATGTTCTTGAAAACCAGCTGGTGGATTGCCGTTAGCTGAGACGGGATTTGCGATTCAGCTTCGCCGTGAGGGATGTCGGCAGCGGAGCCCGTCCTGGCAGCCTGCAACCGTGCAGGTAATAGTCAGTCCATTAACCTCTGCCGCCAGCCTGCCCTGTCCCCGCCACCCGCAGCCTCCTCTTAATACCTCCCCTAATAGCTGCTCGGGCAGCCAGCAAGAGCAGGGCTGCTCCCCGCGCAGCCTGCCCCCAGAGACTCGCTCCGGCTGCCTCTCCCACCCCTGCCTCACTGGAACATTAGGGGCTGTTTTTCTTTCTTCCTCTCCCTTTTATAGAAGCTAATCTGAAGGCGCGGGAGGACAAGGTCGTGTTAAAATGTAACGCAAATGTTATTCCTCGATTATCTGGCTGGGCTAAATGTCAACTGCTCCGGGCTAAGGCAATTGGAGAGCGAGAGCAGGCGCAGCCGGGCGGCCACTCGGTGCTGGCACCACTCCCAGCCCCTCTGGTGACCCCCAGCGCGGAGGCCCCAGCCACTGGCCAGCCCAGGTCATGCGTCTTCTCCCCCAGCCTGTTCCTACCTGTGCTGGCTTTAATCAACACCCCTGGACTGTTCAGGCTGTCTTCTAAATGTCACTTGTCCTCTGCAAGGACAGGGTGGCCTTTTCCAGCAGAGGCAGTGCCGCAGCCCCCAGGCCCCCAAGGCATGCCGACTGTTTCCCCACAGAGGTTTCGTACAGCTAACTGGACGCTGTCCCAGTGCCCCAGGACAGTCACTGTGCCAGGTTAGAGGGAAGCGTGGGGTTTCACACGGAAAAGCTCAACCCATATTTCAAGCAGCAGGGAGTCATGGAAGGAACGGGCCAGCTCACGTGTGAGAGGGTAGCGAGGGACGAGACAGGCCCTTCGGCTAGCGAGGGCCCCTGCACCCGGCCTGGGCATCCCTGCAGCCTCACGTGGCCTCCCGCCTTCCAGGGACTGGCTGCAAGGACCGGGCCTGCTGCTCCCCACCCTGGGGAGGGGCGCCCAGTGCTGGCTCGGTCTGTCCCAGCGCCCACCAGCCAGGCCTGGGCAGTGGCTCCCATGGGACAGCCGGAGCACCCCTGCCTTGCAGAGGGAGCGGGGTCGGGACCCAGGGCCTCCCACGTGAGGCTTATGCTTGGCTTTTGCACTGTCTTTCTTCCCTTTTTTTTTGGGGGGGGGGGGATCCAGGTCCCTGGGTGACAGGAGAATCTTATTACCATGGGATTTTAGGTGCAGGGACCCAGTTACTTACGTATCCACAATGTAACGCTGGCAGTGGCAGGTCGCATGCTCTCAGGGTGACAGCCCCGGCTGCCGCCTAAGCCCTGGTAGGAGCTGGCGGGCTGCACCTGTCCCCAGGACACGCAGCCCAGGCCGTTGCCTCTCTGGGCTACCACAGGATGGCCCGGTGACCTAGCTCCACACCCACACCGTCCCCCATGGCACCCTCCGCCTGGGGTGGCTGTGATGAGACTGTCCTGAAAGTGTCAGGACAGAGCCCTCACAGAGCCCCGAGAGCTGGCAGGGACGGGGCCGTGGGGAGGAGGCTCGTTTCAGGACGGGAGGCTTCGACATGGCCAGGAAAGCACCCCGAGGGTAGCCCCACCTGGTCACCATGACCGACCGAGCCCTCACCCCCGAATGTGCGCACGCCTCCCGGGCACAGGAGGGCTCAGCGCCCCCCCTTCCCCTCAACCGCAGACCCTCTGGGCTCGAATCCCGGGGGCCAGGCCTCTCTCCGGAGTCTCTCTGGATTCCTCAGAATCCCTGTGGGTAGGGCCAGTGTGCATACGTTCAAATCCCAGGAAAGGCAGAAAGGGAGGAGGGGCTGCATTGCGGCCGTCCCCCGTGGGGTCTGCTCTCTCACTCGCTCTCTGTCTCTCTGTCTCTCTGGTGTGGGCATACAGCCTCTAGCAAACACAAGAGAAAAGGAGAAAAAGGAAAAGAAAAAAGAAAAGAAAGAAAAGAAAAGAAAGGAAAAGAAAAGAAAAGAAAAGAAAGAAAAGAAAAGAAAAGAAAGGAAAGGAAAAGAAAAGAAGAGAAAAGAAAGGGGAAAAGGAAAGAAAACCTGGAGAGGAGAAAAGGACCACGTGCCGATACAGCAGGCTCCTCCCAGGGAGCCCCAGACGTCTGTTGACGAGGGAAAAGAGGCTCTGAGAGCTTCCTATCGAGTACCCGGGGAGACCTGCGGGTGAATTATTGTATGTAATAACTGGCATCGAGGGCAGGGCCTAGGGACACCGACCGCTTTAAGGCATTATTTATATTGCTGTCTTTCTAACAGGACTTTGCAAATATTTATGAAAGCCCGACATCAGTGTAGCTTCTTTTTATCTTCCTGCTCCCCAGCTCTGGTACAGTCTAATTGAAATACAATAATTATAAATGGGCTTAGTTCCTCGATTCAATTTCCTTGCAAGCAGTGCCATTTATTTTTCTCTGGCTTTGTTAACATGCTTTAATTAAAAGATTTAACAAAGCTAAGGAGACGAAGTGGCACGGAGGGCACCACACCGGGGCCCTGCAGCTCGTAGTGCTGTGTAGCCACATTCAGGTTCATCTCCAAAAAGGTGGGGGGCATCCCCAGTTACGGGATGAAACACCTGTACCTCCCAAGCCCCGGACACAAAGCTTGCCTCACGGCGGGAGGCGTAGCCAGGAGGACGGGCTCTGGCGCCCACGCCGCACGCACAGGGTGGCAGGAGCGGGCACTCCGGGCTGGGGCCCTTGCCTTGTCTCTTGCGGGGCGGGGGGTGATAACTGCACCGCACGGCTGCTGGGCGTGCTCAGAGCGCCGCTCCGGTAAAGCCTGTCCTTGGCACAAGCTGATCCGAAGAGGGCTCTCAGTGGCGACCAGACTGCTTCCTGGATGTGGGTGAGTAAGCCTCGGATGGAAACGCATGCTAATGAGACAGCTTGGGAATGCGAGCTACCGTCTAGTCCAAGAGCGTTTTAGATGGATGCCAAAGCACCTTGTCTGGTCAGGAGGTGCTCTGCAGCCATTGCTGGGATGTGGGTGCAGCACCCTGAGCCCCTGGGAGGCGGGCAAGAAGCCCCAACATAGAGCCCAGAGAGTGAGCAGCCCAAGGTTGGGACACCGGAATCCCGCCAACCCTACTACGGCTCTGCGGCCCGGCCCCGAAACATCACTTAGACTCCAGGGCTCCATCTCCCCCTTGAACGTTGGCAGAGGGCACCTGTCTCCCCGAGAAATCCCAGCTGGTGCAGAGACGTGGATGGCTTAGCTGCCGTGGCCACCCGGCCAGCGCCTCCTGTGCTCAACGTCCGCCACTCCAGACTGCTCTTGCGGGCGGGAGCCAAGGTTACCTGCACACACGTGAGCCAAGACCTGGCTAAGAGGGCAGAGCCCTGCTGGGGGCCGGTCAGAGGGCGTTCTGGCTCCTTACACCGCCATGAGCGGACTCGCGACTGAGAGCGAAGGGAGACCAGCCACGAACAGGGCCTGGTCTTTGCTGCCACAGCGCCTGTCCCTAGTCTGGGAACACCGCCGGACCCAGGGTCAGGCGGAGTTTGGCGTGCCAGGCGTCGGGTCGGGCTGAGCTGGGCTAGAATCTGGAGTGTAACCGTAGCTCTGACCCACTCAGCTGCTCGTCTGAGCAGAACCTTTGCTCCGAGTCTCGACGGCATGGCCTCAGAACAGAGACAGCGTCGTTCCGATGTGGGGGAGCTAGACAAGATGCACGTGACGTGCTCAACGAGGTTTGAGCCCCCCAGGTGCTGGCAATGCCCGTCTCCGAGCTGCTGCTTCACCCAAACTGGGCTTACCTACCTTGAGGAGAGCGTCTCGGTGAAGGCCGCGTTGAACCAAATCTGGAAAGGGGCCTGAGGTCGGGCAGGAGACAGGGACACATCTCAGACGGGACTGCCTGAGGACTTTGGGGGCAGTGGACAGACGTGGCGTTGAGGGAAGGGCAAGGGAGGCACAGAGCAGAGAAGAGCGGAGGGTCGGGGCCACCCCGCATCGTCAATCGTTCAGACAAGGGCTGTCATTCTGCTGCCTTGAGACCAACTCACTCTCACAGCTCATGTTCAGGATTTAAGAAAAATCACAGTTTTGGGACCAGCAGTTGGCATAATGTTTAGGTCGCTAGACTCCCACATAGTCAACCACAGTTAGAGTCCCAGACCCAGTGGCTATAACACACCGGGCGCGTGTGCGTGCGTGCTCAGGATCCTGAGAGGAGAATGGAGGAGAAGGGATTGCGGCGTGGCCATCCCCCCAGGGGGTGATTTCTCGCTTTCTGTCTCTCTCTGTCTTTCTTGTGAGCACATGTGCCCTATAGCAAAAACCTCTCAAAAAAAAAAAAAAAAAAAGAAGAAGTCAGCAAGCACACTGCTGCCGAGAGGACAGGAATGACAATGGGTGAGCAAAGCGGGGACACGCCCGGTACCCAGCAAGGCAGTCTCACGTGGGAAGCACCGTGCTCCTGGCACCCGGGTCCAGGCCGGTGGCTCCTGGGCTGTGCCACCGACTTAGAGCTCCTTATTTCAACAGCAAAAACAACGTCACTTGGAAGTGGTCAGCCATTTCCCGCACACTGGACTGTGGCTGAGAGCTACTTGACTGTCCATGGTCCCCGCCGTGGTCACACCGTCTCTCATCGCCCAGCCACGGCTTCGCCTCCCCTGCGGCCTGTGTCCCCGACAGAGCGCGCCACTCCCCGTCTGTGCTGCCCTTTCTATTCTGTGCCACGGTCTCAAAAGGAAAACGCGGTAAAGGAAAGCGAAAAACGCCGACGGAGAGAAGGGACTCCAGTCTCGTTCACTCTGCCACTGTGTGCTGAGGGCTCACCGTACCCCAGGCGGGCTGGACGGAGACTGGGTGGGGCTTGGGAGGCCCAGGGGCCCAGGGGGACGTCAAAATGACAGTAGAGAGTAAAGACGCGAGGGTAACTGCCAATGCAGAGAAAGCCGTTTTTTGTTTATTTGTTCTTATTTTTGTTTTTTAATTAAGGAAAGAACAAAAGTTTACTTTAGGCCGACAGGTTTAGAAAATTAGAAAAAAGAAGATGCAGCGATAAAATAAAATGATTAGATAATATTGTAAGCTTTTTAATGTGTGTCTATTCATTTATTCTAGGACCGTTTTTAGAAAGTCCATCATGTGTTAAGTGACAAAAAGAAAAATAAAGTAAAATATTAGTCCTCACTCTGTCTAGTGGGCCCGACAGCACCTGTGTGACGCACAGTGGCAGATTCTAGGAGAGCGGTGCTTAGGGAAGCATTCTGTCACCAAACAGAGACATATGGCAAAAGCCACCATATTTAAATAGAGTGCTAAGTATGGAAAGAAAAACAGTTAACATACATACATGAACTTAAAATGATGGCATGTGGCAGGTGGCATGGTGGTTAAGGGTGCTGGACTCCCACAAGGCTGACTGTGGCTCGAGTCCTGGATCTGGTGGTTTGCTTTCTCACTTTCCTTCTCTCTTTCTCTCTTTCTTTTACTCTGTCCTCCTCTGGTCAAATTAAAAAATGAAAATAAAATAAAGTTAAATAAAATTATTCTTTTTTTTTTTTTTTTTTTTTTTTTGAGAGGTTTTTGCTATAGGGCGCGTGCGCTCACCAGAAACACAGAGAGACAGACAGGAAGTGAGAAATCACCCCCCCTGGGGGATGGCCATGCTGCAATCCCTTCTCCTCCATTCTCTTCTTAGAATCTTGGGCACACACACACATGCATCTGGCATGAGTTTAAGCCACCAGGTCCAGGACTCGAACCGTGGTCAACTACATGGGAGTCCAGCAACATAGCCATTACGCCAACTGCTGGTCCCAAATAAAATAATTCTTAAAAAATAAAGAATGTAATACAGGAAATCAAGACCTCCCTCGAAGTATTAATAGCACATCAGACCATGCAGAACATAGGACCTCTGACCTAGTAAACAGAACCTCTGACCTAGAAGACAGACCTCTGACCTAGAAGATGGGACCTCTGACCTAGAAGACAGACCTCTGACCTAGAAGACAGACCTCTGACCTAGAAGACAGAGCATCTGACCTAGTAAACAGAACCTCTGACCTAGAAGACAGACCTCTGACCTAGAAGACAGAGCATCTGACCTAGTAAACAGAACCTCTGACCTAGAAGACAGAGCATCTGACCTAGTAAACAGAACCTCTGACCTAGAAGACAGACCTCTGACCTAGAAGACAGAGCATCTGACCTAGAAGACAGACCTCTGACCTAGAATACAGACCTCTGACCTAGAAGACAGAGCATCTGACCTAGAAGACGGGACCTCTGACCTAGAAGACAGACCTCTGACCTAGAAAACGGGACCTCTGACCTAGAAGACGGGACCTCTGACCTAGAAGACAGACCTCTGACCTAGAAGACGGGACCTCTGACCTAGAAGACAGAGCATCTGACCTAGAAGACGGGACCTCTGACCTAGTAAACGGAACCTCTGACCTAGAAGATGGAACCTCTGACCTAGAAGACGGGAGCTCTGATCTAGAAGACGGGACCTCTGACCTAGAAAACAGAACCTCTAACTTACTGGGATTCCAGAAAAGTCATGACACATTTTTGAAAAAGAGAAAAATATGACATGACTTTTCCAACAACCTGTTAGATAAAGACACCCAAAAGAATGAAAAAAAAAAAAAAAAAGAAAATAGAATGAGGGTAACATATGGGAAATACTAGACACCATCAAACACCTGAATATATATATAAGATACTCCAGAAGGCAAAGAAACAAACAGGGGCAGAGAAGACAGAATCCATGAAATACTTGCAGGAAACCCCCAACCCAGAGAAACGTTCAGAAATCCAGACCCAAGAAATGCAAAGGACCTCAAATAGAATCCGCATAAGAAGATCCCTCTCCATGGCACATCATAGCCAGATTGGCCAAAATCAAAGAAAAAGACACGCTTGTAAACCGACTAGAGAGCTACCCTGCTAGGCTAACAGCAGACCTCTCCGTGGAAACAATGCAAGAATACCGTGGCTGGCAAGATTCTCCTTCTACTGGGAAGAACAAATGAAATCATTCTCAGACAAAAACTGGAAGAATTCACAAACACTAAACTCGGTCTTTAAGAATTACGGAAAGGAGTACTATATCAGGAAAACTAAAAAGACAAACAAAAGTAAGAGAATAAAAACCAGCCAAGAAAATGGCTAACAGAATAGCAGGGATAAGTCTGGAAATAGCGGTAATGGCACTGAATGTTTAGATTAAATTCTCCTATCAAAAGACATGCATTAGCTGAATGGATTTTTTTTAAAAACGAACTCTATTGGCTGCCTACAAGAAACACGCCTCATGGATAAAGACATACAGAGTCTGAAAGTGAAGACCTGGAAAAAAATATTCCATGCAAATGAAAACTGAAAGAAGACCAGAGTCACGATTCTGATATCAGACAAAACAGACTTTAAGACTAAGTCTACAGAGGACACTGTATGGTAGTAAAAGGGCTAACTCCCCTGAAAACATAACACTTACAACTACGCACCAACGCGGGGCACCCGAAGACGCTGGGTCTAGGGAGAGAGACTGCAGCACGATAACCGCCGGGGTCTCAGCATCACACGGGCTCCACTGGACAGGCCATCTGGACGAAAAGCAGGGAGTGAGAACCAGACCCTAAGCGACACTATAAACGGAACAGACTTGATAGCCATCTGTAGAATTTTCCACCCCGCAACCACAAAATACACATTTTTCTCACCCCCACATGGAACACTTCCAAAGACTGATCACATGATAAGGCACAAAACAAGCCTTTACAGATTCAAAGGTATAGAGACTATATTGGGGGGGGGGGGGGTGCGGGCGGCAGTTGGTATAGTAGCTGAGGCACTAAACTCCCAGGTGACTGACCGTGGTGTGAGTCCCAGACCTGGTGGTTTGAAACTCACACCGGGCATGTGTGTGTGCATGCCCAAAATCATGATAGGAGAATGGAGGAGAAGGTATTGCAGTGTGGCCACCTCCCCACCCCAGATGGTGATTTCTCACATTCTCTGTCTCTCTCTGTCTCTCTGACAAGTGCATGTCCCCTGTAACAACCACTCCCCCCCAAAAAAACAGAAACTTTACCTAGCATCTTCTCTGCAATAGCATTAAACTGGAAATGAGCTGCTGCAGACAAAAGCCTTAACAATACACAAACACATGGAAACTAAACAACCTACTCCTGAATAATTTCATAACCACTGAAAAAATTAAGTCAGAAGTGAAAAAAAAAAAATCCGTTGGTGTCAACGGATTTTTGACACCAACGATAACCTGCATGCAAGTCTTCATGACCTATGGGACACAGCAGAGTAGTCACGAGGGGGATGCTCATAGCAATTAGTGCTCACAAAGAAAACCAAGGCTGATAGACAACCCGATGCCACACCTCAGGAAACTGGAAATCAGTGACGACAACAACAAGCAAACAAACTAAGACTACCAAGAGAAAGGAAATAAAGATTTGACAGAAATAAATGAAATAAAGAACAAATGAACCATCCAGAAAATGAACGATACGAAAAGCTGGTTCTTTGACAAGATGAACAAACTTGACACACCATTAGCTAGACTAATTACGAACAGAGAAAGGAGCCAGATCATCTAGCCAGCAGTGGAGAAGGCAATATAATGACAGAAACAGCAAACATGCAAAGGTGTATAGAGAATACCGAGTGACTGTACGCCAACAAACAAGAAAACCTCGATGACATGGACGAATTCCTGGATACAGTCTATCAACTTTAAATCAGGAAGACATAGAGAGCCCGAATAGACCAATAACGAGAAATGAGATCAAATCAGTAATAACCAGCCTCCCAACCAAGAAAAGCCCAGGTTCTGATGGTTTCACTTCTGAATTTTACCAAACTTTTAAAAAATTTTAATTTCAACTGTACTCAAACTATTTCTAAAGATCCAAAAGGAAGGAACCCTCTCAAACTTATTTTACAAGCCTCCATCACCCTGATCCCCCAGACAGACAAGAACATAACAACAACAAAAAACTACAGGTCAATGTATCTGGTGAATAGAGACGCGGAAATTCTCAACAAGATACTAGCAAATTGTACCCAACAACACATTAAAAAGATCATACACCATGACCAGGTAGGCTTTATCCTAGGGATGCAAGGGTGGTTCAACACATGCAAAGCCATAAATGTAACACGCCGTATTAACAGAAGCAAAGATAAAAACCATGTGATCAGATCAAATGATGCAGAAAAAGCATTTGGTATCATACAACATTCCTTCATTAAGACTCTCAGCAAGATCAACATAAAAGAGTCATTTCTCAACACAATAAAAGCCACATATGAAAAACCCATCACTAACATCATGTCAAATGGGGAAAAACTGAAAGTTTCCACTAAAAACTAGAATAAGACAAGGCTGCCCGTTATCCACTCCTTTTCAATACAGTACTGGACGTCCTAGCCAATGCAATCAGGCAAGACAACAAAATAAAGGCATCTGAATGGGGAGACAAGCGAAATCGGGAGCAGAAGCCGGCGCAGTGGTCAGGGCGCTGGGCTCACATGGCCCACTGCAGTTCAAGTTCCAGACCCGGAGGATTGCTTTCTCACTTTCTCTTTCTCTCTGGTGCACACACGTGTCCTATGGCAAATTTAATAATAATAATAATAAATAATAAATTTTTTTTTTTAAAAAGTAGAATTACCTCTATTGCAAATTACATGATTACACACATAGAAAACCAAGAAGAATCCACCAAAAAACTCCTGGAATTGATTAATGAATACAGTAAATTGGCAGGATACAAAATCAATGTACACAAATCTATAGCATTCCTATACAGCAATAAAAGCAAACTGAAGTAGAACAAAAGACAGTAATCTTATTTTCAATAGCCACAAAAAAATCTAAGGTATCTATGAATAAACCTAACCAAGAAGTCAAAGATCTCTATAAGGAAAACTGAAAAGCTGAAAGAAAAGAAACTGAAAATGACACAAAAAAGTAGAAAGATATCCCATGTTTCTAGATTAGAAAAATTAATGAAATCAAAATATCATTTCTACCCAAAACCATCTATAATTTTAATGTGATCCCAATCATAATACGAGAGATATTCTTCCACAGATTAAAAAAAAAAAATTGTAGAGTAAATGAGCCACACTTTCCCATCCGTTCATCTGTCCATGGACATTTGAGGTGGTTCCATGTCTTAGCAATTGTGAATAATCCTGCAATAAATAGTGATTAAATGTATAAAATAAGCTAAAATTTTAAAAATCATAGAATTTCTCTTGAATCATAAAGTACCTTGTTTTGCCAAAACAATACTGCGCAAAAAGAATGGAGTAGGTGGTATGTCATTCCCTGACCCTAACCAAACAGCATATTACTGGCACAAAAACAGGCATGTAGACCAATGGAATGTGACAGAGCGCCCAGAAATAAACCCCACACGTACACTAACTGATTCTTGATGAAGAGCGTGAGGCAATCCGGTGGGGAAAAGAAAGTCTCTTCAGCCAATAGTGCTGGATAAACTGGGTGTCCACCTGCAGGAAAAGGAAACTGGACCCCCATCTCTCACCATTAACACAAATTTATAAAACCCTGGTAGAAAACAAAGGAGACTCTGGGAGACATTGGAGTAGGCAGAGTTCTTAAATAAGACCCCCAAAGCACAGGTGAAATTCCTGAAATAGACAAGTGGGGTTAAATCAGGTCAAAGAGTTTCTACACAATGAAAGAAAAAAGAATTAAAGAGACAACCCTCAGAAAGAGAGAATATATTTGCAAACTCTCTTTTGGATAAGAGATTGATAACCAAAATATATAGGGAGCTCAAGCTGCTTACCCATACACACACACACACACACACACACACACACAAATCAATCCAATTAAAAGAAGAGCAAATGAGCTGAGCAGACAACTCTCCAAGGAGGACATATAAACGGCCAAAAAAGATATGAAAACATGCTCAACATCCTTTATCATAAGGGAGATGGAATCAAAATCACAATGAGATGCCACCTAGCCCCTGTTAGAATGGCTAAGATTAAACGAAAACAAAGAATAATGCTCACTTCAGCAGCACATATACTAAAATTGGAATTGGAACAATACAGAGAAGATTAGCATAGCCACTGCACGAGGATGACATGCAAATTCGTGAAGCATTCCATATTTAAAAAAAAAAAAAAGAATGGTAAGTGTTGGCGGGGGTGTGGTGAAAAGGGAACTCTCCTCCACTGTTGGTGGGAATGTAGGTTAGTACAGTCACGGTGGAGAACAATATGGAGATTCCGCAAGGACCTACAGATAGAACTACCATGTGATCCAGCAATTCCACTCCTGGGTATCTACCCAAAGGATAGGAAGGCATTCAGTCAGAAAAGCACTTGCACATCCATATTTATTGCAGCATTATTCACAATTGCTAAGATATGGAAAAGACTCAAATGTCCAAGAACAAATGAATAGATTTAAAAAGTCTGGCACATATACTCTATGGAATACTACTCAGCCATAAAAAACAATGAGACCCTGGCATCTGATAGAAAGTGGACAACTAGGGAAAATTTACTGCTGAGTGAAGTAAGCCAGACTATGAAAGAGAGGCATTGTATGTCCCCACTTAATACATACTGAGTGTCTGCACTCTATGGCAGACACTGCAAGATTGGAAAGCATAACAGAGTGGAAAGCAGCTGTGGATACCAGAGACAATGTGGGAGGACGGTGAGAAATTGGGGAGGGGTCAAGGGGGAATAAATCAATAGACAAAACAATGGGGAGTTATCAGCTGATGACAATGTATGGTAATTGATTTGACTGGACTAGCATGCAGGGTATCCATGCTAGGAAAATTCATTTTCAATGCTGTAAAAATATATGTGATTGAATATTAAAAAATAAGAAAAAATAAAATATAAAAATTAAAAAATGAAGGTGGAACAAGAACTATTTCCATAAATAAAATGAGACATTACATGATAATAAAAATATCAATGCACCAGAAAGATACAACCATTAGGTATGCGTCTCTGCCTAAAAACAATGACTCAAAACACATAAAGTAAAAACTGAACTATAGGGGGAAAATATATACATACAAGAAACAAGAAATGGAAAATTATTTGTTGATGATAACATGTATGATTAAGCCACTATACAGTGTATTCTGGATGGGAAATCACAGTTCATATGCTATGGTGATGTTCAGTGAAAGAATGTAAAATAAATAAATTAATTTAAAAATAGATTAAAAAAAACTGATAGAACTTCAAAAAGAAATAGGCAAACCCACAATTTAAATTGGGGACACAAACATGCATCTCTTAGCAAACAGCACTCGTGTTTAGGAAGAGTAGACATAGTCAGGAAGGACACTTTTATTTATTTATTTAGTTTTAGTTTTTTGATAAGGTGCATGTGCTCACAGAGAGAGAAAGACAGAGACAGAGAGAGGGAAAAAGAGAAATCACTCCCCATGGGGGATGGCTACATCACAATTCCTTGTCCTCCGTTCTCCTCTCAGGATTTCGGGCATACAGGTACACACGGCCGGTGTGATTTTTAAGCTGCTGGGTCTGGGCTCGAACCACAGAGTCAGCCAAGTGGGACCCAGCTGATTTATCTGCACCACCTGCTGGCCCAGGAGGGATGCGTCCAACCAACAGTATTCGGAAGCAGCTTGACCTAACATGTTTTCAGATGACCCAAGACGAGGAAGTGCACCTGTAAGTGTGTATGCAATGTTCATCGAGGCGAACTGGACAGCAGGGTACCAAGTCTAAAATGATTCAGATTATGCAAAGCCTGTCTCCAACCAACATGGAATTAAATTAGAAACCAATAGTATCAGTTATTAGGAAAACCTCTTACCTGGTTAACAAAATGCTTCTAAAGAACTCATGGCTCAAAGAGAATGATCATAAGACAGATTCTAAATATTCTTTTAATTTAATGAAAGAAAACAAAAAGTTCATAAAATATAGCAAATATCTACTGAAATGCTGATATCAGAAAAGGAGCAAGATCTGAAAGCCATTGTGGAAGCTACTTCGTCAAGCAGCTATGGACAGAGAGTAAACGGAAACGGAAGCACGCAGAGGAAAGGAGCTGACCAGGAGACACAGCGGAGGATGCGGAGCCGAAATAATAGAGGAAGATTCATGGAGTTTGTAAACGTCCAGCCAGACTGGCTAAGAAAACACAAGGAACACAAATGATCGGAGCAGAAATAAAAGGTGGCATTACTACGGATGCCAGCGAAATTCAAGGATATAATGAAGTATGACAGGTACTTTACTCATAAACTCAACTATTTAGAAATAAGACAGATGATTCTTTTAAAAATTGTAGGAATGTTCACTCCAGGAGAAACAGATCATTTCAATAGTCACACTCTGTTAAAGAATTAATTCTGTGTTTGAACACCTTCCCATAGAGAGTTGTGAAGCTTGTGATCGTTGTTGGACTCAACATTTATAAGAGAAAAACTGCCCACTTCCTCGACCTCCGGGCGTGGGGAACCCACAGGAAGGCCCACTTCCTCGACCTCCGGGCGTGGGGAGCCCACAGGAAGGCCCACTTCCTCGACCTCCGGGCGTGGGGAGCCCACAGGAAGGCCCACTTCCTCGACCTCCGGGCGTGGGGAGCCCACAGGAAGGCCCACTTCCTCGACCTCCGGGCGTGGGGAGCCCACAGGAAGGCCCACTTCCTCGACCTCCGGGCGTGGGGAGCCCACAGGAAGGCCCACTTCCTCGACCTCCGGGCGTGGGGAGCCCACAGGAAGGCCCACTTCCTCGACCTCCGGGCGTGGGGAGCCCACAGGAAGGCCCACTTCCTCGACCTCCGGGCGTGGGGAGCCCACAGGAAGGCCCACTTCCTCGACCTCCGGGCGTGGGGAGCCCACAGGAAGGCCCACTTCCTCGACCTCCGGGCGTGGGGAGCCCACAGGAAGGCCCACTTCCCAGTGCATTTCTGTGCTCACACCAACCACCTGGATGCCCAAGCCAGAGAAAGAAGCGGGAGGTGAGAGTCGCCACAGCCTGTCGGCAGCACATGAGAATTCTGAAATGGGACCGAGGGGGCCAGCCCACATTGCAGCGCCGAGTCAGCAGCCCGAAAGCAATTCATGCTGGCCGGCCCCATGACACGATGGCACAGCACTGCTCATCAGGAGCTGAACCCACATGGCCAGCCAGGGCTCAAATCCTGGCCCTGGTGGCCTGGAAAACATGCTGGGTACATGCATGGATGTGCTCAAAACTCTTATTCATTTATTTATTTACTTATTTATTTATTTTTGAGACGTTTTTGCTATAGGGCACATGCACTAGCCAGAGACAAAAAGCAAGAAAGCACCCCCCGGGGGGGATGGCCACGCCGCAATCCCTTCTCCTCCATTCTCCTCTCGGGATCTTGGGCACGCACGCACATGCGCCCAGTGTGAATTTAAGTCAACGGATCCAGGACTCGCACCAGCGTCAACTACATGGGAGTCCAGCAACATAGCCATTACGCCACCTGCTGGTCCCTGTGTGCTCAAAATTCTGACAGGAAGGAGAAGTGGGGGAAAGAGGGTTGCCATCATCATCGTGTAGGGTGCTCACTCCCTCTCTCGGAAGCACATACAGCCCTTGGCAATTTAAAAACACTTCATGTAATTCACCACATTAGGATTAAAGCAACAACACTGTTTAAACAAAGGTAGAAAGCATCCTATGACAAAATGCATCACCCAGCCCTATTGAGAACTTTTAACAAATTTCTTAATCTACAGATGCCTTAACCAAAAGGTGTCTTATTAACAGCATCTGAAGAGGATCGTCTATAGCTAGTATTATCTCTAGTAATTCCCCTCCTTAATTTGGGGACTAGGCAAGAGTGTCTGCAGTCTTTCCCTGTAAAGCCTGCTCAAGGTGCTGGCCCGTTCACCAGGGGAGAAAAAGAGAAAGCAGCCATATACATTTGAAATAGAGAAAAAAAAAAATTCTCCAAAACTAAAGGAAAAAAAGGTCTGTGTGCCTTAGGGACAGTTAAGGTATTCCGAGAAGGGGACCTGAGTTTCAGATTGGAGAGTGGGTTGGTGTTTGGTGTCAGACAGGAGAGAAGAGAGAAGCAGAGCACTTGGGCAAGCTGGGAAGTGGGCTGGCACCCAAACTCCTGGGGAGGGAGTGGGGCAAGGGGCGAATCAGGAGAGGCCGTCCCTGCTGACTCTGCCAGGCCCTGAAGCCTCGCCATGGGCCCAGGCAGGTACAGAGGACAGTAGTACCCTGGTGATCCCTTCATTTTCTTGTCCCAGACAACATGCCCCATGGTGGGGTATTGTTCCCCATGGTGGGGAATTTGTTGTTGTTGTTTTTTAAAGAGTTTGTGCACAAACGATGCTATTCCCAGTCTGTGGCAGGAGTGGGGTTTGCGTCTCTGCAGGAGGCACTGTATGGTCAGTGCTGGGAGCTGTTCCCTCCTTTCCACAGGCCCCAGGGCCACCTCTGTCTGTGGGACTTTGCACTGGCTATGAGGTGTGGGTGGGCCGGGCTCACTGGACGCTGGGCCTCGAGGCCGTGGGAGGCCCGGTGAGAAGTGGCCAGCCTGGTACAGAGGGGGTGGAGGCGGTGCACGCCAGGAGTGCCCACGGGGAGCTGGATCGGCTAGGTGCTGACGGCGGAGGGGAGCAGGCCAGGGCGTGGCCGGCTGCTGGGTCTGGGGCCTGCGGATTTGCCCACTCCTGACTTCCGGCACCTCCAGTTTCTTAACTGCAACATTATCGTTACTGAGCCTGTGACCTCCCAATTCAACGGAGCCCTTAGAGTGGCCACTGGTTACATCGTGGTAGCAGCCAGGCTGTGTACTCTGTAACTATGGCTTCTACCGGAGGAGACAGGAGTGGTCGGAAGTGGCCAGCAGCGGTGACCTGGGCTTGAAGGTTCCCTGGCATCCCCACCCTAGCTCGTGCTCCCCCGCTTTTTACATTTATTTCTTTCTCCCTCCTCCCTCCCTCCCTCCTCCCTCCCTCCTCCCTCCTCTCTCCCTCCCTCCCTCCCTCCTTCCTCCTCCCTCCTCCCTCCTCTCTCCCTCCCTCCCTCCCTCCTCCCTCCTCCCTCCTCCCTCCTCTCTCCCTCCTCCCTCCCTCCTCCCTCCGTGGACACAAGCAGGGGCAAGAGAGATGGAGCTCCCCGCAGGGTCTTCATGCCAGGAGCCTCCCCACCCTGGCCGCCCTGGACCAGGGGCATGCGTGGCCCTAGCATAGTCAGGGCAGCCCCTGGGCATCCACCCAGAGCTTCGCCCATGGCCGGCCTTGCAGTGGCAGTTCTGTGCTGCCGGGCACAGCAGAACAGCTGGCCCCTTTACAAATATCACCCAATGGCACCCCCATCCTGGGCCGGGCAGTCTTACAAGGATGAAGCACGTTTCATCCCTCTCAGATCTCACAACTGTGCTCACCTTGCAGATGAAGGAAGGGTGCCCAGAGAGTTTCAATAACTTGCTGGGGATGGGGAGCAACAGGCAGGGCGGGGATCGGCACGCAGGCCAGCTGAGTCCTGGGCCCGGGCTCCTGGCCTCATGAGCAAAGCTCTTCTGGTGAGATACGCTTGGAGGACGTGCTTCACACAGCAGGGAGTCCTCTCCTCCCCTGACCCGCTGTCCCGTCTGCTGTAGGGCAGGGCAGGACGTGAGGCCGCATGGGCAGCTTGGCCGGCCTTACCCACACACGTCACCGAGTAACCAGAGCTGGCGCCCGCTCCGTTCATTTTACAGGGATTTTAACGGAAAAGTGGGTTCTCTTACAATGAAAAACTAAAACCAAACAAAATGAAAAGACGGGGTTTTGGACAACTCAAAGTCCCAGGACCCAGGCAGTCCGGAGGCGGCTCCAGGGCTGTTCGGGGTGTGGGGGTTCATGAGCTCGCAGACACGCAGCTCGCCATCCCCTCACTCCACGTGAAGGCCTCGCCACCACGGAAGGCCTCACCGCTAAGCCCCCGGCGCCCTGTGCGTGCCTGCCAGCCTGTAAGTGACTTTCTTCGTTAACTCGACGTTTCCTGTGGGTTCAACAGCACCCCAGCGTGGCCCCGACGTGAGCACTGCCAGGTCTGCATCCACACCCTCCAGGACGCTGCTGGTCGAGGGCTCTGTTTGAGAGGGTGGGGTTGCCGTCAGCCCGGTCACAGGTCCTCACTGCCCCGGCTGCCGGGTCACAGAGGCGCGGGTCCTCACTGCCCTGGCCGGGAGCCCACCAGATGGCCGAGAGCACTGAGATGAGGTCCCCACGTCCCCAGGGACGGGCACCATGCACAAGGCTGTTGGCAGAACAAGGAGCGAGCTCTGCATGCTGCGCACCGTGCACCTATGGGTCCTGCTCTTTCCTGCGGGAGACCCTGGAGGGTACACGTCCCACGGGAAGGGTCAGGCCCGCGTGCAGTGACGTGCAGCCGTCTTCCGCATAAGTCACTGGAGGGCATTTTAGCTCTCGGCGTGTTTTAGGGCTTCCACTGATTTTTCACAGAAAACCTCCCTTCCCTGGAAGTCGCCTGCACTTTCAGGCTCTGCAGCAGTGCAGAAGCTGCTGTGCTCTGAGGCTGCCGTGGGCACGGCCTGCTGGCTGCACATGCGGGCCTGGCTGCAGAGGGCAGAGGGCGTGCGCACAGAGCACACCGTCGGCCCCAAACGTCCTGCCACCCGGCATCCGCGGGCAGCAGCTCGGGCTCTGGCTTGTATGGAGACTGGCCTGGCAGGAGAGGGTTAAGAGCCCTGGGAGGCTTGTTCCATCAGTGTTTCTACCCGGCACAATATGAGCTGCACGGAGGGGCCGAGTAATCATTCGACGTTAGTCTGCGGTGGAAAAACGGCTCAATCACTTCCGTGATCAGACGCTGTCAGGCGGAGACGCGCTCCGAGGGCTCGAGATGCTATCCCGCAGGCCCTGGGTGAGAATCGGCTGGCGAGCAGGAAATTGGACTGCTCTCGTGCAGGAAATCACAGCGCTCTGTCAGAATCTACAGGAGAAACATGTGTTCGCATTTTCTGTCGATGCCAAACGTATCTGATGAGAGAGCGAGGGAGGCGAAATTGCGGGCGGCGAGGTAGCCCCAGCCCCGGGCAGCACCCGCAGAGGTCAACAGGGACCTGGGCCCCGACAGTCGGCTGCATGGATCAGGCCTCCCAGGAACACGCACGTCCTAGCCTGCGCACACACGCGTGTGCTGAAGTTCTGCGGTGATTTTGCAGTGTCGGAGTCTGGGGAGCCAGCCATGACCGCTGGGTACTCTTGACTGGCAGAAGAACGAGACAAACCCCAGCCGAAGTGAGGGAACAGGATGGATTAAAGACAGCAGCGAGGGAACCAGCAGTTAGCGTAATGGCTATGTCGCTGGACTCCCACGTGGTCGACCGTGGTTCGCGTCTCGGACCCGGTGGCTTACAGCTCACGCCGGGCGCGTGTGCGTGCGTGCCCAAGATCCCGAGAGGAGAATGGAGGAGAAGGGATTGCGGCGTGACCATCCCCCCTGGGGGGTGATTTCTCGCTTTCTGTCTCTATGTCTCTCTCTGTCTGTCTGGCGAGCGCACACGCCCTGTAGCGAAAAACCTCTCAAAAAAAAAAAAAAAAAAAAAAAAGACAGCAGCGACCGGGAGCCCGTAAGTGGGATCCGGCCAGCGCAGCCTTGCCCCACGTGCACTGCTTTGTGGACAGTGGTATGCAGTGACCGCTACCTTCCCTGTGTCACTCCTACATGCCACAGGGTGGTCACTAACCAGCCGACTGGACCCCGGTGCCGGTGTTTAAGAGTCCCATCTTGGGAGGCCGGCAGGTAGCATGATGGTTGAGGTCACTGGACTCCCATGTGGCCGACTGCGGTTTGAGTCTTGGACCTGGTGGCTCGCCTTCTCACTTTTCACCTCTCTCTGGTCAAATTAAAATAAATAAATAAATTAAATAAAGTTAATATAATTCTTTTAAAAAAAAAGAGTCACAACTTGGGTCAGCAGATGGTGTAGTGGACACATCACTGGATTCCCACACAGTCGATTGAGGTTCGAGTCCTAAAGCTGGTGGCTTGAAAATCACACCAGATGCACGTGCATGTGTGCTCAAGATCCCAGGAGGAGAATAGAGGAGAAGGGATTACAGCGTGGCCATCCCCCTGTAAGTAATTTCTCACTTTCCCTCTCTGTCTCTCTCCAGCAAGCACACATGCCGAAAAGCTAAAACCTCTTTTAAAAAGAGTCACACCTTGACTGCCAGCTATCCCGGCGAGACTAGGACTAGAACTCAGAACTAGACTAGTACCGTGTGACGGGCTCTGGCCAGCCCAGCTCCCGGCTCACCTGTGGCCCAGAGAGGAAGCCCGCCGTGGGTGCCGCCTGCAGTGCCTCCCTGCCCGGTCTGACCTTGTGCGCTGTAACCAACGTGCCTGGCATCACAGATACTCCTGCGTCTGGGGGCTGTGGAGGCGGCCCCTCGGAGCAAACTAACTTTGGGAACAGCAGCGAGACCTTCGGGCCTTCTTTCAACTCCACCAGATAATTTGATGAGCATGCTCTTTATATAAAGTGGAAGTGTCCTTCCAGACAGACAGAAATGGGCAAGAGAAAGGGTTTCCCGCGGCAGGTGTGCTGTTTGCTGGTTGGCACAGCCGCGACCTCAGCGGTCTGGCCCAGGAAGCCAGCGCCTGCAGGGCAGAGGTCTCGAGAGCTTGTCTGCCAGCCTCCCTCACACTATGGGAAGCTCCCCTGCACCCCTGAGCTCACAGTCTTTTTCTTTCTTTTTTTTGGAGTGGTTTTTGCTACAGGGCTCATGCACTCACGAGAGGACACAGGGAAACAGAGAGACAGAAAGCGAGAAATCACCCCCCCGGGGGGATGGCCACGCCACAATCCCTTCTCCTCCATTCTCCTCTCAGGATCTTGGGCACGCACGCACATGCGCCCAGTGTGATTGTAAGCCACTGGGTCCGGGACTTGAACCACGGTCAACTACATAAGAGTCCAGCGACATCGCTATTACACCAACTGCTGGTCCCCAGCTCACATTCTTGATCTAAGCCTGCTTAGTCTGAAATCAAGGAGCTGCCCCAGCTTCCTTTGGATCAGTGTTGGCATGATGTCTTTTTTGGATTTTGCCTTGTTGAAAAAAAGTATCTAATTTACAGATGTTTTTATTGTATATTTGTAAGAGTGATAGAGAGAGAGAAAGCACCCGTAAGTGGCGTGGTCACCCCGCAGCAATTCCCCTTCACTGCTCCCTCCTTCCAGGGTCTCGGGCATGCACACACATGCACTGGTGTGTTTTCAAGCCTCTGAGCCTGGGACATGAACTGTGTAGTTGCCTTAACCACTAGCCCTACAAGAGAATGTTTCAAAGCATGTATACCCCCGAAATGACTAGGACAGTAAACGATCAATGTCTCCCCCACCTCACATAGCTTCGCCTGCGTGCATGTGTGTGCACGTGCATGTGTGTGCATGTTTGTTTGTGTGTGCGTGTGTGCATGCATGTGTATGTGCGCACGTGCATGTGTGTGTGTGTGCAAAGTGCCTCATATCTGTGCTTATCGGACACCCGACTGTGGTGCAGCACCAGGAACTCTGGCCCCCAGGCGGCACACTGGCCCCCGTGAACCCTTCCTTCACACCGCCAGCTCCCCACCCGCTCTGCCCGCAGCAAGCCCTGTTCTCCTCTTTGCGTCCACGTATTTGAGTGTATTTTGGTCTTGGTTTATGGACTCTGCCTTTCAGCGTGAGCGTGCGGGATTCTGTGTGGGGCTGGGCTTCTTGCGCCTGTGCCCCGTCCAGCAGGCTGGTGCATGCTGCCAGGACGGGAGGCTGTCTTCCTCCTCGTGCTGAGTAATACTTCATCCTGTCTCAGTTTAAATCTAGCTGCCTGTGGGTGGACACACGCCCTCGGCCACTGCGGATGGGGCTGCAGCTAACACACCGGCTCAGACACCCTCACCAGATGGGACGCGTTTCCCTGGGGACACAGCCACAGGGGGATCTCTGGGTCCTAGGACAGGCCTCTTTCATTTCTTCAGGACCCTGTGCCACTTCCCAACACAGCTGCACAAACTGACGTTCCCTCCGGCAAAGAACGGGCAAGCCCTCGCCCTCGTCGTGCCCGCACAGACCTCTGGTCTCTGCACAGCCAGCGCAGCAGCCCGGAGCTGGCACCAGGTGGTTGGATCCAGGTGTCTCCGAGCTGAGTGACGCTCAGCACCTCCTCGTGGGCTGCTGGTCACCCTGGCATCTCCTCGGGAGAGGGGCCACCATGTTCCGGCCATGTCAGGAGACTTCTGTGCTCAGCCTAAGGCGGGCCGGCCTCCTTATTTCCTCCTACGACCCCTTTAGCTGGCACGCACACCTTCACCTTAGGGAGCACCAATGCTGACACTCGTACTGGCGGCAGTCCTGCTCCCACCGCCCAGTCCCTCCGAGGCTCGGATTACACCCCGGCAGTTTTCTCGTCCCCAGCATTCGATTCCCTTAGAAACATTGATTGCTGGTCCCAGACTCTGCCCAAAGGCATTTCTGGCCAATCTACGTCTCCTTTGAAATAACAGCCCCTCCCCGCGCGGTGCAGGTGCTCACGCAGAGCCCGCCCCTTCCTCCGGTGCACCTGTCAGTTCCCCCCAGTGCGGTGTCAGAGTGCCTGAACACCCAGCGCCGAGGAGCGAGGGTCACTGAGCGGCTCCCTCCCAGCAGGAGGAGGTGTCCGCGGTTCTGTCGGCCTCCCCTCCCGGCAGCTTCGTTTCTGACCTGCATCGCTGTCTTCCTCCCAGAGGAACCTCGATATTCCTAGCAGTGTGGTCTCCGGCAATAAATCTGCTTCGGTTTTTGTGTGTTCGAGGACGCACTTGTCTCCTTCCAGTCCAGGCAATGAGCGGCGGACGGAGACGTCTGTTCCGGGGTTTCTGTTGTCTGTGGTCCCGTCGCTCCTCTCACTCCTCTTGTTGCTCGCGTGGTTTCCGACAAGCAGCCTGGCCCCACTCTTACCTCCGGCCCTCCGCTGGGGACTCTTTCCTCTCTCTTCTCAGGTTTCGTCCTTCTGTCCCAAGTTTCACTCCAGTATCCTGACGTGTCGGCTTTCCCGTGAGCTCCCGAGTCCAATCTGTCGCCTGTCGCCGGATTTAGAAAGCCCTCCGCTCTTGGCACGCCCAACGCTCCTCGGCCGGTGTCCCTGCGTCCCCTGCTGCTGCGGGCACCACGTCACATCACACGCCCCGACGTCCACCCGTAGTTCTCGGCTGGTCTCGCTTTCCCTCTCAGTGGTTAAGCTGCGACTCTGCCGAGACTGGGTTTCTGGGTCCGCTCACTCCTGGGCGGCACCAGTCCTTGCTGGCATAACGGGTTTTGTCCGTGGCACTTCTTTCCGTTCTTTCTTAGAGGCTCAGCCTCTGCTCACGCCGTGCTTAGTCTACGCCCCGACTCCGTTCTTCCTTTTTCTCTTTCTGTTAGTTTTGGTAAAGGCACAGAACGTGAGGGCCCTCGGCACAGCTCAGGGACGCGGCATGGCCGGCCTGCTACCTGCCTCCTGCCACCTGCCAAAGGAGGGCGGCGCTCCAGAGCTGGCTCACCGCGTGAGTGACACGCGTGCATTTGGAGGAGCAGCCAGCGCCCCTCCCCCGCCACCCCTTCTGTGCTTACTGCTGAGCTCGGCTGCGTAGACGCGCCCCTAAGTGGAACCGTGTGGCACACGTTTTCCTGTGACGGCCTTATTTTGCTCCGTGCAGCGTCCTGGGGTTGTTCATGCCATCTCCCGTGGGGGCATACCATCGGCAAGGCTGGCGGCTCCCACGGGGCGTGCACCGCCTATTCCGGCTCTCTGGGGTGTGCACACCGCCTCTTCTGTCTCCCCCGGGGTGTGTGCACCGCCTTTTCTACCCCCCTTTCCCCCGGTGTGCACCACCTTCTCTGGCTCCCCCAGGCGTGCACACCGCCTTCTCTGCATTCACACGTGCGTCGTCTCCACGTCCTGTGGGTGGTGGATAGTGCTGCCATGCATATCCACGACCAGAATTTCAGGACCCAATCTCAGTTATTGTGGGTAAACACTCAGAAGCGTCACCGTACCTTATGCGGCTGGTTTGCAGGGCCTCTGCCCCGTGTCTCACGCCCACACGGTGGATACGCTCCTGGTCCCGCCAGACCCTCAGCAACATTTGTCACTTTTCACTCTCTGGTTTTGATGTGCGCTTCCCAAGAGTAATGTCCGTTCAGCTTAACAGGAGTACAGGAAGGGTTTACATGTCCCGCCACGGGTGACCGCCCTGGTAGCTCGAGTTCTAGCTGTGTGTGTTCCAGTCAGGGTTTTCCTATTAATATTTTTTATTCATGCTTTTGGGAAATTTGAGCAAATCTATTAGATGTGTATGACCTGTCTCTTTTTAAATTTAATTTAATTTTTAATATTTATAAAGGTTTTGCCATAGGGCCAGAGAGAGAGAGAGAGAGAGACAAAGAGAGACAGAGAGAGGGAAAGTGAGAAACCATCCTCTGGGGGGATGTCACACGGCAGTCCCTCCTCCTCCATTCTCCTCTGGGAATTTTGGGCATGCAATCACATGCGCCCAGCATGATTTTCAAGCCCTCAGGCCCAGGACTCGAACCATGGTTGCCCATGTGTGTGTCCAGTGCCTTAACCACCATGCCATGTGCTGGTTCCATGACTTACCTCTTTAAAAGTAATTTTCTGTGCCTAAAATGATCTATTTCTACTCTGTTAGGAGAAAAGTCTTCACTCACGTGTCCACGGAGTCCAGCGCACATGTCAAACGCTATTCCTCGATGAGAATAATTCCATGCACTCGGCCACGGAAGTTCTTGGTAAAACATGTGTGCTTTAGGGCGCCTTTCTCACGAACACGGGTCGGCCCAAGCTGCAGGCGTTCTAGTACCCAGAAATGGCGTGGGCCTCAGAGCAAGCCACGTTGCCCGACAGGCCGTCCTGCCTGTGGGCGCTGCTGCAGGGGCCAGGTGGGCGGAAGCCCCGTGGGACTTGGCCAGACCAGCGACTGCTGAGTGGGACCCAGGGCCTGGGCAGACGCTCACTGCGGCCCCAGGCTGGGCGGGAGGGCTGCGTCCTCCTCCCGCACTCGCTGGCTCTGAGGGCTGCCGAGTCATCCTGGAACAGCTGCCAGGGAGCGGGCCAGGCATTCCACGTTCTCCGGACCGCCTGGCCAAGACGCTGGTGCAAACAGGACACTCGTCCAGCAGGGGCAGGGCTGGCCCAGTTCCCTCAGAGGTGGCTTTGCCTGGCATAGGCCCAGAAGCCCTCCCGAGGAGGAAGCGACACCCTGGACACGCAGGCCTGGGGAGAGCTCTGTAGGGAAGTCACGGGAGAGCAGGGCCTGGGGTGGAGAGGGCAGAGCAGCCCTGCAGACCCAGCCAGCCAGGGACTGGGCACGGGGAGGCAGGCACGGCTGGGGTGCATGGTGTCCCAGGTCAGGGCGGCCATGGCGGAGGGGAGGCTGGAGAGCGCAGGCGTGCCGAATGACTGTGTGGGGAGGCGGCGGCCGGAGGGGCTGGGCAGGCCCGGGGTGCTGCAGTGCTGAGGCGGGGCGCGGTCTCTTCCGAGCCGACTCACCTCAGAGTTTGATTTTGTCTCTGCCTAGCTCGGCCTCGAGGGCTCTTTCCCGAGAACGACTCCCAGCTCCTGTCCAGCCCTGACCAGGCGAGACCCTGAGAGGAGGTGGGACAAGTGTGTGACAACAGAGGAGTCCGTCACCCACAGGTCCCGGAGGTCAGGGAGCTCAAGCAGCGGTGGTGACAGAGACAGGGAGAGACCCAGAGCTCTGCCAGGGCTCGGGAGTGCCAGCCTGGGTTTCCTGGGGACCGCGGCTCCCGTCCTTCAGAGAATTCTGGTCGAGGACGCTGTTACTGACCCTGTGAGCGGGAGGCGTCGAGGTGGGCAGCGCAGTGTGCTGGGTTTGGGGCGGGGGACCAGGCGCTAGCCCCGTACCACGAACAGCCGGGAGAGTGGGCCCTCCAGCCAGGCCGGGGTGGCCGGGGAAGCCCGGTCCCAGCCACTCCAGGGCCAGCTGCAGGGGCGGAGCAGCAACCTGTCAAAGGCCTCCGTGGGCAGTCCACCTTAGAGACCCACGGGAGAGAGCGACAACTCAGAGACAGGAGACGGCCAGGCCAGAGAAGGGAGTGGGCGGCAGAGGTGAGACCCGCCCTGCGCTCGGCGGGAGGCTGCGGCGTCCTGCACTCCTCACTCGGACCCTGTCCTCGGAACCAGCCTCGCTCTGCAGCCTCACGTCTCCTGGAGCCAAACCAAGCTGGCCACACTGCCCACCGATGGCAGGTCTCTGTGGAGAACAGAGTCGGCAGGCCTGTGGGCAGGCCACCTGCACGCACACGGCATCGTGCACGCCTGCCCTCCGGAGCCGGCCCCTCGCTCCAGCGCATCCTAGTCCTTGGTGAGCCCTCGGAGACGTCACAATGCACACACACAGGCACACGCACACACACATGCACGCACACAAGCGCACGCACATGTGCACACACACACGTACATGCACACACATGCACACACACACGCACACGCAGCAGGACTTTTGGACAACCCAATAGTTAGGCACCAAAATACCTGGTTATGGATGCTGTAGAGGTCTCTAACAGGGCGGAAGACGGTGCGTGTGGACGAGGGAGGAGGAGGAGCGGAGGTCTCCCACAACCCTGAAGAGGAGGGCGGGCAAGGAGGACGGGGCTGCTCTCTCGCCTCCTTCTCCTCCAATGCTCGGCCTCCGGGAGGCTGCAGGCCCTGAGGACGGTCTTTCAGGAAGGCGGCTGGCGCAGGGGTTCCGTGCGGCCCACCAGCTGCTAGGCCGAGCCCTGCTCCCGCTCGCAGGCATGATTTCGCCCACGCAGGCCCCCCTCCGGGAAGTCACGTGAGAATCAGACCGCCGCAGGTCACCTCTCGCATAATCAGGCTCACGGCTCCTGTCTGTGGACACATCTGTCCTCCTCCTCCTGCGGTGGAAACGGGACAGATCAGCACGTGCAGGGGCCGTGCGGCGTGCTCCCCGACACCCGCTCGCAGCCCAGTCCTTGGCATGGCCGTGTTCACAGTGCGACCCGGCAAGGCGCGGGTCCTCCTGTCTGCATACCGCTTTCTGTTTCCCGAGCCTTGCCACAGCGGGGCACCCCGCCCCCAGCCCAGAGTCTCGGGAAATGGAAATAGCCCCACGTGACTACTTAGAACACGAGGAAATCCAGGGGCCGGTTACGGTCCCAGAGCCAGTCACAGGGGCCTTCAGGGACTGGGACTCACAGCTCCCACACAGGAGGCCTCGCCCAGCTGCCCAGCACTGGGGCCTGGAGGGGCTGCCACACTGTCCCTCATTCTCCTCTGCACTGGCCAGCCACCCTCCCGTGTCGTCACACCAGGCTGGAGCTGACCTGGGCACAGCCGTGTGGACAGGGGACGGGAGAAGCCACAGCCTCTGTGCATTGCTTCACAGTTACACACACGTCGGGGCCAGCAGATGGTGCAGTGGTAATGCTGCTGAGCTCCACGTAGTTGACCGCGGTTCAAGTCCCGGATGAGGGACTTGAAATGCATGCCAGGCACATGTGCATGTGTGTCTAAAATCACAAGAGAAGATTGGAGGAGAGGGGACTGTGGTGTGGCCATTCCACTTGTGGGGTGATTTCTCTCTTTGTGTCTCTCTGTGTCTCTGGTGAGTGCCCTATAGCAAACATCCCTCGCTAAGAAAAGGTTGCAGACGTGCCCCTGCGTGTGCTCACCCAGCCACAAACCTGGACTGGAATCCGCACATCTGCGAGGTCCCAGGACTCAGGTTGGGAAGCCCAGACATCCTGGAAGCCTCGACGCTCGTCTCCCACCATGCTGTTTTGAAGGGACGGCTCCTCCACGCAGCCAAGCACCCGGAGTGGGTCCTGGAAACATTTACTGAGCAGAAGTACGCCAGTGTGGGCCATGCAGCCCGGACCCCCGCACAAAGGCAGTGTGGTGACGTGAGCAGGCGGGCGTGTGGCGGGAAGGACAGGCAGCCGGCACCCCTGCCGTCGGCCATGGGCGTTCTCTGACCAGCACGCTCGCCCGTCCCCGTGTTGCCCCGTTAGCGCGGAGGGAGGCTGGATTCACAGTGAGGCTCTGGCCGTACCTCCCGCCCAAATTGGCATCGAGAGACAGTGATATAGCAGCTGGGCAGAGCCACCTGGCTCCTGGGTGTGCTTGTGCCTGGCCTACTCGGGGAGGCCTATTAGGGGAGGCCACTGTCAGAGCAGAGTGCCGTGTCCACCTGGGCCTGGACGAGGGGGGGAGGCATGGGCGCGACTTCCAGTCTGTGCTCGCCCCGACAGCTCGTGCCGTGAAGAGCTCAGCACGGGCTCCGAGACGCCCTCCCAAGCAACTTGGATTTCGTTTCCTCCTTCCGTGAACACTTAGAAGTCCCCTTGCATGTGACATCACGACTCAGCCGTAAAGACAAGGCCCTGCCAGTCAATAGAGAGTGGGAGAATGTGGAAGACTCCTGCTGAGTGAGGCGAGTCAGGCTATGAAAGAGCCATCGCATGTCTCCACTAAACACACCGACTGTCCACACTCCATGGCAGAGACCAGGAGACTGGAGGACATAAGAGCGGTGAGAATAGTTATGGCCACTGGGGACAGTGTGGGAGTAGGGTGGGAGAGGGGGAGAGTGTGGGGAAGGAAATCGGGGGGAAACAGAGGTAAGACATTCGTGGGGCACAGAAATGGCTCATGACCTGAGGAGGATGATAGGTGTAGTACTCTCCAGGGGACTGTCTGAGGGGCTTTCATGTTGGGTAAATTCTCTATACGAGCTAAATGATGTACAGCAGGTACTCTCCCTGGAGAGAGAGAGACAGAGACAGTGAGGGAAAGTATCTCGGGGGGATGACCATGCCACAATCCCTTCTCCATTCTCCTCCTGGGATCTTGGCCACACATGCACATGTGTCTCGTATGATTTTCTTTTTTGTTTGTTTCATTTTGTTTGTTTGTTGTCTTTTTTTGAGAGGTTTTTGCTATAGGGTACATGTGCTCACTAGAAAGACAGACACAGACAGGAAGTGAGAAATCACCCCCCGGGGGGATGGCCACGCCACATTCTTCTCCATTCTCCTCTCAGGATCTTGGGCACGCACGCACACACGCTCAACATGCATTTAACCTACCCGGTCCCGGTCTCGAACCGTGGTCGACTACGTGGGAGTCCAGTGACATAGCCTTTACAGCAACTGCTGGTCCCCAACGTGTCATATGAATTTCAAGCTGCCAAGCCTGGGACTCTAACTGTCGTCAGACATGCGGGAGTCCAGTGACGTGACTGTGATAAGAGGACGTTTTAACGACGGGAAGGGAGGGCACGCCCAGCTGACGTCGTCACTTTCAGCCAGACACTGTCTGCCCACCCTTGTCGGGAGGTCCACCGGGGCCTGCCTAACAAGCAGCTCCCCACCGCCCAGACCTCGTCCTGCGGCCCGGCGCCGAGTCCCCCAGCTCAGACCCAGAGCAGGGTGACTGGGGAGCACCGCGGGGAGGACGAGGCCTGCGGGGAGGGCTGAGCTCTCCGTCGTAAACCTGGGCGTGTTCGGTCGTGCCCACTGGCCCGTACCCTTCTGATAACAACTCTCGATGCCTCCAGAGTGACACAGACAGAAACACTGAGCCCTGCCATGCTTCCCATGAAGGACTGCGTTCTACCCGACATTTGGAGGAGCAGAGCAGGGGGGACCTCGGCTTCGGCCTCAGCCAGCCCTGCCCGGGCCGGACAGCACGCCCTTGCTCCCTGGTCAGAGAAGAGGCCAGCTCACGGCTGCTTGCTCGCTGTTAGACCTCAGCCCGTGAGGCCCTCCACCCCCCCCAGGGATTCCTGCCACCCCGGCCCACCCTGGCAGCAGCTCCCAAGCCGCAGAGGCCGCCGTCCGCACATGCCCCCCACTCGCCACCCCGCTAGGTCTGATGCTCTACGTGGTGAGCAATGTCAGCCGCTGCCCTCCCACGTCCAGGAGCGGGCACCCTGTTGCTGCCCAGGCCCTGCGTGCAGAGCGCCCCTCTGAGACCAGAGGCTGGCTGCTCTCCATGGGGCCTGGGCGTGTCTCACACTCCGACCTGCCCCGAGAGCTGCCCGCAGCCTGCAGGATGGGGTCTCCCTGGGGCTGACCTGTGGGGAGAGCGCGGCCCTGAAGGTACCTGGGAAGGCCCCACCCTGCAGTCCAGGCCTCAGAGTCCCTGGGACCACGTTCGACTGGCCCAACCTCCCACAGCAGCTCTGTGCCCATACGACAGCAAGGTCCCTCCCCGCCGCTTCAGAAGGACCACAGAGCTGCATGTCACCCTGCCTCTCAGGACAAGCGCTCTGGCCCGGCCTGAAGGTGGCACCTGCGGGGCCCGAGCCTGCACAGCGCCAGTCAGTCCGTGGCCCAGAGGGCGGCTCCTCGCAGGTGCTGGGCTCTGCCCTCTTCTGTCTCGTCCCGAGGCTTGGAGTCGGCCGACAACGACCAGGAGACTGGGAAACTATACCCACAGTGCCTGTAAACCCGTGAAAGCTCGAACAGTGCAAGGCGTGTGAACACGAGAGCGTTCCCAGAGGACGGTTTACACACAGGGACGGCCGCGAGGGAAATCCCGCCACGGTCCCACAGCGAGTACTGGGAGCTCTACCAGGCGGCTGGCTTAGGCACTCTGAGAGCCTCGCCCACGGGGCCGACCACGGAGCTCCCTGCCCGAGAGTCAGAGACCCCACCGCGCCGTCTGCAGCTCGTAAATTCCGTCCAGTCGCCGTGCACACTTCCAGGCCAGAACCAGGTCCAAGCGCACAGCCCCTTTCCAGGGAGACAGCTGTCCCTCCGGGACCCACGTGGTCAACCAGGCAGCCGCCCTACTGCGAACCAGGCTGTTCCGGGGCACGGGCCACATGAAGAACCTGCCCCCTGAGACTCACACCAGAGAGACGGAGCAGAGGGCCAGGGACTCAGGACAAAGTGAGGCCCAGGAGGTGGGGGGCAGCAAGGGGGCGGAGCCAGGCAGGGGCAGGGCTAGCCAAGGAGCGGCAGGGAAGGGAAGGAGCCAGCAGGCCTGAGGGGCAGAGCCTGAGCTGCCCTGAGGCATGCCTGTGCCCTAGAGCAGGGACACAGCGCCTGGCTTAATCAGGGAGTGCGAGAGGCGGAGGGCAAGAGCCGGGGTTCCAGGGTCAAGCCTGAGGACGGGGTGTGGGCTGGGGGCCTTGGTCTGTTTGCCTCGGGCTCCAGGAGCCCACGTTTGCCCTGCACTGAGGCACTGCAAAGGAGGATTCGGGACCCCCGGGGTGGCTGTGAGGTGGTGCAGGGGAGGGCAGCTGCCAGGCCAGGGACACAGCAGGGGAGGCCTGGAGGAGTGGGAGAGGGCCAGGAGGGGCAGGGGGGGCAGGCGGGGCGGGAGAGCGTGCACCAGGCTTTACCTCGATTCCAGGAGTGCGAGCAAGAGCTGCCCAGGCAGCCTCCAGGCTTGGCCGGAGTGAAAGCGCAGACAGCAGCGGAGCAGCCCGAGGCCGGGCGGGAACCGAGCCGCACCCAGAGGTGGTGACGCTGCACGGAGAGGACACTCACGCCTGCGACAGCCTCACCCTGCAGCCACCAGCACGCTGCGGTTTAACTCACGGGAATCCGCCGAACCTTACGCCATGTCTGGGTGTGTAATCCCTCCAAACTCCGGGAACCCGCCCGGGTGGTGGACCCTAGGGAGTGGAATCGAAGCAGGTGTATGAAAACTGCCGGAAGCGGAATACCAAGTGCGTACGCGGGAGACTGTCCGCGGAGTTAATGGCCCAGTTTCTTAATTTGCGGACTCAATGACCTGAACTTCTCTCTGAGACTGGCTGGCTCTCTGGGGCTTTCTCCTGGCCCCCCAGCGACTCGAGTGGTAGCTCCTTGCTCCAGACCTGGGTGAGTCCACGCCACCTCCGACTGTAAGGAGAGCCCAGGATTTGCTCCTGGGTCCGACACAGGGAAGCAAAACGAAGAAAGGTCGAGGAAGACAGGACTGCTCTGCCTTCCCCCACCCTGCTCAAAGACTAAGCTTCCTGGTGTCAACATGGCACCTCCAGGCTAGGGCGGGGGGGGGAGGGCTGGAGGAGGCCGGGAAGTCCTCGTCCCACGCCAGGGTGCCTGAGCTAATCACAGCCCGGCAGTCGGCTTCTCACACCCGGCTTCTCACACCCGCAGCCGAATAGTAAACACTGAACAGTGACAGCGAGAGAGAGGGGACAGAAGCGGGTCCCGGGCTGTGCCAGCTGCTGCCACCCTCCCTGCCGAGCTGGAGGCCTGGGCCCCCACGGCAGGCGGAGCAAGCTGGTGGCAGCTCCAGTCTGTGCGACGCAGGGACTGTCCTCTTATGAAGGAGCACTCAGCTGGCAAGGGCAGACCGTGCCCAGTGAGAACACAGGCTGACAGCCAAACAGATGGCTGGGTGCCTGCTCCGTCCTGCTCACGTTGGTGAGTGCCGAGTTCGAGCGTGTTACACTGGGGAAGGTCTCCGTGAGACCCAGGGACTGGGCACGCACTGGGCGAATGTGGCGGCTTTGGAGCCCTGTGCTGCTCTTGTCCTTCCAGAGTGGCTGGTGTGGCCCCAGCGAGGGGGCAGTGACAAGTACATCCCCAGGACGACCACGTGAGAAGCCTCGGAATGCTTAATCACAGCCACTCTGAGATGTGGAATGTCGCCTCCGTCAGCACGCCGGCCACCCGCCCACGGCTGGGATGGCTTTTTGGGTCTGAAAATGCAGCCCTCCATGGGGGGGCCGATGTTTCCGACAGCACAGTCTCTCTGGGCAGAGACCCTAGCACAGACAGCACGTTGCGGGCGGACACGCAGTTCCAAAGGCAGCCAGAACTCATGCCTGCAGAGACCAGAGGGGTCGGAACCTCGAGTGACATGGGTTCTTCTAAGGTGCCCACGAGCAAGTGGTCGCGACCCGGCGCACCTGGCTCCTCAGTGAGCCGTGACAGTAGCAGCGGTGCTGCGGCAGGTCGGCAGCCTCTGCAGCTTCCAAAGCCCCTTCGCGTGCTCCATCTCAGCAGCCCGTGCCCAGACACCCAGAGGGGCAGGCCGTGAGGCCCCCTCCCATCCCTGTTGGACACCACCTACAAAACGCACCATGCCGGTGGCATCTGCGAGATGCTTGCTGTGCACACGAGTGACAGCAAGGCTCACGATTACCACTGTAAGCCGTCCCCCACACTCCGGAGGTACAGGAAGGGCAGACAGTCAGTCCCGTCCGTGGCCTTGGGCCGGCACTCGGGCTCCCTCTGAGCCTGCGGCACGCCACTCGCAGCGGGCCTGCGTGTTTATGTGCCACTGTTCCCGGGGTGGACTCGGCGACATCCCAAATATTTCCACGGCAGTACTTAATTTCATTCTCAATCATTCTAATTAACTAGAACGAATACTATAGCTCTGCTTTTGTTTATAGAGAATTCATTTTAAAAGTCAGTAAGTGACTCCTTACCAAGTCTGCTTCTTCAGCGTACATGCATCGTCTATTCGTCCCCGCGGAGGTACTTCCACGCACGCCCTCGTCGCCACACTTCCGTCTCTGTGCTGTTGCGTGCCCGCCCTCCCCTGCCACCCGCCGTCTCCAGGACCCGGCGGCCCCCTGCGCAGTACGCTGCAGTCCAGGCTCCGCCGTGAGAAAGCCCCGTCGGGAACACGTGCACGCCCACGTCGATGGCCGCGCTCCCCACCGCGGCTGAGACGTGGGCACCCCGTGCCCAGGAGCAGTGGACTGGGAAAGCCTGGCACCGGGGCCTGCGGCGTCTACTCAGCCGGAAAGACAAGGAAGGGCGCAAAACAAGCCGGACTGTGAAAGTTCTTTTCAATAAACTAACAAATAAACGAATTTCGTCAGTTCATGAGAGACAGTGTGTGAGGGAGGGAGGGACAGCCCCACACGTCGTCACACTGTCCCGTCCCCCCAGTCCAGCTCTCGGACGGGGGATCTGAACGGCGGTTGGTCACGTGGCTTCCATCCGGGCAGGTTGGCCCAGTGCCACCTGCAGGAGCGAGACGGGCCGTCAGGGCTGACCCCCGACTACACCCGCTCTCTGAGCTGTCCTCACCGTGTGCCACGGCTGAGCTGAGTGTTTCTGCTGGTGACAGACAGCTGTCCCCCGGACACGGCAGGCTCTGAATGTGGAGCTCACATGCGACGTCTGAAGGCCACCGGAGCCGAGGCAGCAGGAACTGGTGCTCCAGCCAGAACCACAGGCGAGGCCGGGCGAGGGTGAGGGCGAGGGCCAGGCCCTGCTCACATATACTCAGGCTTTCATGCCTGAGCATCTCAAGTGTCTCGGCTCACGCTGAGACAGCGACAGCAGAGCCCCAGTCCCAGCGGGGAGAGCGGGCCCTGACTCTTAGAGATGCCCACCCGGTAGTCGTAGGTCGGAAAAGAGGTCCCTGCCTCAGCCCAGTGGGTAACTGTGCCCTCTCCGATTCCCGGCGCAGCCCGAGGTCTGCGACCTGCCTCCAGCAACCTTACCGGCAAAACCCTGCTTAGTGCTCGTGCGGGAAGCCGGTCTCACACTGGGAGGTCAGCCCTGCAGACTCGGGCAGGCTTCCTCCAGAATCACCCGGTGTCTTGGAGGCCTCCATGGGGGACTGGCACCACGGTGCAAGCTTGCCAAGTCACATCCCTGCGAGTCCACCTGCGGCACGAGCCACACCAAGGGACGGTTCCACGATGGCGTCTCTGGCCTTGGCCCAGCCCTGGCCCGCTGTGGTCCTGCCGTCCATGTTTGCTGCATGACCGAGGGACACTCAGACTCTGCTGTCGACTTACCGCCTTCCCGGGGCCGCCGCCGCAGCTTCTGCCCCCTCTGCTGCCCCAAGGCCCAGCTCTGAGCTGCCCACACCACCCAGCGTGACTGGCAGCTTGTCTGGTTAAAATCCTGTCAAACCTCAGACCCGAGAGCACAGGGACCCAGAACACGCGACATGCCAAGAGCCGTGGACCACTGAGCACTGACAAGGCATCAGGCCTGCCAGAGAAGGCAGAGGGAAGCCGTGGCTCCTGACGGCAGTGACGGCCATGCGACGGGGAGGTGATCGCCGGCCAAAGGGGGCAGCATCTGCTCTGGCGGCCACCTGAGCCCGGGTGCTGGCGAGGGTGTCTCTGCGACGGGCAGGTGGGCAGGCAGACCGGCCGTCTGGGGCAGCCTGCGGGCCAGGTGGGCCCGCACTCGGGCAGAGCACATCGCTGTTCTTGGGACCGAGCATCCTGGCCCGGCAGAGCTGCTGCAGCTGGGGCACAGTTCGGGAGGCCTGCCTAAGGGGGGGCAGTAATAGAGGGGATGGCGGGCAGTAGTACAGGGGTGGGGGCAGTAACCGAGGGGGGAGGGGGCGGGGGCAGTAACGGGGGAGGGGGCAGTAGTGGGGGAGGGAGGGGGCAGTGATGGGGGAGGGGCAGTGATGGGGGCAGGGGCAGTGATGGGGGAGGGGGCAGTGATGGAGGTGGGGGCGGTAATGGGGGTGGGGGCGGTAATGGGGGAGGGGGCAGTAATGGGGGAGGGGAGCAGTAATGGAGGAGGGGGCAGTAACAGAGGGGGTGACCCACTGTGAGCTGGCAGATGCCCACGGCTATGCTCTGGGGGTACCTGCCACGGGACCCTGAGCAGAGCCTCAGCTCGGACTGGGGTGTGAGGGAGCAGCTGTGCTCCGGCAGGGAGTGTCCAAGGAGAAGAGGGCACAGGAGGGGTGCAGTGTCCTGGGCTGCCCGGCAGCGGGGCCCCGCCAGATCATCAGCTGGCACCATCAATTCAGGCCTGGTGGTCGCCCAGGGCTGTGCCCGCTGCTCCCCCACCCAGCGAACGCCCTCTCGTTGCGGCCGGCAGCCTGCGGAGCAGTGGGAGGCCGGGCCGTGTGCTCCGTGGCCAGATGTTCCAGCCACAGCAGCTGGAGGGGCAGCGGGGCAGGGAGCGGGCGACCTTCGGGCGGCCAGGACGCCTGCCTCTGCACAGCAGGCATCTGCCTCGCAGTGTCCACACTCCTCCGCGGTGTCTGCTTCTGCGGGCTTTGCTGTGCTGCCTCGTTTGCCACTGGGGCTCGGAAAGCGGCCGTCCGCTGGGACGCCGGAGGAGGTCCCCTTGGGTGGGAAGCTGGACCCACGCTCAGCCGACGACTGCTGGGGTCGTCCTTGCCGTGCCAGCGTGTGCAGGCTTGGCTGGTGAGCTGGGCGTGAGCAGGGAGGCGGGTTCGCTCTCTCCGTGCCCTCAGGGTCCTGGCTAAGCGCCGGCCTTCCCGCAGGCAGCAGACCAGCCACGCCCTCCCCCGGCCCTCCCCTCTGGCACGGGCTCCCAGACCCCGTGTCGCTGCCTCCATCGAGAAATGTCTGGAAAGCGTGCGATGGGAGAGCTTCTGTGCCGAAGCCCTAAGCTGCAGTGCGGCAGTGTTTGAGACAGGGCCCCCAAAGAGGTAACCGAGGTTAAATGAGGTCATGAGGGTAGAGCCCTACTCTGGTAAGACCTTGAACTTGCAGGGAGAGACCTCAGATCCCCATCTCTGTCCACATGTAAGAATAGTGGGAAGACGGCTGCCCATAGCCGGAAAGAGTGGCCCCCAGTCCCGACCTGGGCCCAGTGTCCTGCCTCGGCAGTCCGGCCAGCTGAGACAGGCCCTCATTCAGTGAGTGAGACAGGCCCCTTGTCACCACGGGCTTAGGCTTCTGGGAGCATGCCCAGGGTCCCGCTTGACGCAGACCGGCCAAGATGAGCGTGTAAACCCACCTCCATAGCACGTGTGCAGGCCGTTGGCTGTTTGCAACCAACCGGAATGGTTAGAGGCAGACCTGGGTGGGTAGTATTTTTAATAGGCTGGTTTTTTAGTAATTTCAGGGTTACAGAAAAATGAGTGAAGTAGAGGAAGTCCCCATATGCCTCAGCCGGTGACACCCCTGTTCCTGCCTGGTCTCCTGCTATGCGTACCCGGCATGCTGCGCCCACAGGAGGGACTGTGGTCTGGGGCTCACGTGTGCTCTCTCTCCCTGCCATGTGGTCTGGACTCTGCAGCGGTGCCGTCATATGCTGTGTACCTGGCGTGGTGCGCCCACGGGGGTGACTGTGGTCTGGGGCTCACGTGTGTGCTCTCTCCCTGCCGTGTGGTCTGGACTCTGCAGCGGTGCTGTCATGTGCTGCGTACTCGGTGTGGTGCGCCCACGGGGGTGACTGTGGTCTGGGGCTCATGTGTGCTCTCTCTCCCTGCCGTGTGGTCTGGACTCTGCAGCGGTGCTGTCATGTGCTGCGTACTCGGTGTGGTGCGCCCACGGCGGTGACTGTGATCTGGGGCTCATGTGTGCGCTCTCTCTCTGCCGTGTGGTCGAGGACTCCGCCGCGGTGCCGTCATGTGCATCGCTGCTGTGGTGCTGGCACTGTATTTTTGCAGTCCTGAAACTCTGGACACTACCCCACTCACCGACCCGTCCCCGGGAGTCGCTGAACTTCTTGCTGTGTCTGTGTTCCTCCCTTCCCTGAGCGTCGCATAGCTGGTGGCAGTCTGGACCCTTCTCAGACCGGCTTCTCAGGGTCAGTGCTGTGGTCACTCTTCCTCTGTGCAACGACGCAGCTGGCTGTTCCGCGCACGGGTATTAGTCCCCCGCCGGCCACGCCAGGTCCTAGAGCCGTTCTTCCACAGAGGCATGTCACTGCTCCCAGGCGCGGGCAACACGAATAGCCGCATAGACGCCCGTGGGCAGGCTCGTGTCCACTCACGGGGATAAACACCAGGTGAGCGGAGAGCTCTGACGGGAAGAGCACTCTCCATTTGTCGGGAGCGGCCGTGCTGTCGTCCAGAACTGCCCACCTCTGTCTGGGGCACAGCAGAATCCCATCCCCGTCCAGAGCACTGGGTGGTGGGTGTCTTGGGCCTAGGCCGTTCTAACAGCTTTGTCATGGTGTCTCCTGTTGGAACGTGTAGTTGCCCAGTGACAAATGGCGTGGAGGTCTTTTCATACGCCTGTTTGCCACCTCATAGCTCACTTGGTGACGTGTCAGAATTGGAGCCCATCTCACGGGGGGTTGTCTTCTATTGTCTGGGTTCCAGGGCGCCTGGTCGATCCAGTGCCAGCTCTTCATCAGGCCTACGTTTTCAGAGTCCTCCACGCTGGACGGCAGCTCTGGGAGATGGGATAGGTACTGGGTCTCGGTGTCGCAGCTACAATGCCACCGTCAAATGCAAGGTCTCCTAGACCCTCCAAGGTCTGCTGGGAGTCTCACCACTCTGTGTTCCACATGAAGTTTGTGATCCATTTTGAGTTCATGAAACCTGGATGTATTTTTTTTTTTTATTGTCAGCATGTGCGTGTGCTCGGCAGAGAGAGAACGAGAGACACAGAGAACACTCCCACTCTAGGGCGTGGTCACACCACAGTCTTTTCTCCCCCATCTCCCCATCTCATCAGGATTTGAGGCACACGTGCACATGCACCCTGCATGTCTCCAAGTGCCATGACCAGGATTTGAACTGCAGTCTGCCGCGTGCATAGCCCTGAGTACGGACTGCAGGCTGGCCCTGTGCCGCACATTTGATGTCCTGACCTGATCCAATCTGGGAGGCCATGATGAGATGGTGAAGTCCCAACCACCAACTTAGCCTCAGGGTCTAACAATGGGATCCTTGCAGGGGAAAGGGCTGGGCCAGGCATCGTCAGCCTGCCCTGCTCTGGGGCAGTGTGGAGTGCAGGGTGCCGGGGGCTCGAGGGACCTGGTTTCTCTGGTCCCAGATGTTCCTGCAGGTGCCGGGGGATAGTGGGGCCCAGAGGCCCTCCATGTCTTCCCCAGAACTTCAGGGGACCCCACAGTGACACGGCAATGTAGTTGCCCACATGGGCCTCGAGGGGCACGTGGTCTGGGGTTGCACGGCTTGCTTGGCCAAGGGGGGCACCACCCAGCACCCAAGCCCTCAGCACCACTCTCCCATCTTCAGGGGGTGCCGCTCTGCCAGGCAGGACGCCAGCAGAGGGCCAGGGGGAGCACCAGGTGTGGGAGGGCATCGCTCCATCATCGCCTCAGTCCTCAGCAGTGCCCACCTGAGTCTGCCCAGCAACCGGGGGACTGAGTCCCCACACTGCCTGGATTGATGGTCACTGTGCTGCTGGGACTTCTGAGGGCTGTGTCCCCACGTCCAGGTAGGAGAACCAGAGCTCCTCATCTGGGGGCCGTGTCCACTCAGTTCATGAGACTGCGGGGCAGGCGGGGGCGACGGGGGACGCCCTGCATTGCAGAGCGCGAGCGCGGAGGCTGTCTGCCCTTGTGCGGAGGCTGTTTCTGCCCGTGTGCGGAGGCTGTGTCTGCCCGTGTGCGGAGGCTGTGTCTGCCCGTGTGCGGAGGCTGTGTCTGCCCGTGTGCGGAGGCTGTGTCTGCCCGTGTGTGGGTGCTGCTAGCTCTGCCCGTGTGCGGAGGCTGTGTCTGCCCGTGTGTGGAGGCTGTGTCTGCCCGTGTGCGGAGGCTGTGTCTGCCCGTGTGCGGAGGCTGTGTCTGCCCGTGTGTGGGTGCTGCTAGCTCTGCCCGTGTGCGGAGGCTGTGTCTGCCCGTGTGTGGAGGCTGTGTCTGCCCGTGTGTGGAGGCTGTGTCTGCCCGTGTGTGGGTGCTGCTAGCTCTGCCCGTGTGCGGGGTGATGATGGTTCTGCCCGTGTGCGGAGGCTGTGTCTGCCCGTGTGCGGAGGCTGTGCCTGTGTCTGCCCCTGTAAGGGTGCTGGTGGCTCTGTCTGCCCCGGGACCCCGCGGCTGACCCACAGAGAGAAGCTCCAGGCGGCAGGCACAGCCGGCACCCAGTGTGCTGGGCAACCTCTGGCCTGACCTGGGCCGGCCGAGGTTGGAGGTGGGACCTCGGCGCCAGGACGGTGCTGGGGCTCTGCCTCTCTCTTTCTCTGTCCCTTCCCATCATGGAGAAAATAAATAAACAGGTGAACTTATGAGGAGAAAGTCTAGTAGGAGGTTTTGCCTTCATCCGACACGCGCGTGGAGCTGTTTAGGAGGGCCAGCCGGCAGGCCTCACGCCGCGGCGCGCCTCCACCAGCCCTTAATCACAGGCTGCTGCTGTAATTTTAATGAGTGTTTATCTTATTTTCTTTGTGTAATCCAATTACTTTTGTTTTCATAGCCAGCGTCAGGGATCTCTCAGTTTCCAGCATCCTGTCACTCAGTCCACTTTGGGTGGGGACAATTCAATTCATTATGATTAAATGTCTACCCTGAATACCACTCTGGGGAAGGTCAGTGAAAGGAAACCTGCCCAGCGCAGCCGAGGCCCCGCCAGGAAGGGCTCTGGGCCGAGCGCCTGGCAGTCCGAGCCTCCGAGCTGGTGCGCAGTGGTCCCTAATGTCATTCAGAGCCTGGCTCATTAGCACCCGCGGGCTGGCGGCCCCCAGGCAGGGAGGAGGCAGAAGCTGGATTGGAAGGTTGTGCAAGTGGGCACTGCTAGGGGAGGGTGGCAACCGTGTCACGGGTGCCCCAGGTTCGGCCAGGCACCTGGAAGGGGAGAGGGCTCTGCAAGCTCCCACATGAGCATGCGTGTAAGCACACGTGGGCCCGTGCACTGTGTGAGCGCATGTGCTTGTGCGCCATGTGGGTGCGCACACAGGAGGCCGCCACGTTCCCACAGTGACCCTGTGGCCTGCTCGCGACACGGGCTGGCTGGAGTGGCCCCACAAGGTCACACACAAGGGCGGCGGCAGGCCACCCTCCCGCTCTCTGGAGCCAGCACAGGAGCAGCCCGGCCGCACAGCTGTTCCTGCCCGGCAGATGGATGGGCTGCCGTCAGCCGCTGTTCATCTTTCAGGGGCTAATGCTCGGAGCCAGGGCGAGGCCAGCCCCTCGTCCGTCTTCCTGTTCCCCAGCCCCACCGCTGCTCCCCGTCCATCTGCGCCACGCAGGGAAGGTGGCAGCACCGCACACCCCAGGTGCCTTCCCGGCGGCGTGCTTCTGAGCCACGGGAGTGAGCCCGCGTGCCGGCGGGGTTGGTGCAGTGGCAGCTGCGGGGCCGCTCGGGCATCGTGCGGTGGAGACGGCCCCGGCTGCACGAAGGACACGATTAACAACGACCTGGGGCCTCGAGAGAGGGAGCAGCCGCTGGGAAACAAATATCTCCTAAATGCCAAGTCGTCTTGTTCGAGCAGCAGCGGTGACTGAGAACCGCCATTAGCCTCTGGTGGCCGGGAGATGGCACAGCTCAGGGTCTGCGTTCCCAAGGCAATGGCTGACCGGGAAAGTCTAGACTACCTGGGCGGGTGTGGTGGGCGAGGGGAGCAGGAGAGAAACGGCGGGGCGGGGGCCCTGCCTGGAAGACCTTATTTGAGATGGCGGGACGGTCACAGGAAGGCGCGCGGGGCTCAGGTACCGTGCTCACTGGTGGACTCGCTCGGGTGCCGACCCTCGGGGAGGCTGCAGGTCTCAGTGCGGCCCGCCCAGGTGGTGGAGCGTCTCCGTGCCCTTCCAGTGCAGAGCCCACGGAGGGGGCGCCCACCAGACTCTGCCATGCGGTTCCCCCTCGTGGCTCCACCCGCTTACTCCTGCCGTGCATGTCCGAGGGTGACGGTCTCACCAGCGGGGTCTGCGGCGGACGGGCCCTTGCACACGGAGGTCCGAGCTGTTGGTCGCCACCGCCACGCGTCACCACGCCAGGGTCGGTTTGCCTCGAGGACAGTCTGGGCGGCGCAGAGGTGAAGAGTGGCACGCGTGTGCTTGAACTCCCAAAGCACTAAATAGGGACAAGGGTTGTTAGGATAAAGCATTTCGAATTTTAATTGCCTCAATTTTAGTTTAAATGTGAAAATAAGCCCTGAGGAGCTTTGGAGCAAACACATTCACAGAAGCCTGGCCGTGTAGACGGAGCCCGTGAGGCTTGTGAGGCTGCCGGGCTGATGCAGCGGGGGTGGGTCTGGGATTCCACACCCTCACGGGCCGGGAGGTCATGGTCCGGGCTGGGGCCATATTCCAAGGTGGACCGTCCAGGGAGCAGGCCCTGCCTCCAGCCACCAGCTGTCCCAGTCATGCTGGGCGGAGACCGGGCCGTCACCTGGCAGAGCCGCGAGGAGTCGGTCCCCGGAAACGCACGCGAGATGAGAAGAACCAGCCACACGGACACTCCGGGTTTCCTGTCCGGTCACCAGGCGCTGCCAGAACGCGGCGACGTGGAGGGCTGTCTGCGGCCCGTTTTCTCTACGTCTAGTTACTAGAGAAACCAACCAACGTGTTCTGTTTATACTGCCTTTGTCGCATTTTCTTCCTACTCAGCTTTTCCAAGCCACTCGAGCCCGCAGTCACACCCCACGCGAGCGGCAGACCCGCTGCTTCAGTCGTAAGCACAGGGCGGTGGCGGGCCTCGCGAGCCGAGGTACGGCGCATGGCTTTTTACCAACGGGCTTTAACTCCAAGCCGCTCTCTGCTGCCCTCGGTTTGTACGTGCAGGACTGTCGCTGCTGACCCCGCAGAGGGGCGGGCCTGAAGAAGCTACTGGGAGCCACGAGCCACCGACGGCGGCCCAGAGGAGGGGTCTCTAGACACAACAGCCTGCCCCCACGGAGTCAGGAGACCAGAAACAGGGAGTGACCAGGAAGTGACGCGAGTCCGGTCAGTCACGAGTCTGCCACCAGTGCCCGGGACAGGTGGGCGGCCCTGACTGGTAACTGGTCCTCCTGGGTGCGGCCCTACCTCACGTGGCCCCCGTGGGCACCACCCGCCCCGCGCCTCCGGCTCCTGGACCTTGCTGGCCTTCCCAGGGCCTCCCTCCGGCTTCCCCGCGGCCTCCTCGGCTCCTTCCCGCCGCTCCTCCCCTGCCCTTAGTGTGGCAGTCGTTAAGACCTGCCGGGCCTCTTGCCCACGCGCACTCACCATCGCCTGCTGGTGGCCTCAGCTCCCGGGACAGCGACACCTCTCTGCCGGCCGCCTACAAGGCTCTGAGCAGCGCGGCCTCCTCCCGGGGCCCCTGCACGTCTGGACGAAGCCCGACGCCGTCTCCATTCAGCCTCCCGTAATCACGCCTGAAACCGGCCAGTGCCGTAGCTGCCAGGCCTGCCCAGGGCAGCTGGTCACACCGCGGTCCCCCTCGGACCTCCAGCCTCGCCCTCCCGTCCCCGTCTCACGTGCACAGCCGTGGTCTCCCACGTGGCTCGCCGGAAGGTTTCTCCCGTGGTGGTAAGGGCACGTGCTGTCGCCAGGGCCACCCTCTGTCCTCAGGAGAGCTGTGGGACTCCTGCACGTGGAGCGGCGGCCCAGCCCTGGGCCCCAACAGCCGCCCACCGCCAGCGCTGACCTCTGTATGTGATCCCCTGCTCCTGCTCGTGCTCCCGGCGTCCCGTGAGGCCCCACTCTGCAGGAAGCTTCTCCGAGCCCTCATCTGCACCCTGCCCTCCTGCTGGCTCCCTCCCTACCCAGCAGGGCCTCCCCTCTCCCCACTCTCCTCTCCCCACAGCCCTCTCCCCACTCCCCTCCCCCTCCCTACCCCAGCAGGGGCGCTGGCTGCATTGCTCCCCCACCCTGCCCACTTCCTCACTCTGGGCTGTCCCTGTGGGAGACCAGCAACGGGGCTGCTTAGCTCTCACCACCTGGAGTTCAGAACCCGCCTAAGGATTGGAGGTGAATGAGTGACTCCAACACCTGCTAGCTTCTCTTTTCGGCTTTTCCCTTTAATTGACAGGCAGTAGCCATGTGTGTACCCACGGAGGACATCGCGGTGCCTCGGGAGTGCACAGACTGGGGCGGCTGTGGGAAGGAGGCGGCCGCCCATCGCCTCACATACTTACACACTCTGCCTGAGTCTGTTTACAACGAACCGGTTAGCAATTTAGAAATGTGTTACTCAGTATGAACCGTGGGCACCATGCTGTGCAACAGCTCTCCGAACTGATCCCTCTTAAATAACTAAGGCTCCGAAACCACTGACCGACGTCGCCTCACTTCTCTGCCTGCCGCTGGTGGCCCCATGGCCAGCCCTGCCCCTGCACAGGGGCTTCAGCTCCTAGTGAGAGAGAGCGTGCGCAGTCAGCCTTCCTGGCCACGCCTGGCTCGTCCCTCCCAGCAGGTGCGTCAGGTTCACCCATGTCGTCCCCAGCGGCAGGACTCCCTCCTTTTCAGGGCTGAATAGTACCCCACAGGCAGACGCCGTCTCTGTCAGTCCGTCTGCTGCCGCGGGTCCTGCCTGGCTGTCGTGAACCGTGGTGCCCTGAGGGCTCTTTAACGCCCGCGTTCAGTACCCTCGGATGCAGGGCCAGCGGTGGGAGTGCCGGATCATACCATAGTTGTGCTTTTAGTTCTTGAGGTGCCTCCACTGTTTCTCTCGTGGCTGTCGTAATTGACATTCCTGCCACACTGCAAGCCTCCCCTTCCTGCCTCGCCCTCCCACACACGGCGTCCTTCATGTCTACGTAAGTCATAGCTTTCTGCCAGGCGCGAGGTGACCCCGCACATGAGTGGAGTTCACATCTCTCTGCTGGTGGGCGGTTTTGAGCCTTTTTTGGTAAACGCATAGGCCACTCACATGCCTCCTTGTGAGAAGGGCATGGCTAAGTCCTCTGTCCATTCCGGATGACTTCTTTCCCTGCCGCTGAGTTGTTTGAGTGTGCGACGTATTTTGAATGTCAAGCCCTTGCTAGAGGCAGGGCTTACGAATGCTCTCTCCCGGCGTGGGCTCTCTTTCCTCTGCTCGTTGTTTTCTTTGCTGTAAAGAACTTTTTCTGTGTTTTTGCAATTTCATTCGTCTCTTTTGACTTTGGTTGCCTTTGCTTTGGGGTCATATCTTAAAAATGGCATTGCCCAGATCAAGGCCACAGGGCTCTTCTCCTGGGTTTTCTCCGGGCAGTTTCACAGTTTGGGGTCTCGGGTGTAAGTCTTTGATTCATTTGAACTAGTGTCGGTGTGTGGTCTGAGATAAGGGTCCAATTCCAATTCCATTCTTCTGTCAGTTTTCCCAGCATCACTTATTTAAAAAAAGACTACACTTTCCCCATTGTGTATTTTTGGCATCTTTGTCAAAGGGCAGTTGACGCTACATGTACAGAATTATTTCTGGGTTCTCTGCTCCATTCCGTTGGTTGCTCCCTAGTTTCATGCTATATAAGCTACTATAGATTTGTAAAATATTGGGAAATCAGTGCAATGCTTCAGGCTTGTCCTTTTTTGCTCAAGATTATTTTGGCTATGTGAGGTCTTATGTGGCTCTGTGAAAATGTTAGCTTTTTTATTTTCCAGATCCTGTGAAAAATCTCAGTGAAATTTTGAAAAGAATTGCATTGAATCTATAGAGCAATTCGAGTAAATGAACTTTTAATATTAATTTTCATAATCTATGAACTTACACGTTTCTCTTTATATTTTCTTTCATTTCTTTAATAAATGTTTTATAAATTGTTTTGTTTTCTTTTTTCTTTTTTGATTATTATTTTTATTTTATACATTTAACCACTATACATCACTTAGCTTGTAAGCTGAACTTACCCAACATGAACACACTTCACACCAGGCCAGTTAAGGATACTAGACACATGATCATCCACAGCTGGTAACTCACTCTGCGTCCCACACGTGTCCTTCCTCTCTACTGTCCTCCGCAATTTCCTTCCTTGCACTCTCCCCCTTCTCCCACCCACCTCCCATAGAGGATGTGTGAACCCACCCACCTCCCATAGGGGATGTGTGAACCCACCCACCTCCCATAGGGGATGTGTGAACCCACCCACCTCCCATAGGGGATGTGTGAACCCACCCACCTCCCATAGGGGATGTGTGAACCCACCCACCTCCCATAGGGGATGTGTGAACCCACCCACCTCCCATAGGGGATGTGTGAACCCACCCACCTCCCATAGGGGATGTGTGAACCCACCCACCTCCCATAGGGGATGTGTGAACCCACCCACCTCCCATAGGGGATGTGTGAACCCACCCACCTCCCATAGGGGATGTGTGAACCCACCCACCTCCCATAGGGGATGTGTGAACCCACCCACCTCCCATAGGGGATGTGTGAACCCACCCACCTCCCATAGGGGATGTGTGAACCCACCCACCTCCCATAGGGGATGTGTGAACCCACCCACCTCCCATAGGGGATGTGTGAACCCACCCACCTCCCATAGGGGATGTGTGAACCCACCCACCTCCCATAGGGGATGTGTGAACCCACCCACCTCCCATAGGGGATGTGTGAACCCACCCACCTCCCATAGGGGATGTGTGAACCCACCCACCTCCCATAGGGGATGTGTGAACCCACCCACCTCCCATAGGGGATGTGTGAACCCACCCACCTCCCATAGGGGATGTGTGAACCCACCCACCTCCCATAGGGGATGTGTGAACCCACCCACCTCCCATAGGGGATGTGTGAACCCACCCACCTCCCATAGGGGATGTGTGAACCCACCCACCTCCCATAGGGGATGTGTGAACCCACCCACCTCCCATAGGGGATGTGTGAACCCACCCACCTCCCATAGGGGATGTGTGAACCCACCCACCTCCCATAGGGGATGTGTGAACCCACCCACCTCCCATAGGGGATGTGTGAACCCACCCACCTCCCATAGGGGATGTGTGAACCCACCCACCTCCCATAGGGGATGTGTGAACCCACCCACCTCCCATAGGGGATGTGTGAACCCACCCACCTCCCATAGGGGATGTGTGAACCCACCCACCTCCCATAGGGGATGTGTGAACCCACCCACCTCCCATAGGGGATGTGTGAACCCACCCACCTCCCATAGGGGATGTGTGAACCCACCCACCTCCCATAGGGGATGTGTGAACCCACCCACCTCCCATAGGGGATGTGTGAACCCACCCACCTCCCATAGGGGATGTGTGAACCCACCCACCTCCCATAGGGGATGTGTGAACCCACCCACCTCCCATAGGGGATGTGTGAACCCACCCACCTCCCATAGGGGATGTGTGAACCCACCCACCTCCCATAGAGGATGTGTGAACCCACCCACCTCCCATAGAGGATGTGTGAACTTGCCAGAGAGTCTCCTCCACTCTGCTCTCAGGGCCTGGGGCATGCGTGCACATGTGCCTAGTGTGATTTTCAAGCCTGGGGGTCTGGGACTCGAACCATGCGGCCGTGAGGCAATTCAGCACCTTAACCTCCACACCACCTGCTGGCCCCCGAATGTTTTATAGTTTTCACATATAAAAACCGAATTCGCCATTGAGTTTGTTTGCTTCTTTGTTTTTAATTGCCAGAGGGTACGTGATTCCAACAAGGACAGCGAGGAAACACCCCCGCCCCTGTGGGGCATGATCAAGCCACATCCTTTGTCTTCCAACCGTCCATCGGGTCAGGATTTTGGACACTCACATGCATGCACCCAGCATGTTTTTGAAGCTACTGAAACTGATTTGAACTGTGGTCAGCCACGTGGGGTCTGGCTCCCTGTACATAAGACTTAACGCTGCTCTGTGGGCTGGCCCACTGGCTTGTTTTTTTCCTACTGTGAAGGGAATTGTTTATAAATTCTTTTTTGGATACCTCGTTGTTACTGTTTAGAAATCCTACTTTTTTAAGTGAATTAATAATTTTATAATTGAAATATGAATTTATTTTGGTACAAAACCTTTTTGAAATTCATACATAGTTTTCCCATTACACGTATTTCCATGAGCTTTTTTTTCTAAAACATTTTTTAACTAATTAACTTATACTCATTCCCTAAGCATTGTCACAGCATACAAAATGTGATTTCCCATCCAGAATATACTGCAGAGTGGCTTAACCACGCGTGTTATCGTCAATCATTTTCCATTTCTAGTTTCATATGTGTGTTTTACCCCTATTTCTGACCCTCTTCCCTTTCCCACCCTCCTCCCACACTATCTCTGGTGCCTACAGTTGTTTTCCATTCCTTTTTCACCCATATTTTATTGATCGCACAATTTCTTAAATAATTTAACTATTTTCAATAGCAAGTTCAGCTGGTAATTTAAAAAAAAAAAGTTTAAACTTAATAAATCAAAGAAATGCTAAGGAACTTTGCTTAAAATTTAAAACCAGGAAACAGGTTAGGATTCTGTTCAAATAGTAGGTACCTATCGGAGTGGTTTTCTAGCATGCAGAGGCCCTACCCAGTCCAGGTCCCAGTGGGGGAAAGCCAGCCCCCGACTCTCCCTGGGTTGGACATGGGTCGCTTTGGCGGCCAGCATCCTCCTGTTCTCGTGGCTTCCAGCTGGACACACGTCTCACAGTCGAGTCTGCAGGAGACCAGCTCCTGAGCCACCCACTCACCGTGAGCCAGGAGCGGCACCCCCTGCCACCTGACGACGCACCTGACCACCCCCTCCACTCTCAGCCTTTAACACCCAGACACCATCAAGTCATCCCTGAGCAAACATTCAAACAGCGAAACCCACAGTGCCACCCAGTGCACACACGCACACGTCTGTAATTATGTTTGCGCAAGGTGGCACGTCTGCCTTGTGTTTTCATGTGTACACTTGCTTCAATGTTGTCTCTTTTGAATTGTAAACTGGAGGACGGAGAAGCGTATTTTTAATGATGTTTGCACAGGAATAGCACTAACACAGCGAGAGTGGGTCAGCACAATCACCCGTGCGAGCACAAGCTGCCCATTCCCACGGACGATGCCCCAGTACGTGTGTTCCCAACATACGATGCCCAAGCACACGTGTTCCCAACATATGACGCCCAAGCACGTGTGTTCCCAACATATGATGCCCAAGCACGTGTGTTCCCAACATATGATGCCCAAGCACACGTGTTCCCCACGGACGATGCCCCAGCACATGTGTTCCCAACATATGATGCCCAAGCACGCGTGTTCCCCACGGACGATGCCCTAGCACACATGTTCCCAACATACGATGCCCAAGCACACGTGTTCCCCACGGACGATGCCCAAGCACACGTGTTCCCCACGGACGATGCCCCAGCACATGTGTTCCCAACATATGATGCCCCAGCACACGTGTTCCCAACATACGATGCCCAAGCACACGTTCCCAACATACGATGCCCAAGCATGCATGTTCCCAACATACGATGCCCAAGCACACGTGTTCCCCATGGACCACGCCCAAGCATGCGCGTTTGCAGTAGACGACTCAAGTGCTTCGTGCTGTACCTGACCGGGAGTATAGGGCCGACACTGTCGCCCTGCCCCAGGGCGTGCCTTTGGACTTGCATTTACCCCTCGCGGTGTAATAGAGGAGACCTGCCATCCCTGCACCTGAAAAAAGAGTCATCAAAGCCCGAGGCATTTCACTGACCCAGGATCACACTGACAGCGACTGCCAGGGCCAGGATTTGAACCTCCCCAAGCTGGATTCTAGACTCTGTTCCCTAAACCCATGCAAGCTCTGCACTGACAGGTCTCTGTCATTTTCTATGCTGTCTGGAAGGTTACCACACAGCAGCTACAAACACCACCCTCTCACCACCGCGTGGTTTCTGTGGGAGCCAGGCCCAGGCATGGCAGGCTGCAGTCAGTGCCGAACGGGGGCCGCAGCCTCACAGCCCAACCGTGGAAGGCCCCGCTTCTCAGCTCTGCGTGCTGCCGGCACATTTGTCTCTTGCAGCAGGAAGATGGACGGCTGGGCCGGAAGAACCCACCACCAGCAGAACGTCTGGAAGCTGAGAAGTGCAAGAAGGTGGGGCCTGTAGCTTCAGGCTCTGTGCACGCTAGACAGCCAGACTCGGGTTCAAGCCCCACTTCTGGACCTCACCTCTGTGCTCTCCTGGAGAAGCAGCAGTCCCCAAGGGAGAGAACAACTGAGCTTTTGCCAAGTCCTGGAGAATACGGGGCCATCTCACGTGTGCAGTTCTTAGCACAGTGCCTAGAGCACAGACGGCACCCACGCGCGGTGGCCGTCACCACGGCCACTGCACGGTGAGGCTACGTTCTGCATGTCATGGACCGTGCTGATCCTGTGACCCTTAGGTCATGACAGGCACAACGAGAAGCCACGTCTGTGGTCAGAGGTATGAGCCCTGGACGTGGTGTGGGACCTGCAGAGCTGCGGGAAAGAAGTGCCTGGTCTGAAACCGAGCAGGGCTGCCCCTCTTCCACAGGGGCCTGGACAGAGGGAGGGAAAAGGGTCCTCAGAGGGAGACAGGCAGTCACAACTCACAGAGACGCAGATGTGCACGTGGCTGTGGCTCTCTAAATCCTGCTTGGATTTCCAGACTCCATGGCCTCTATGCTGAGGCTGTGGGTCCATGCCCAGCTGAAGGCAGCTTGTGGTCTTGTGTGAGTCAGGTCAGCCGAGGTGGGCTCATCTGTGGAGGGTTTGGCAGAAATTCCAGCATGCAGGATGATCTTGGGGGTGACAAAAGGCCCTTGTTGGCTTCAAACAAAGGAGCCAGATGAGGCTAACGGGTGTGTTCACGAAGGGCAGGGTACACACAGGCAAGGGGCTTGGGAAGAAGGCAGGAGCCTCATCCCAAGATTACAGGTGGGCTGGGCTTAGAAGGAAGCCAGGGGTGCAACCAGAGACCCTTGAGGGTGCTGGCTGGACCTGGGACTCCTTAAAGCTCAGCATTGCTCTGACATTGACTCCTGATTAAATGTGCACGCTGGCCAAGGCATTCGGGTCCCCACCGGGAGCATTCTGAGATGAGCGTCCGGGACTCCCAGCACTGCGGTGAATGGACAGCCAGAGCGGGCACCCTAGCCTCCTTTCTGATCTTGGGGAGAATACTTCCAGCTTCTCACGGCTCTGAGAGGGTAGCTGTGGGCTCAGCCCCGGCTTGTTACCAGTTCTGCCCAGAGCCGTTTTTGCTGTATCCCACCAGCCTGATATGTTGTGTTTGCATTTTTGTTTGTCTCTTTTTCTTTTTCTTTTCTTCTTCTTCTTTTTTTTTTTTTTAATTTCTCTTTTGACCCATTGGCAGTGCAGGAGCACATCGATAAATTTCCACCTAATGTGTCTTTTCCAATTTTCCTCCTATTACTGACTTCTGGTGTGATGCCATTATAATGGATAAAACACCCTCCATAATTTCAGTCTTAGCTTTGTCAAAACGTGTCCTGTGGCCTAACATATGCTCTCTCATGGAATGTTCTGTGTGCTCTATAAAAGAATGTATGCTTTGCCACTGTGGCATCTGTCTGGTCCACTTGGTCTACAGTCTGTTGAAGTCTCCTGTTTCCTGGCCCAGCCTTCATGGCACACGCAGCAGCATGCTGAACTGCACTGCTGGAGACCACAGGGCCCATCATGAGTTCAAGTTCTGAGATAACTTGAAACACACTGGGCGTGCACACCGAGATGCTGACTGGCAGGAGGCTGGACGAGGGGAGTGTGGTGTGACCAGAACCTATCAAGGATGTCTCTCTGTCTTTACCATGAAACAGATAAAATAAATACACTTTAAGAACAGAAATCTTGTTTCCATATTGACTTTCTTTCTGGACTATCTGTCCATTGTTGCAAGTGGAGTACTGAAGTCTGTTCTGTTTCTCTCTTCAGACCTGTCAGTTTGCTTAATGTATTTGGGTGCTCTGATGTTAGGTGGCATATTTTCATAACCATTACATCAACTTTTTTTTTTTTTTTGGAGAGGTTTTCGCTATAGGGCGTGTGCACTCGCCAGACAGACAGAGAGAGACAGAGACAGATAGTGAGAAATAACCCCCAAGGGGTATGGTCACGCCGCAATCCCTTCTCCTCCATTCTCCTCTCGGGATTTTGGGCACGTACGCACACATGCCCGGCGTGAGTTTTAAGCCACCGGGTCCGGGATGCGAACCACGGTCGACTACTTGGGAGTCCAGCGACATAGCCATTACGCTAACTGCTGGTCCCACCATGACATCAACTTTTTGAATCAACTCTTTTATTACCATGTAATAAAATTCTTTGTCTCTTACAAGGTTTTTGACTTAAAGCCTCTTTTGTCTGGTGTGAATATGACTAATCTTATCTTCTAGGTTACTGTGTGCCTGGCACCCATCTCTCCACTTTCACCCCACAGGTCTCTCAAAAGCTAAAGCAAGACTTTTGTAGGCCACAGACAGCTGCATCTTCCTTTTTATCCACACTATGGCTTTTGCTTAGAGAATTTAATCCATTTACATTTAGAGTAATTACTGACAAGTAGACTTACTATTGTCAGTTTACTCCCTGTTTATTTCATTGCTTTATAGCTCTGTAGTTTCTTCCCTTCTCTTAGCTGTCCTCCTTGGGGATTTGATGAGCTTTTTGTAGTGGTATGTTCTGATTCTTCTCTCTTTCTCTGTGTCACTACTATATATTTTTTTCTCTGCAGTTGCCATATGGCTTCTATAAAACATCTTGGAGCTACAACAGTCTATTCTAAGGTGATAACTTCAACTTCAAAAAAAAGGCATTCTTCAACTTCTTCTCCACATCTTATGTTATTGTGTCGTAAGTTCCATTTTTATAAATACTTTGTTCACTAAAAATTATTGCAGCTGTAGTTATTTTAATATTTTTATCTTTTAATTTTTATATTAGAACTGAAAATGATTTACATGCACTAGATAATACATTGTGAGATATTTGACTTTTGGATTAAACCAACCATGCTTTCTTGACATAATTCCCACTTGGACATGGTATATACTCTTTTTATATGCTGTTGGATTTAATTGGACAATATTAAGTTATGAATTTTTGAGTATATATACATTTATAATATTTGCCTGAAGTTGTCTTGTCATGTATTCATATGACTTTGTTCTAATAGAATTGGTTGAGAAGTATTTTAGCCTCTCTTTTCTCAAATAGGCTGAGTAGAATTGGCTTTATTTATTCTTTAAAATTTTATGAAATTAACCAGTAATGCCAATTGAGTGTGTTCTTTTCTTAAGGTAGGGAGTATATTTTAAGAGTCAGTTTACTTTCTTTTGTTGTAATAAATCTGTTCAGATATTCTGCTTCTTCTTAAACCAGTTTTGATTATTTGCATCATTCTAGGCATTTGTCCACTTCATCTAAGCTATCTAAAATGTTTTCATATGTCATTCATACTATTAAAATTCTTTAAATCCTCTGATTAAAATTCTCTAAGGTCAGAAGTGATTCTTTTTATTTATTCCTGATTTTTGGTAATTTCTATCTCTATTTTTTTCCTGTTCAATCTAGCTATAGTTTTATCAGCTTGGTTAAGTTTTTCAAAGAATCACTATTTTCTTGTTTTCCATTTCATTCATTTCTACTTTCGTCTTTATCATTTCCTTCTGTGCACTGTGCACTGTGCACTGTGACTCTGAGTGGCTCCTTCTCCTCTATGTATAATATACAGCGATGTTATGCATGTGGGAAGTTGGCTTACTACGCACCCATTCGTGCTATCCGTGCTGTGTTTAAGGTGTACAGCATGGCACCTGGACACACCTGCAGATAGAGTAAAGATTCTTCAGGTAAAGTACGCTATCGCAGTTTTCCTGCTAGCAGTAAGAGCACCCATGTCTGCTCCCAGCACATTTCCAGCGCCCGGCGCTGTTACCTGCAGCAGTGTCCTCAGACAGCTGCCCTCTGAGCTCCCCACTCCACCTTCCGTCGTCTTTGCATCTGAACTGCTTCTCTCATGAATAGCATAGCTGAATGCTCCTAGTAGGGCACTGACCGTCCTCGGTGTCACTCACTTGCTCTTCTGCTGATCCACATCTGTCAAGTTCATCTGGTAAAATAATCAGCTTGATTATTGTGCTCTGGTTAGAACATCTGTTTTTTTCCTATAATTTTCATTTCTCTGTTGAGACTCCCTTTGTTGACTCACATCACTGAGTTTCCCTATGTTTGTTGGAAAACTTATTTATTTATTTATTTTGCCTTAGGGTACCTGCACTCACAGGTGACAGAGAGAAACAGTGAGAGAAAGTGAGAAATCACACACTTCCCCCAGGGGATGGCCACACTACAATCTCTTCTCATGGTTCTCTCAAGATATTGGGAATGCACACACTCCCTGCATGATGTTTAAGCTGCAGATTCGAGACTCAAACTGCTCAGCTACTCGGCCAGCAGGGAGTCCAGCACCTTAACCACCATGTCACCTGCTGGACCTTCAGCTCTGTTGAATTGCTGTATAAATAGCACGTACCTGGTCCATTAGGAGCCAGTTGCAATGGCCTACTTGGGTCCTTAGTGTGGGTCTCACTGCCCTGGTACTCAGTATGCCTTATAATTTAAATATTTTATTTGTGGGGTCAGCAGATGGCATCACAGTTACATCGCTAGACTCCCACATAACCAAGCGCGGTTCGAGTCCTGGACCCAGTGGCTTGAAATACACCAAGTATGTGTGTGTGAGTGCTCAAGATACCAGGAGAAGAATGAAGGAAATGGGATTGCGGCATGGCTATCTCCCCTGGGGGTGACGTCTCAATTTCCCTCTCACCGTCTCTGTATCTCTCTCTCTCTCTGGCAAGCACACAAACTCTAAGGCAAAAACTTCTATAAAAAGAGAATTTATTTCATGAATGAGGGAGACCCCGACAGGGTCTTGCCAGATCTGCTTCTTCCCTTGGCCTCCCAGCCAGCCAAGACCACGGTGTGCCCTGGGTGTTCGGGTCCACTGGATCTGACTAGCCACATGTGGGGCCCTCTACTGCTTGGGGGAGCCTCACGCCTACCTGGGCTTGGGTCATAGCGGTTGCTTTTCCCTGAAGCTTTTAGATGACATGTGGCCGTGACTCCGGTTCCTCGGGTTCTCGCCGAGCCTTTGCTCCCTTTCTGTTCCTGTCTCCAGAAGTCCAGTCTGCACCACCCGTTGTGTGGGAACTCACTCCTTACTCCTTCGAGGTCTGCATTTGTGAAGGAGGCTTTAAGCAAGTGCAGGCCAGGGTCGAGGACACATTAGGCAGCTGGTTCTCGGCATCACATTTTAAAAAACTTGACTCTTGTCTGCAAGACTCTGCAGTTTTGCTGCCACATACTTGGAGTTAATTTTTTCTTTTCGTGTTTAGGAGTTAGTATAAACCTGAATCTGATATAGATCTTTCATCAACTCTGAACAATTCTGTCATTGTTTCTTTTCAAATATTCTTTTTCCTGTTTCTCCCCTTTCCTCTTCTGAAGTCTGACCAGATGCTGGAGTTGCTACCCAACACCCACCTTCTCCTTCACATTGTCTACCACCCACTCTCAAGCACATTCCAGTGACTTCCTCTGCTCTACCTTCCACTAATCTGTTTATCTTCCACTGTGTCTAATTCCGGGGGTATTTACAAATTAATTTTTTTCACTTCAATGATAGTTTTGGTTGTTGTTCTAATAGTTTATTTTTAGTACTTCTTCAAATATGATATTTTAAAATATTTATTTCTTTAAAAATTATTTCTTTAATTTTATTTGTTATTATTTTTCAAGTTAGCCAGAGAGAGAGAGAAAAGGAAAGTGAAAAAGTAAGTCACCATGTCCAGGAGTCAAACTGCATTTAGTCATGTAAGAGTCCAGTGCCTTAGCTACTATGCCACCTGCTGACTTCGAATATGACATTTTTCTTTTTAAGAGAGATTTTTTTTCCCCCATAGGACTTGTGAGCTCACCAGAGAGACAGAGAGAGAGAAAGTAAGAAATCACCTCCCGGGGTGGGGGAGGAGAGCCATAGATATTACCATATAAGTCATTAAAACAGATAACTTTTCACTTTTGTTTCTGTTAAATTACACTTTTTTTTCTTTAACTCAGTTTATTTTTTTGAATTTCTCAATATCAGGGAGCCTTGTTCTCAGGGCGCCCTGCTTCTGACTTAGCGGTGCCTCTGTCCCCTCACAGACAGCGATGGCTGATGGGATGGACGTGAACCCCCCACAGGAAGTGCTGCCGGGCTGTGGTCACCCTGGTCGAAGGAGGGAGACTGGTTTGGACCACTGCTTTATAAGCACTTGGAGAGGGAGATGGCGCGGTCTCTCAGGACATTACAGACTTCGGTCTGCGCTGAGCTGGCGCCCTCTGAACTGACTGGGACCGAGGAAGTGCGGGCTTGTTCTGGTGGGGCCCCATCTGAGCGCCCCTCGTTCCGCATGGCCAGCAAGCTCTCTAAAGCCACCGGCCTTCCACGCACACTAGAACCAAGACACTCAGACAGACGTGGGGTCTCAGTTTTCTTCCCTCTGGTGCTCAGCCCGACCTCAGCTGCTCAGGGGGACTGGGTACAGTGAAACCCACATCTCCTGACACCTGGGGTTGGTCAGCCCCCTCGGTCAGCCTTGGGACATGTCCACTCTCACTGTTCAGCTTTTGGGCGTTCTCAGAGAGGGTGACTTAGTCACTTTTTCTTTCTTCTTTTCTCTTCTTTTATTTATTTTTTAACACTCAATCACTGTATACTTTCACAGAATACAAAATGAATTTTCCAGCATGAATACACTATTAGTCCAGTCAAAGCTATTACCATACACATTACCATCAACACATAACTTTCCACTTTCGTGTCTGTTAAATGCTTTGCTTCTTTTTTCCCTTGATGTTTTTCCCCACTGCCCCCTCCTCCCACACTGTCTCTAGTACCCACAGGGGCTCTCCACGCCTTTTCACCTTCCAGTCTTTCCGTCTCCGTCAGAGTGCAGACTTTGGTATGTATTGAGTGGGGTAACAAAACGTCTCTCTTCCATCTGCTTGCTTTGCTCAGCTGTCTCATTTTTTATAGCTGAATAGTATTCCATAGTGTATATGAGCCACACTTGCTCAGCCCATCCATCTGCTCTTGGACACTGGGTGGATCCTCTGCCTTGGCGATTGTGAATAATGCTGCGGTGAACACGGATGTGCAAGACCGAGTTCACGCCTGGCCTTTGTGTAGACACCCAGGAGTGGAATTGCTGGGTCGTGCAGTGGTTCTATTTGTAGGTCTCTGAGGAACCCCCACTGTGGAGACGTAGCCACTTTGTACCTGTTTGAGAACATGGGGTGACCCAAGCGCCCACCTCCCCAGCAGGTCAGGTGGACTACGTGGGCTGGTCGCATCGAAGCGTGCAGGAGCTCCCTGCGTAGCGCCCCACGTAGCGCCCTGGTGCAGGGTCTTGAGGGCAGGCAGACGGCAGGGAGCTGCAGCTGCCGCTGGTGCCGGCTGGTGAGTGGCTTCCTGGTCCACACGGCTCGGGCAGAGGCAGTGAAGACACAGGCCAGCCTGGTGGGAGGGGCGCGGGGAGGAGGTAAACGCTGGCAAGACGGCTGGAGGGGGACGGGAAGACGGGGACCCGGGAGCAGGCAGAGGGGCTCCCAGGTGCGTGTGTTCAGCAACACAGTGCCCTGCTCGTCGCAGAAGGAGACACACGTGGGCCAACTGAGTGTGGATGCGGTGACTTCAGTCTGGAGGCCTGGCATGCCGGCTGTGTGGCCGGAGGAGCGCACTCAGTTGGGGGAGATGCAAACCGAAAACCACATCCCCAAAGCCAGGACTCGGCCTGGACCCCGCAGTCACTGGGCTGCACGGAGTCTGTCAGAGACAGCCCTACTGCCACGCCAGCTCTCGCCCCGGGCAGAGTTCTTGTCAGGGCTGGACTCGGGATGGGGGAGCAAATGGATTCACCCTCCTTTGGATCTTGGGGCCGTGCAGGATAATGTCGTCATGAACCCTAATCTTCCTAAGGCATAATCCTTGTGAAGTGTCAGGGAGACTCAGAAAGGTGACGGGTGTGTGGCAATGTAACGAGCTCCTGCAGTGTGTGGGGACCACTTCACTGCCTTTGTGCTGAGCAGGGTGAGGGCAGGCAGGTCCCTGTCGCTCAGAGACACCGACTGTGGTGGCCTCCCACCTGGGCGAAGCCCGCACCTGAGCCCTGGGACCTTGCCAGCTTGGGACGCGGTGCGGAGACTCTAAGTGAGTTCTGGATACAAATGGGGCCAAGGCCACCGTCTCTCCAGGCCCAGCACACTGCACCCCATAACGAAGGCCTTACTATTCCAGAAGGTGTTGCTAAGGAGGGGCGCGACAGTTTCCTAGCAGCCACCAGAATGGTTCTTGATTTTATTTGCATCACAGTTCATACAATTTTCAGTAAGTGTTGTGGTTAAAAAAACTTAAATTACACTCTATCTATCGGGTTGTTGGGAAAGTCAGGACATATTTTTGCACAGAAAAACAGAAAAATACATCCTGATTTTCCAGACGACCTAATGTCTCCACTTAAACAACTTCATCAGTTTCATCCTGTAGAGTAGATTTTAAAAACATTTTTCCAGCACACACGTGACATTTCTCTCTGAGCAATACTCAAGTAGCATGCTTTCTGCAGAGTAAACGGAACCTGTGTGAGCGCGCGGAGCCCCACCCGTCGTGTGTACACGTGTGCACACTGTTCATACTGGATGTCTGGTTGTGCGTGTAGATCATACCTACCATCAGGTACATTATGGTAAGGGTCAAGATCTTACACTTGTAAATCAATAGCAAATAATCCTGCATTGAAATATTGCAAATGCATTTCTAAACCATGCTCTGTTGCACACCTGTCAGCGTCCCTCCCCGTGGGGGCCTTGCACCTCAGCACCAGCCTCACCCAGTCACAAGACATTATTTATATTATTGCTACATTGTTGCATAATGAAATGATTACAGGACAAACCATAAAGCAGCATTTGCAGCCGTGCCCCAGTGCTAGCATCACTGCCTCAGCTCCACCTCAGACCACTGGGCATTAGTTTTACAAGGAGCACAACCTGGCCTCTTGCAGGCGCAGTTCGTGAAAGGATTCAGTTCTTATGAGAAGCTAATGACCCTGCTGATCTGACAGGAGGCGGAATGCAGGGGTAGCGTGGGAGGTGAGCAGTGGTTGTAATATAGATAAAGCTTTGCTCACTCTGGGTCACCGCTTACCTCCTGCCCCTGTTGTAAGACATGCAAATTCCACTCCCTGTTACTGACTGGAGGCTCAGAGGCAGGCCAGGGCTCTGAGTCAAACTTGCCCTGGGGTAATTCCGAGCTCAAGTTTGAGAACTGATTCCTTCACCGTAGGAAGCAGAGGTGAGGGTCAGCTGACCACTTCCTTCTGTTCCAGATGAACAAAACCCTGAAGCCTCAGAAACTGGAGGGTCCTGGAAACCTGCCCTTCTGAGCTCATGCTCATGGTGACACCTTCTGTCCAAAGATATTTCTCCGTTTTTCATTGCAGAGTCCTATCACCTGGAAAAGTCAGGATCAGCCACTTAAAAGTACAGAATGAATGCATCCCCTGCTAAGAACATAAAGACTCTGGGGCTAGCAGGTGGCGTGATGGTTACGACACTCGGTCTCACATGGCCAGCTACAGTTCAAGTGCCTGACCTGGTGGTTTATAAATCAAACCAGGCACACGCGTTTACATGCCCCAAATCCTGAGAGGGATGGAGAAGGGACTGCAGCGTGGCCAACCCCGCTGGAGGATGATTTCTCACTTTCCCTCTCTTGGTCTCTGTCTCTCTCTAGCAAATGCACTTGAGTGCTTATGGGAAAAAATTATTTGAAATAGAATGAAAACATAAAGACCCCATTTGCTCTTCATTCAGCTCCATCCCAAGCACCTTTCTTTCACACCCTCTCCATCATGATGGCTGCTACTTTCTTGTGCAGGCTCTGACACCCCCTCGAATGGGCCGTGTTCACAGGTGCAATGCTGCCGGCATTTGCACCCAGTCCAGGACACGCTTGCCCTCCTAGAACAAGTCTCATGTGAGGGTAGTTTCAGAGAGGCCCCGGCCACACAGCCCTCCCCACCCTTGATGCATGGCCTAAGCCTCCCCTCTGTACTCTCCTCTTCCTGGGCCACACCCTCATCTGGCGTCTGTCCTTCCCTGGGTGACCTACCTGCAAACTGACCACTGTGGCTCCCGAGTTGCTGCAGGTGTCCCCTGGGTGCAGCCCTGATGTCCGCCTGCCATTTCTCTGTTTACCCGCCGTGCAGCCCCTCGCCAGGTGCAGAGGGTGGGAGCCGGAGGCCCTGTCTACTGTCACCAACAGACAATCATGGAGCCAGCGAATTGACACCCAGCACTGGGCACCGTGGGACAGGAGGCTGCACAGAGGATCACGCGGGGTCTCACCTGCTCGGCCGGTCACCCTCATGGAGCATCACGCAGGGTCTCACCTGCTCGGCCGGTCACCCTCACGGGGCATCACGCAGGGTCTCACCTGCTCGGCCGGTCTACCCTGATTCACAAGAGCCAGTGGGTAAACTAGGAGTACAGTAAGGTGGTTGTTAAACAGCCACTATCAAGTGACATGACATGGGGCCGGCCATGTGACGTGGTGGTTAATGCGCTGGATCCCACAAGGCTGACTATGCGGTTTGAGTTCAGACCTGGCAGCTTGCATGTGTGTGGGTGTGTGTGCACCCAAGATTCCAGGAGGAGAATGGAGGCGACGGGACTGTGGTGTGGCTATCTGCCCTGGGGCTGATTCTCGCTTTCCCTCCCTCCGTCTCTCTCTGGCGAGTACACACACCGCATAGAAAGCTAAAACACATGAAGGCCACCTAAGTTAACTACAGGATAATAATACCGAGCTCTCACAACTCACCATGTCTAGCCTGATCGTGCTGTGCCTGGTCTCTGCTTCCAGCTGGTACGTGCCCTGAGCGTGCACCGCACGGTGCACGTGCTGGTAGGTGGCTGCCAGGCACCTGAGTCCACGCTCAGGGGTGCCCACGGGGAGTGGCCACTACGGAAATGGACGAACGTGCGCCGGCAGGCTGCACTCACTGCTCCTGCACTCACTCTGGCCTTGGGAAATGACGCAGAAACGTCAAAATGCAGGTGAGACTTACAAACGCAGCGTTCCCCTGCCTTCGCATTGTGAACAGCACAGAAAACGGGAGGCCTGCTCTGAGCACCCCGCACTGAATTGAACCAAGAGGCTGCTCCCGTGAGGTGCAGGTGCACGGACAAGGGAAGCACCCACACGTCCTGTCCTGCTGTGGCCTTCCTCCCTGATACAGCCAGAAGCACCGGCCCACTCCTGTCTGCTGTGTCCGGTGTCCACTGGGCACTGTGGGCCAGCGTGTTACCTCCCGCCAGGCCGCCGCCAGGTCCCTTTCAGGGAGAGTCCGCTGACTCCTGAGTTGGGAAATCCCGTGTGAACATCTCACAATAACAGCAGTCCCAGTTATTCCTACCGACTGTGGAGTGAATGAGTGTTACAGAGACGGTTCCCACCAGCACGGGTCTCCCTCTGCCGGCTCTCAGCGGGTCCCTATGCGGGGCTCCCCCTGACCTCTGCACAGGCTCTCCCCTGACCTCTGCGCGGGGCTCCCCCTGACCTCTGTGCGGGGCTCTCCCCTGACCTCTGTGTGGGGCTCTCCCCTGACCTCTGCGCGGGCTCTCCCCTGACCTCTGTGTGGGGCTCTCCCCTGACCTCTGTGTGGGGCTCTCCCTGACCTCTGCGTGGGGCTCTCCCCTGACCTCAGTGCGGGGCTCTCCCCTGACCTCTGTGCGGGGCTCCCCCTGACCTCTGTGCGGGGCTCTCCCCTGACCTCTGTGTGGGGCTCTGCCCTGACCTCTGCGCGGGGCTCTCCGCTGACCTCTGTGTGGGGCTCTCCCCTGACCTCTGTGTGGGGCTCTCCCCTGACCTCTGTGTGGGGCTCTCCCCTGACCTCTGTGTGGGGCTCTCCCTGACCTCTATGTGGGGCTCTCCCCTGACCTCTGTGTGGGGCTCTCCCTGACCTCTGTGCGGGCTCTCCCCTGACCTCTGTGTGGGGCTCTCCCTGACCTCTGTGCGGGCTCTCCCCTGACCTCTGTGCGGGGCTCTCCCCTGACCTCTGTGTGGGGCTCTGCCCTGACCTCTGCGCCTCTGCTGACCTCTGTGTGGGGCTCTCCCCTGACCTCTATGTGGGGCTCCCCTGACCTCTGTGTGGGGCTCTCCCTGACCTCTATGTGGGGCTCTCCCCTGACCTCTGCGGGGCTCTCCCCCCTCGGTGCGGGGCTCTCCCCTGACCTCTATGTGGGGCTCTCCCCTGACCTCTGTGTGGGGCTCTCCCTGACCTCTGCGCGGGCTCTCCCCTGACCTCTGTGTGGGGCTCCCCCTGACCTCTGTGCGTGGGCTCTCCCTGACCTCTGTGCAGTGCTCCCTCCTGACCTCTCCCCTGGCCGAGCCCTGCCCCTTGGCTGTGCCTACATCCCCACAGGACATCCCCCTCTGCATTTAACTACCTGCTGCTACTTCCCTGCAGCGGGGAGCACGCGGGAGGCAGAGGGCACGGGGTGTGGCCTTGACGGCAAGTGCAGAGGGAATTCCCTCCTGGGCCAGGGCAGCCCGGAAACGGACTAACAGCCCAGGAGGTGTCTATTCCGCAGCCAGGGCTGAAGCTCAGTTTTAGACGCGATGCTAATAAGAGGGCTCTCCCAGCGGTTGACGGGATGTGTCTTCCCACACCCCAGGCCTGCTGGATCGGGGCAGACCCGCCGCCAGGGTCAGGACGGGGGCCACTCCCTCCACACACCTGGCTCGGCCGTCTCTGAGGGGCCTGAAGCAGGAGCACAGATACCCAGAGCAGCTGTGGGGTCTGTGCTGTTACACCTGCTCCTGTCCCTCCATCCCCGGGGTGGGTTCCTCATGTTGGCACCCCTAGCAGCAGTTCCCAAGGCAGTCGATGCCTCACGCCAAGGATGCTAAGGCCAGGCGGAGGCCTCTCCCCAGCTGTGGGAGGTCTGCCAGGCCACAGCCATGACAAACATGACCCTTCCCTGTGCACAGGACTGTCGGGGACCCATGCCACTTTTCCTTACCTACGGCTCTCTACTGGGGATCAGGCAGGATCCAGAGGCCGGGTGCTGGACTCGGACCTGCCCTCTCCCGGTGGTCCCTGGAGCATGGACCCCAGCACCCAGGAGATCCGACCAGCACTGCCCTTGGGCCTCGTGGCACTTGCAGCCCAGTGCCCGCCCCGGGCCAGAGCTGGCAGGGCCGCCACAGAGCAGTCACCCTACCATGGGACCGCAAGGCCGCGTCGCAGCTGCTGGGGCCTCAGCACGTGTGCCTCACACCTCCCTGCTGGCTGGGACCAGCTTGAGTCACCTTAGATTCAGGCTGGCTCCTCACCAGGTCCTCAGAGTGTGGCTATATTGAGATAGGGTCCGAGGAGGGGTGATTCAGGTACTGATCCAGTGTGATCAGTATCCTTAGGACGGGAGGCGAGGATACACAGGCCCGAGGACGACTGTGAGGGTGCGAAACAAGGCGGCATCTTCCAGCCGAGGAGAGAGCCCCGGAGGACCAGCCAGCCCGTCTGCTCTTGGACCCGCGAGAGCACAGGCTTCTGCTGCCCGGTGCGCGGGTCCGCAGGGTCTGCCATGGCTGCCCGGTCCCCCGAGTTGTGCATGGCCCGTTCTCGGTCTCGGCAATGCTGAGAGTACCTCCTGCCTGTGCGTGCGTGCGGTGTTGTGAATGTGCGTCCGAGCCGGAGAGGCTCTGATCGGCCTGCGTTGTTCCGGAAAGGTCTGTTTAGCCTGGATCCGGTGTGAGAAGGTCTGCACACGTGTGTGCACATGCCCAGGAGCACAGGCCAGTGGGGCGAGGGGAGCACACGCACGGGCGTCACCCCAGATTGGAGCGCGTCTGTGGAAACCTGCAGGGAGCCGCGAGAAGGCCCCGCCCCTCCCCGTTGTCCGCCGCAGGTTTGCCGTGGAGAGTGGGGGTCTGGGCAGGACCAGCGTCCGGAGGACCCTTCACTCTTGCTCCTATCCAAGCCACGGCTGGGGCCAAAACACGTGGCGGTGCGGCCTAGGCCGGGCGCTCCTTCACGGGGCATGAGGGAGGCGTCTGTGGCAGGCCAGGCAGCACTGTCCCCGGGAGCCGTGGCTGGCCGTTCCGTCATCGCGCAGGCCAGGCGGACAGACCCCAGGCACACGCGTGCTGGCCCTGCCCCTGCGTGTTTACAAAGCGAGCCCCGTTAAAGGGAAGGGCATCACCTGTCACAGCGCGGGGGCCCATGCCGGGGAGATGCAGGGGCGTCGCCGTGCTGCCTGCGGGCTGAGTGACAGGCGCCGTGGGCCCTGGGCATGGCCGTGTGCCTCGGAAGACACGCTTCCAGGCGCTTTTCAGAGCAGCCCAGCAGCAGGCCGGCGGCTGGCACGCCACACAGGGACCCACCGTGCTCTGCAGCGCAGACTCACCTCAAAGTCCTCACCTCCCGGCTTGGTTTACACCTGAGCCAATTAGCCCTGGAGATCAGAGGGGGCCTGAAAACAGAGCCAGCCCTCATTCCGGGTTGGAGAAAGTCACTTGATCCCAGGTAGGTGAAGCAGGGTACAATGGCAGCTGCGGGGGAGGGGGAGGGCAGCTGCGGGCCCCAGGCAGAGCCGCGTGGCAGGCAGGGCCTGGGCGCCGGCGCCGGGCCGGGCCCTCTCGGGGCGGGTGTCGGCTGTTGCTGGCAACAAAGCGTCTACCTGAAACCACAGTCTGCAGCCTGCTGGGCCGCACAGCACATGCCAGCAGCTGGTCGTGCCCCGGCTGGGTTACTGAGCAGTGGCTTCCAGAAGTGAGACGGGCAGGGAGAGGGAGGGCGGCCAGCCTGCTCTCCAAAGGCTGAAAAGGGCCATTTCTGTGCTCCATGGGTCCCGGGCTCCCAGTCAGCTGGTCTACCCGGCTCCGCTGCCCGCAGGTGGGATGCAGCAGGTGGCCCTGGTGGTCTGTGGCTCAAGGCTGAGCTGGACCAGGCCAGGCCTTCTGTAAAGGACAGGGTCTGCCCCAGTCTGCTCTCACAAACGTGTCCCAGCCACCTTCTGAGGATGAGGCAAGAACTCAGTGCTGGAGTCAGGATGAGCGAGTCTGTGTGGGGGCCAGCCACAGCGGGGCAGGGGACGGGCAGGGACCCAGCCACGGCGGGGCAGGAGAGGGGCAGGGGCCCAATCACAGCAGCACAGGGGACGGTCAGCGGCCCAGCCACGGCGGGGCAGGGGACAGGCAGGGGCTCAGCCACGGCAGGGCAGGAGAGGGGCGGGGGCCCAGCCATGGAGGGGCAGGGGACGGGCAGAGGCCCAGCCCATGGTGGGGCAGGAGGGAGGCCCAGCCAATGACCATGCAGGAGAGGAGGGGGGCCCAGCCTACAGCAGTCCAGGGCTGCTTTGGGAAGGAGGTGGGACAGGAGCCCTTGAACGCTCTAAAGAGAAGCAGAATATGTGCATTAAACGTCGGGTGTTGGGACGCCAGTGACCTGTGGGCTAAGGCAGCTGGGCCCTCCATGGCCACTGCGTGGTTTGAGCCTGGGCCTGTAGCTGGAGAAACCCGTGTGCATGCGTGCCCAGAATCTGGAGAGGAGAGAGGAGTGGAAAATGGATTGTGGCATGGGCACCCCACGGAGGCCCTGTCTTATTTTCTCTTCCTCTTTCTCTACTGTGTCTCTCTCCAGTGAGTGCACAGACCCTCTGGCAAAATTAGAAAGAACATGTTTCATACATGGAGCATGCACGCATCAATGTGTGCGTGTGTGCGTGTGCGCGTGTGTGCGTTTCTGACAGACGTGAGTGTGCCAGCACTGGACAGAGCGATGACGGGGGAGTGCCTGGGGTCCGAGTACAGCTGCCAGAACAGCACCCCCACTGGCAGCCCGCGCCCATGCCTTGGTCCAGTCCCTCCGTAACAGACCTGTCTCTCCGGCGGGGGGGGATTGCCTGCGCCTCGTAGCAACACGGCGCCTTCCTTACACGGCTGTCCACTGCACGCGCAGTCCTGGCGAGGTGCCCGCTCTTCTCCCTGACACTCGCTGCTGCTGAGGAGCGTGAGCCAAAGGGACAGCACGCCAGGGCAGGGCCGTCGCATGCTGTGCCCTCCGCATAGTTGCTAACGAGGCCCGCGGGTCGGACGCGTGCGTCATGTCAGGGTTCGTGTCATCTCTGGGTGCAGCAGGAGATGGCTCCAGCTCACGTGTCCCTCAGCGCCCTGGGTCCCACACCCCTGAGGTGCCCTCCCCTCTGCAGGGAGTGGAGCGAGGCCAGCAGACTACTGCTCCGTCCGACTGAACTCCCCTCCGGAGCCTCTTTCCCCCGGCAGCTGTTTGGAATAACTAAGTGGAGGGGAGCATGCATTATTGAAAGTGCTGGAGCTTCCCTAATGCGCTTCACGTTTGGGTATTTGTCAGCACAGATCGAGTGCTCAGAGATGTTGTGCTTATTTATTTTGCAAATTACTGAACACTGGCCCTAGCCGACTGCAGAGAGAAGGGGGGGAGCACCAGCCAGCTCTCCGGCCACTGGAAAGACCCCGCAGTCCGTGGCCCAGGAATCCCCTGTCCCCTGGGATTTGGAAGAAAGGAAGTCCTCCATGAGGTAGTACTCCCTGGAACTGGGGCCATTTGTTGTTTCATTCCAAATGTTGAGAAATGTCATATTCTGTGGGTAGTCTTTTTCAAGGTATTTATTTTTAAAGTTTTTCTTTCTTCCATAAGTAAGAGAGACAGGGAGAGAGAGACAGAAAGAGACAACTCCCCAACGTGGCCTTCATGCCGCAGCATCCCCAGCTGCTCAGCCCGGGGCGCGGGCACAGGCACGGGCACACCCAGACTCTCGGGAGGCGTGTGACATGCACCGGGGCCTGGTACAGGCCGGCCTTGCAGGGTGCCGCCGTGGACCACTGTGCCATGTGGTGTGCCCACTGGCCGTGACCCTTTCCCAACAGGAAACAGTTCTCGGCGTCAAAGCCCTTGCTCTTGGCGGTCGAAATCTGTGCCGAGAGACACAGTGACCACAGCCCACACAATGACCATGGCCCACGCAATGACCACAGCCCACACAGTGACCACGGCTCACACAGTGACCACGGCCCACACAGGCACCACAGCCCACGGAGTGACCACGGCCCACGGAGTGACCATAGCTCACACAGTGACCACAGCCCAGAAGGCACAAGCTTGCAAACCTACTGTAGAGCATGAGTCTCTGTTTCCTGCTCTAAAGAAGAAACCGTGAAACTAAAGTGGTGCCTTGTGACTGCTGGGGCCACTGCCTGTGGAACTACATCGGTGCCCTCATGACTGCTGGGGCCAGCGCCCGTCAGAGCGCTGTCAGTGCAGGGAACTCACTTTAGAAATCCTCAGACCTGGAGCCTCCAGTCCAGGCTGCTAGCTTACACGTTTTCCCTGCATTTCCCGGATCTGTTTGCTAGACCCGCTCTGAGGCTATGAATAATTGAAAGTGTCACTTAGGATAAGACGTTCTCAACAAGGTAAGCAGATTCTCAAGTCTGTAAGAGCTATTCAAATGTGAGAATCTCTATCGAAAATGAAATTTCCTGGAAAAACAAATTGTTCCCGAATGCCTTAGCCTTGAGGGTGAAAAGTTTATTTACTCATTTTTCCAAAGAGTATTTACAGAGTACTCACCTGGCTCCCGGCTCTGTGCAGAAAGCCAAACACGGAACAAAGGACGCCCCGGGCTCCATGGCCGTCAGCAGATGAAGACGGTACGAGCAGTGTCCGGGACGTCTCACGGTCTCCAGGCAGCCACAGGCATTTGCCACTTGCTGGTGACCATACCCCTGGTCAGGTCGGGCCAAGCTGGCTGTCTCCCTCGTCTTCTGGACGCACAGAAGGCCCTGGAGCCATGACCCGAGGCTGTGTTCAGGCTACTGGCTCAGGAACGGTGCCCACCTCTGAGACCCGGCCAGCGGGAACGTGGCCCAACATGGTCGCTCGCTCTCACATCTCTGCCGTGACGCGGAAGCACCAGGTTTGCTACCAGAACCAGACCAGATTCTGGAAGGCCGGTCTTGAAGAGGAGCCCAGCTCCTTGTCAGATGGCGTGATGGGGGAGCTCCGACGTGTGGACAGGAGAAAGAGGGAGGAGGAGGAGGAGACAGAGAAAAACATTCAGAGCACAGCATTAAAAGAAAGAAAATTCTCATTTCTTTTTAGTAAATGGTGCTTTGGGTTCTATAGAAACGTTTGACCAATGAAATAATGACCGTCTATCGCTATCCGCCTTCCGGAGACCATGGATACTAAATGGGGGGCTGGCGCGCCGAGCCATGGGGGTGCCATAGTCGAGCAGGACCCTTCCAAATAGAAAACACGAAATGAATTTTTAAAGACGTGGTACCTCCAAGGTTTGTAAAAGGCATCATTGTGGAGGAGATAATGACGGAACATCGGTTCTGGGAAGACAGAGTGGTCACCCCTGCTCTGCTCACTAAACAGTACGGGCACTCGGGACCGAGCCAGGAGGACATGTGTGATGGTCAGAGGTCAAAGCCAACAGACGCTGCCGACCTTGGGTCAAGGCGAAGATGGGATTCGCCTCTTCCTCCAGGCCGTGGGAGTCTCGGATTTGGTGCTGAAGAGCCAGCAACCCAGAAAGCCCGGTGGGTGTGGAGGGCGCCCAGCAGACACTACCCTCCAGGTGGAGGGCCAGGCTGAGCAGCGGCGAGACAGACACCAGCCGGGGCCGCCCCACTCCAGCCACGTGGCACGTGGGAAGCGCCAGCCGGGGCGCAGGGACCTCTGCCCGCGGAGGCTGCTGTGAACACCTGCAGCCCTGCCGGGTCCAACTGGGAAGGCCGAGGGAGGAGAGTGGGTTCCCACCGCCGCCCTGCACTCACAGCCGGTGGGGAACACCGTGAGCCACCCGTCACCCCAACCCAGGAGTGAGGTCCACATGCCACGTGCCGGAGAGGTGCGGGTGCAGAGGCAGCACTTTCGGCACTGCCCAGGCCAGCAGTGCCGAGCGGGAGCCACGTGGGCAGCAGGGTCCCTCCTGACAGCAGGAGCGGGACGTCGTCCTACCTGCCAGGCTGGTCGCTCCTCGCCGCCGCTGCTGTCCCATTCCTACCCAGCGCGGGTGAGGGCCCGCTGGGAGCCAAGGCCTGTGAGAACCTCACTGGCCACGTGGAGTGTCCTGGTCAGAGAGCGGAAATGAGAGGGACCGTCTCATAGCACGACGGAGAGCGCTGAGTCTTCAGCTAAAATCAGTGTTCACATCAGGAGCCAAGATGGTCTCGAACTGAATGGAGAAAGAGAATCTGCAGATGCCGATGCCCCCACCAACTGTGGTGGCACCAGGGAAACATCCCTGCGTGACACTGGGGCCAGAAGGGTGCCCGGGTCTGGATCCCGGGCTGACCCGCACATGCTGGTGCGCCCACGTGCATGTGGTCCCGGGCTGACCCACACATGCCGGTGTGCCCACGTGAGCATGATCCTGGGCTGACCCGCACATGCCGGTGCGCCCACGTGAGCGTGGTCCTGGGCTGACCCGCACGTGCCGGTGCGCCCACGTGAGCGTGATCCTGGGCTGACCCGCACATGCCGGTGCGCCCACGTGAGCGTGATCCTGGGCTGACCCGCACGTGCCGGTGCGCCCACGTGAGCGTGATCCTGGGCTGACCCGCACGTGCCGGTGTGCCCACGTGAGCGTGATCCTGGGCTGACCCGCACATGCCGGTGCGCCCACGTGAGCGTGATCCTGGGCTGACCCGCACGTGCCGGTGCGCCCACGTGCGCGTGGTCCTGGGCTGACCCACACATGCCGGTGTGCCCACGTGAGCATGATCCCGCGCTGACCCGCACATGCCGGTGCGCCCACGTGCGCGTGGTCCTGGGCTGACCCACACATGCCGGTGTGCCCACGTGAGTATGATCCTGGGCTGACCCGCACATGCCGGTGCGCCCACGTGAGCATGATCCTGGGCTGACCCACACATGCCGGTGCGCCCACGTGCGCGTGGTCCTGGGCTGACCCGCACATGCCGGTGCGCCCACGTGCGCGTGGTCCTGGGCTGACCCACACATGCTGGTGTGCCCACATGAGCATGATCCTGGGCTGACCCGCACATGCCGGTGTGCCCACGTGAGCGTGATCCTGGGCTGACCCACACATGCCGGTGCGCCCACGTGCGCGTGGTCCTGGGCTGACCCGCACATGCCGGTGCGCCCACGTGCGCGTGGTCCTGGGCTGACCCACACATGCTGGTGTGCCCACATGAGCATGATCCTGGGCTGACCCACACATGCCGGTGCGCCCACAAGCGCATGGTCCCGGGCTGACCCGCACGTGCCGGTGCGCCCACGTGCGCGTGGTCCCAGGCTGGCCCGTACATGCTGGTGCAGTTTGAGTCCTGTGACCTAGTGACTTGGAATGCTCTGGGCACACGTGTGTGCGTGTCCAAAGTCTGAAGAGGAGACTGGAGTAGGAGGGATTGCGTGCGGTCATCCCCCGGGGGGTAATTTCTCACTTTCTCTCTCTCTGTTTCCCTGGCGAGCACACACCCTATAACAAAAATCTCTCTATAAAAAAATAAGATGCCAAAGCTGAGATTACCAGGACATTAGAATTTTCTGACAAGAATTCAAAGCACTTGAAAAAAGTGCTTCAAGTAGCAGCCCAGACACTCATGAAACAAAAGCAGAAAGTGGAGAATCTAGGCCAAGAGCAGGAGCTTGCGCGACAGAGCGACACCGCGGAGCTAGAAACACGAGGCGTCGGGGAGAAAGCTCGGCCGCCAGCAGCGCGGACGGAGCGGAGACGGCCAACCTGGGCGCAGGCACAGAGACGGGGGTCAGCAGCGCCTCGGGGGCCTCGGGGACCTCGGGGACCGCAGGACCAATGACGGACCCCAGTTCACGGGGGTCACAGAAGGGGCGGGCGAGAGGGACTCAGACCGTCTAAGAAGTACTGACTGCTTTTTCCAGTTAAGGTAAAGGACATAAACGCATAAAATCAAGGAACCAAGTAAAGTCTCCTCAGAATAAAGTTCCAAAATAAACAAACTGCCTTTTCTGGCCCCAAAGTGCTCCAGGGTGCCCACGACAGCCGTGCCCTCCTGGCCTGCCAGTCTCGGCCGCCCTCCGCACACTCACTCTCGGCAGTGCAGGGAGCACTCGCTGTTGACAAGAGGCCAGGACCCCGACGACCAGGATGACGTTCTCGTGACCGAACTTTCCCGCACAGACGGACTTGCGCCACTACGCCCTGTAACTGCTCCTGCTGCAGTTCTGGGGGTTCCGTATTTTCTTTATTCCCCTCCGAATCTAGCTGAATCACAAAGGTAAGTTCATGATTATGAATTAAAAACTAAATAACAAAACAGGAAAGAAAATGCCAAAAATGTATACCAAGTATACGACATTGTCAAATGCCTGGAAACTGAAGAAAATTAAAAGTATTGTAAGGAAAAATAATGTTTTTCCTAGAGGAGAGAATGAATTGAATACCACAGACTTCTCAACAGAAAGGATGGGGACCAGAAGAAAATGGAACACCACTTTCAATTACACACACACACACACACACACGTAAAACAACACAAACCTAGAATCATAACCAAGTGAGAATATCCTTGAGGAATGAAGGGTATTTCAAGATACTCTCAGAAGAAAGAAAATTAAGAAAGTTCACCACCACCTGGCATATCTTAACCAAAAACCAAAACACAAAAATACAAAAGAAAGACTCTTGGAGTATAAGGAATAAAGAAAGAAGGTAAAGGGACCAGCAGTTAGTGTAATTGCTATGTCGCTGGACTCCCACGTAGTCAACCGTGGTTTGCGTCCCAGACCCGGTGGTTTAAACTCATGCCGGGCTCATGTGCGTGCGTGCCCAAGATCCCAAGAGGAGAATGGAGGAGAAGGGATTGCGGCATGGCCATCCCCCCTGGGGGGTGATTTCTCGCTTTTTATCTCTCTTTCTCTGTCTGTCTGGCGAGCACACACGCCCTATAGCAAAAACCTCTCCAAAAAAAGAAAGAAAAAAGAAAAAAAAGGCAAAAATTATGGGGAAATGCAATGTTTTCCTTCTCTTCAGTTTTATAAATTATGTTTGATGTGTTAAACAAAAAATGTAAGATTGCTTGATTTTACCCTAAATATGTGGAGAGGGAAGACTTAAGACAATTATTTATAAAAGGAAGATTAAATGACATAAATAGAGGTAAGGTTTCATTCACTCAAATGGGAAAATGTCCCAATTTGAACATGATACATTATGTATTATAATGTAATACCTAGAACACACAATAAAAAGCTATACAGTACAATACAATACAAATTTATAGACAGCAAAGCTTTGCTTGGAAAAAAAAGTTTAAAAAATAATTCACAAAAAAACAAGAAAAAAGTAGGAATAAAAGAACACTCAGAACAAATAGAAAATAAAAAATAAGAATGATATTCTTAATTACTAACACATAAATAATTGTATTAAATGTAAATGGTTTTACTATAGCAACAAAAAGACAGAGATTTGTAGGAAAAGCCATGACTTGGGCTAGCAGTGGGCATAGAGGGTTAATGTGCAGTATTTCACATGACTGGCTATGCAATCAAGTCCTGGACCCAGCAGCTTAAAAATCACGTCAGACACGTGTGCACGCATGACCAAACTCCCAAGAGGAGACTGGAGGAGAAGGGATTGAGGAATGATTATCCTCCCAGAGAGTGAATTCTCACTTTCTCCCTTTCTCCATCTCTATCTGGTGAGCCCAGGCACCCTATAGTGAAAACAAAAACAAAAAGAAAAAAAAAAAAGAAAAAGAAAAAGCAAAACCCACAACTTAACTGTATATTGTTACCAAAAAACCCTCACTTCAAACATTACAATGAGGAGCATGAATGGTCACATGATTCATGGGGCAGAATGCAGATCCCGGACGGGGAATAGGCCCAACTTCTTTTTTTTTGGAGAGATTTTTGCTATAGGGCGCGTGCACTCACCAGACAGACAGAGACAGAGAGACAGAAAGCGAGAAATCACCCCCGAGAGGGGATGGCCACGCTGCAATCCCTTCTCCTCCATTCTCCTCTCGGGATCTTGGGCATGCATGCACACGTGCCCGGCGTGAGTTTTAAGCCACCGGGTCCAGGACGTGAACCGCGGTCGACTACGTGGGAGTCCAGCGACATAGCCATTACTCTAACTGCTGGTTCCCTAGGCCCAACTTCTTTTTGACAAAAGGCCGATAGGTACTCAATAGCAAGTGAATCTTTCAACAGACGATGCTAGCTGTGATCAGGCAGTAACAGGGGAAAAGGAAGAGAGAGAAAAAAGGAAAAAGGGAAAAAAGAAGAAGAAAAAAACAACTGACTTAAATCTCCAACTTTACAAAAATTAACTCAAAATAGATCAGAGACTTGAATATAAAATGGAAAATTTTACAACTTTTGAACAACAGCAAGTCATAGGAGATCAGCGGTCTGTGGTTGGGCAAGTCATTTAGATTTGATCTGAAGTCACGGTTCATAAAAGCAAAAAATGAGTAAATAGAACTTTATCAAGAACATTTGGTCTGTAAAGACCAGCCAAACCAAAACACTATGGGGAGCGTAAAATGAGAACCTGCAGAGAGGGAGAAGATGCCACGGGCTGTCAGCAAAACATGGGGTCTGGCGCCGCACTGAGGCCTGGTGGCTGGGCACACCCATCTCACCTGGCCGACTATGCGGTTTGAGTCTTGGACCTAGTGGCTTGAAAAACATGCTAGTTGCTTGTGTGTGTGTGTGTGTGTGTGTGTGTGCACTTGTGTGTGTGGGGTGGAAGGTGGAGGAAGAAGGGTAGTGGTAGGACTGGGCCCATGGAGGGGCTTTGCTCTCTCTCTGAGTTGCCTTGCCCTCTGGCATATTAAAAAAAAAAAAATCAAGCCTATTACCTAGATTATATGACGAATTCTCAAAACTCAATATATATACAAAAATTCCAAGTAGAACATGAGAAAAGAGCGTAAATGATCATTTCTCCAGAGACAACATACAGAGAGCAAAGAAGCACATGAGTATATGCGGAACGCACGCGCAGTTAGGGAAGCGCTGATTGAAGCCCCCATGAGGGTCCCGCACGTGTGGCAGGCCTGTCCCGTTAGGAGGCAGCAGGGTACCGTGGGGTGCTGAGCGGTACGGCAGTGAAAGCCTCTGAGCCTTTTCATCGAGTGGGTCCACACAGTCATTTTGGAAGGCACTTCGGAGTTTCTGTAGAAAGACTAACCATGCAGCTAGCCTCGGACCTAAAAATTGCACTCCTGGCCAATTACTTCAAGTAAACAAAACCTTGCATTCATAGCAGATCGAGGCACAATAGCTCAAAGCGAGAAACACGCCAGGTATCACTCTGCAGCAAGACGAGTGGGTAATCAATAGACTCGGTGTGTCACTACCCTCTGGTGCCAGAGAAGGGCCTCCAGAGCGGCAGTCCTCCCCCGGGCACCAGTCGGGAAAATCACTCCCTCTGAGTGACAGCTTTGTGGGGTGTGGTCCCAGAATGACCAAGAGCACCACATCCATCACATACCCCACGCTGGGAACAACCACTGCACACATACTGAAAGGGTCACACAGAGGGTGCATGCTTCCATGAGAGTCTAGTACCACCGCCGATCCAACAGGGGCACGTCAGATGTGAGTGATGGGAAGTGACTGAAAATACAGAGTGCACTGCCCCACGGCTGCACAATCCGGGGTGGAGAGAGAGTGCCAGCAGGCCGCAGACTGGAGCAAGAACACAGATGGTGGGTTAGAGACTCCTGCAAGAGAACATGCTGAGGGGAAAAGTTGATAATATCAAGTATGATAATATATGGTGCAAGTGCATGGATACAGTGTACCGTGCTAGTGCTTCGATACAATGTATTGCACTAGTGCTTCAATACAGTGTAATGCGCTAGTGCATGATACCTTGTACGGTTCTAGTGTATGGATGCAGTGTACGGTTCTAGTGCATGGATACAGTGTACCGTGCTAGTGCTTCGATACAATGTATTGCACTAATGCTTCAATACAGTGTAATGCACTAGTGCATGATACCTTGTACGGTTCTAGTGTATGGATGCAGTGTACGGTTCTAGTGCATGGATACAGTGTACCGTGCTAGTGCATGGGTGCGGTGTACCGTGCTAGTGCATAGATGCGGTGTACGGTTCTAGTGCATGGATTCAGTGTACCGTGCTAGTGTATGGATGTGGTGTACCGTGCTAGTGTATGGGTGCGGTGTACCGTGCTAGTGCATAGATGCGGTGTACAGTTCTAGTGCATGGATATGGTGTACCGTGCTAGTGCATGGATGCGGTGTACCGTGCTAGTGCATGGGTGCAGTGTACTGTGCTAGTGCATGGGTACGGTGTACCGTGCTAGTGCATGGATGCGGTGTACGGTTCTAGTGTATGGATGCAGTGTACGGTTCTAGTGCATGGATGTGGTGTACCGTGCTAGTGCATAGATGCGGTGTACGGTTCTAGTGCATGGATGCGGTGTACGGTTCTAGTGCATGGATACGGTGTACCGTGCTAGTGCATGGATGCGGTGTACCGTGCTAGTGCATGGATGCAGTGTACGGTTCTAGTGCATGGATACAGTGTACCGTGCTAGTGCATAGATGCGGTGTACCGTGCTAGTGCATGGATACGGTGTACCGTGCTAGTGCATGGATGCGGTGTACCATGCTAGTGCATGGATACAGTGTACCGTGCTAGTGCATGGATGCGGTGTACCGTGCTAGTGCATGGATACAGTGTACCGTGCTAGTGTATGGATGCGGTGTACCGTGCTAGTGCATGGATGCGGTGTACCGTGCTAGTGCATGGATGCGGTGTACCGTGCTAGTGCATGGATACGGTGTACCGTGCTAGTGCATAGATGCGGTGTACGGTTCTAGTGCATGGATACGGTGTACCGTGCTAGTGCATGGATGCGGTGTACCGTGCTAGTGCATGGATACGGTGTACCGTGCTAGTGCATGGATGCGGTGTACCGTGCTAGTGCATGGATACGGTGTACCGTGCTAGTGCATGGATGCGGTGTACCGTGCTAGTGCATGGATACGGTGTACCGTGCTAGTGTATGGATGCGGTGTACGGTTCTAGTGCATGGATACGGTGTACCGTGCTAGTGCATGGATACGGTGTACCGTGCTAGTGCATGGATGCGGTGTACCGTGCTAGTGCATGGATACGGTGTACCATGCTAGTACTTTGATGCAGTGCACCAAGTGATTGCATGAATATAGTGCACTGTGCCTGTCCTTTGGTACAGTGTACCGTTCTACTGCAGGGGTATTGTGTCCGTGCTAGTGCTTTGGCACACCACTCTCTGCTCGTGTATGGATAGTGTACAGTGCTAGTGTATGGATACAGTGTTCTGTGCTAGTGCACCGATACACTGTGCAGTGCTAGAGCGTTGATACCCTGTACCATGCTAGTGCTTCCTATGGTGCTGGTGCACTGATGCAGTGAGCCATGCTAGTGCTTTGGTATAGTGCACTGTGCCAATGCTTTGGCTTCGGTTCGCTGTAGGGTGTCACCCTTTGGTACGATGTGTGGTGTTAGTGCTTTGGTACAGTGTGCAGTGCCAGCTCTCCAGTGCGGTGCGGTGTGCGGTGCCAGGTCTCCGGTGAGGTGCGGTGTGCAGTGCCAGGTCTCCGGTCCGGTGCAGTGTGCGGTGCCAGGTCTCTGGTGCAGTGTGCGGGGCCAGCTCTCGGGTATGGTGTGCAGGGCCAGCTCTCCGGTGCGGTGTGTGGTTTCAGCGCTTTGGCATGTCATTCAGTGCCGGCACTTTGATACAGAGCTAGTGCTTCGCCTGCGCTGCACCCTGGTGATGCCAAGGAAGCAGAGCAGGATGCTGCCCTCTGGGAGAGCAAGGCCCGCCCCCATCCTCTGCACTCTGGGCCGGCGTCTGGGTCACTGCTCAGAGGCGGCTGCTCTCCCTGCTGGCAGCGTCACTCCCACGCTGGTGCTGAAGGCGTGCAGGTCAGCCTGAGCTGCTGCCCATGGCCTCTCCAGCCGGGCGCTCGGCCCCCAAGCACCTCCCCGCAGGGGTGCGGCAGTCCAGCTCAGCCGAGCGGGGAGGGGGCAGTCTGCTCTTTCGCCCACTTTCAGTGCTGTCCGGAAACACGCTGTGGGCGTCCTCCTGTCACCAAAAACAGTGACCGCCAAGCTCCCGCCACGCCCACAGCGTCAGCTGCCTGGCGCTCCTGGCCATGCCAGGCCCGAAGTGCGTGGTGTTACCTGCTCTTCCTCCAGGTCTGACCAGCATTTGCCAGCGTCGAGGACACACACAGACTCGTTTGGTCGACCATCTCGTTTCCATTGGAGATAAACAGCAGTCTCTTGCAAAGGTCCAGGAAGTGCAGTTAGCGTGGAGTGAGAGGGTGAAGCAGACCTGCGGGTGCTGCTGGGTGGGGAACGGCCCCGTCCAGCCCGGCAGGGCAGAGCACCTGTCCTGTCCTGGAGCCTCTCCTGAGCATCTGAAGAGAAGGGCCCTGGGACGGCTGGGCTCCCGGCTGAATGTGCTCGCGTCCCCAGACGTCTAATGGCAGGAGGTGATGACACAGGTCAGGCTTGGGGCTGGTAGAGAAGACGCCCCCAGCAACCCAGAGGGGCTGTCCGCACCGGCGCCAGGCGTCTCTGCTCAGGGGCAAGTGGGCAGCATTTGCACATGTGGACAAAGTGTGTGTGTGCGCGTGCACGTACATCAGGGGAACTGCAACGTCATGAGGTGGAAGAATGCCAGAGCTAGAAGGAAGGTGGTGGAGGTGGAATTGCCCTCATTGAATCCACCCTCTCACCCATAGCGGCAGCACACCCTGTGGTGTAGACAAGGTTGTGTGGAGATGGGCTGGTGAGGAGTGATTCCTCTGGGAGGCTTCCCAGGTGCTGCCCGGGGCGTCACACCCTCACCATTCCCGACAACTGCCTCTTTTTTGGGTAAGGGGGCTCCTCCTGGGAATGCTCAGAGGGAGGCTGGTCCCCAGGTGACCCCGCACACTGAGAGGAGGCCCCCACTTCCCTGCACAGGGATGGCACGGCTAGAAGCGCCCTGCCCTCTGCTGCGGCACTCTGATTTTTGTTTACAAACACGTCACCTGGAAAAGAGACACACTTACTGTGGTTTTGATCTGCATCTCCCTTACGATCGAAACCACAAGAGATGCCTCCTAACCCTACTCAGAATGGCAAAGATTAGTAAAACGAAAACGGATGAGTGCTGGCGGGAAACGGAAACTCTCCCACACTGCTGGTGGGAGTGTAAACTGGTCAGCCACCCTGGAGAACAACGTGGAGGCTCCGCAGAGATCTACAGATAGAACTACCACAGGACCCAGCAATCCCACTCCTGGGCGTCTACCCAAAGGACAGGAGAACGCTCAGTCGGAAAAACGCTCGCACATCAATATGTATTGCGGCACTATTCACGATTGCTGAGACATGGAACCAACCTAGATGTCCACAAACAGAAGAATAGATTGAAAAGTGTGGCACATGTACTCCACGGGATCCTATTCGGTCATGAGAAACAGCAAGCTCCTGGCATTTGATAGAAAGTGGACGAATATGGAAGATCTACTGCTGAGTAAGGCGAGTCAGGCTGTGAAGGAGACATCGCACGTCCCCACGTAACACACACCGACTGTCCGCACTCTGTGACAGAGACCGGGAGACTGGAGGGCAAAAGAGCAGTGAGAATAGTTATGGGGACCAGCAGCTGGCGTAATGGCTATGTCGCTGGCCTCTCATGTAGTCGACTGCGGTTCAAGTCCCAAACCCCATGGCTTAAACTCACACCAGGCGAGTGTGCGAGCATGCCCAGAATCCCAAGAGGAGAAAGGAGGAGAAGGGATTGTGGCATGGCCCAGTGCTTACATCACTCACACTCGCCACCCCGTCTACACAGCGTGGCCCAGTGCTTACATCACTCACACTCCCCATTCCGTCTACACAGCACCCCAGTGCTTACATCACTCACACTCCCCATCCCGTCTACACAGCGTGGCCCAGTGCTTACATCACTCACACTCCCCACCCCGTCTACACAGCACCCCAGTGCTTACATCACTCACACTCCCCATCCCGTCTACACAGCGTGGCCCAGTGCTTACATCACTCACACTCCCCATCCCGTCTACACAGCGTGGCCCAGTGCTTACATCACTCACACTCCCCATCCCGTCTACACAGCACCCCAGTGCTTACATCACTCACACTCCCCATCCCGTCTACACAGCACCCCAGTGCTTACATCACTCACACTCCCCATCCCGTCTACACAGCACCCCAGTGCTTACATCACTCACACTCCCCATCCCGTCTACACAGCGTGGCCCAGTGCTTACATCACTCACACTCCCCATCCCGTCTACACAGCACCCCAGTGCTTACATCACTCACACTCCCCACCCTGTCTACACAGCACCCCAGTGCTTACATCACTCACACTCCCCTCTCCCGTCTACACAGCGTGGCCCAGTGCTTACATCACTCACACTCCCCATCCTGTCTACACAGCACCCCAGTGCTTACATCACTCACACTCCCCACCCTGTCTACACAGCACCCCAGTGCTTACATCACTCACACTCCCCTCTCCCGTCTACACAGCGTGGCCCAGTGCTTACATCACTCACACTCCCCATCCTGTCTACACAGCACCCCAGTGCTTACATCACTCACACTCCCCATCCCGTCTACACAGCACCCCAGTGCTTACATCACTCACACTCCCCATCCCGTCTACACAGCGTGGCCCAGTGCTTACATCACTCACACTCCCCACCCCGTCTACACAGCATGGCCCAGTGCTTACATCACTCACACTCCCCTCTCCCGTCTACACAGCACCCCAGTGCTTACATCACTCACACTCCCCATCCCGTCTACACAGCACCCCAGTGCTTACATCACTCACACTCCCCATCCCGTCTACACAGCGTGGCCCAGTGCTTACATCACTCACACTCCCCATCCCGTCTACACAGCACCCCGGTGCTTACATCACTCACATTCCCCTCTCCCGTCTACACAGCGTGGCCCAGTGCTTACATCACTCACATTCCCCATCCTGTCTACACAGCGTGGCCCAGTGCTTACATCACTCACACTCCCCATCCCGTCTACACAGCGTGGCCCAGTGCTTACATCACTCACACTCCCCATCCCGTCTACACAGCACCCCAGTGCTTACATCACTCACACTCCCCATCCCGTCTACACAGCACCCCAGTGCTTACATCACTCACACTCCCCACCCCGTCTACACAGCACCCCAGTGCTTACATCACTCATACTCCCCACCCCGTCTACACAGCGTGGCCCAGTGCTTACATCACTCACACTCCCCATCCCGTCTACACAGCACCCCGGTGCTTACATCACTCACACTCCCCTCTCCCGTCTACACAGCGTGGCCCAGTGCTTACATCACTCACACTCCCCATCCTGTCTACACAGCGTGGCCCAGTGCTTACATCACTCACACTCCCCATCCTGTCTACACAGCACCCCAGTGCTTACATCACTCACACTCCCCATCCCGTCTACACAGCACCCCAGTGCTTACATCACTCACACTCCCCATCCCGTCTACACAGCACCCCAGTGCTTACATCACTCACACTCCCCACCCCGTCTACACAGCACCCCAGTGCTTACATCACTCATACTCCCCACCCCGTCTACACAGCACCCCAGTGCTTACATCACTCACACTCCCCATCCCGTCTACACAGCACCCCAGTGCTTACATCACTCACACTCCCCATCCCGTCTACACAGCGTGGCCCAGTGCTTACATCACTCACACTCCCCACCCCGTCTACACAGCGTGGCCCAGTGCTTACATCACTCACATTCCCCGATCCTGTCTACACAGTAACCCCATCCTTACGGCATTGCTGCTGCATCCGCCCCTGAGCCGTGAAGCCCCTCGACCACGGCAGGACTCAGAGGTCCCGAGACGAGAGCAGAGACGCCTGGCGCCGGTGCGGACAGCCCTTCTCGGTTGCCGAGGGCGTCTTCTCCACCAGCCCCAAGCCTGACCTGTGTCATCACCTCCTGCCATTAGACGTCTGGGGACGCGAGCACATTCAGCCGGGAGCCCAGCCGTCGCAGGGCTCTTCTCTTCAGATGCTCAGGAGAGGCTCCAGGACAGGACAGGCGCTGCCTCACCTACGGGGCAGGGTGACCTGGCTGACTGCTGGAAGGGAGCCCTGACATGGACTCAGCCGGCCACACGGTCACCTGCCCGTCCACGCGCTTCCCGGGCCCTGCCCCCTCTGCTCAGAAGTCCTGGGCGTGATGGCATGTAATTTAGCTTCTCCGTACATCCAAGTCCAAATTAATTATAGTTGTGCTAAAGGGAGAAAAAAGATATTAGAAACCCAAGCTAAAATCAAATGAACTCAACTTTTTTCTTTCTTTATTAGATTTTAATGGTATTATTATAATAATTAAGCTTTTCATTAATTTTTTCATGCTTATTAAGCTGCAGCTCCCTGGAGATCTGAATCGTCTTTAACGTGTAATTACAGTGTCCATTTCTAGAAGGAAATTTGAATGTGGAGATGCGGGACCTCACCTGATGTCTTCAATTAAAAACCAGCGGTGAGGAGGCTGGTCCCGCTGCGTGGCCTCGGCACGGCCCCAGTCCCTCCGCGTGCCTGGCTGGCCCCAGAACAGCTCAGGATTCAAACTGGCTTCAGCCGACGGCGCCCACGTGGGAGCTCCGCGGATCAGTACGTACTGGGCCCGAAACGAAGCTGCAAGGTGCCTGCTCCCTCACCACCCCCGAGGCAAGTCCTGCGAGGGGTTTCCAGACACCCCCGGGATGCTGCAGACGGCTTCACGAGCTCCTGCGTCGCTGCCCACTGGGCCTCCCCGCACTGCGCTCTGCCAACGATCCCTGCCTACGTTAGCTCCTGGGGACTGGGATAAAATGCGGCTTAACGCCTGTTACTAACCGCACGCGTAACTGCCAGCTTCTCTGCTGACTCTGCACTGCTGGGGTACCTGGCTACCGTGACGAGACGTGCTGTGGGTGAGTGTCCCTGCGCATGGTGTAATGTGCAGCTCCGCGCGCGGGCCAGTCGGGGCACGTCTGACGATCGCCGTGATTCAGAACGAGTGAAGGGCGTGGGGACACATGTCAACGCCAGGGCTCTCTGTGCACCTTTGACTGAGCCGTGCACACCAGAGAGCTGCATGACGCCACCACACGCTTCGGGACTGCTCTGGGCCTTCTTGGCCACGTGGTCCATTCTAGAAGGATTCGTGTTCTTAAGTTCATCTAGAAACCTGCTTCACATCATTGTTGCAACTGGGATTCTGTGTTGGCGGGGCGCGGGGCCGGGCCAGGCCACACACGGAGGCACGGGGGTGGTGGTTGTGCACATGTGGTGTGCTCGGGCTTGCAGCACGTGGCTGTGAGCGGGACCTCAGCCTTCACTAAGTGCGGTGGAGCCACAGGCCTTTGGGGCAGGGGGGAGAGCAGGGTGATGACCCCGCAGAGGGGATGAGGGGGAAACCCCAGGCAGCAGGAAAAGTGCAGGCCACTCCATGAAGCCACCGTGTCCAGATGATGCGGTGCCGGTGGGTGTGGGCCAGGGTCGGGGGTGTGGCCATTGGCCACAGGACCCAGAGGCACTCTTCTGGAAGGGGCAGTAGCCCGACTCCAACTCCCACCAATCACAAGGGTGAGTTTGGGGCCAGGAACAGGCAAGCAGGCAGGAGGGAACCCGGAGCCCTCCCCTGCCAGGGGAGCTGGGCGGCTGCACTCGGCCTCACACGTGTCCGGGCGAGCTGACGTGCGGGCGAGGCAGGAACGTGTCCACGCACACGGGCGATCCGGAGGAGAGCTGTAGCCGGTATGAGTGGGAGACTGGCCATGGCGTGGGGGGCAGCTCTCGGGTGAGCAGGTCCAAAGGACGGCTGGCCGAGATGGCACCAGACCGCATGGGGCAGATGGCGGGGTGCCGGGCGGCGCCGTGGGGACTGGGGGAGTTTTCCTAAAGCGGAGTCTGTTACAACAGAAGAGGCCCAGGCTCTTCGACCCAGTAATCTCGCTCCTGGGGATCGATCTCCTGGATTGGGGGCGCCGAGTACACAGAAGTACACCCATGCCACGGTCTCTTCTCCATTTCCTCTCAGGATTTGGGGCGCACACGCACCCACACACCCCTAGAGTGAGTTTCAGCCACCAGGTCTGGGACTCGAACTGTGGTCGGCCATGTGGAAGTTCAGCATGTCAACCACCATGCCCCTGCTGCCCCCAACACTCCACAGCTCAGACGCGACTCGTCTGAGACCCCTTTCCCCAAAGCTGTCTGTGCTGTCCCATGTCAGCATGCCCATCACCCAGGGTGACACACCTTCAAAGCCACGGAGCCCTCCCTGGGTTCGGGAGCTGAGGCACAGCCCGTGGGCGTGCGGACATGCAGGACGGCAAAGCCAGGGGCCTGCCTGGTGCAAACTGACTCTCCGGAGAGTCCCTCTCAGCAGGTGACATCCTGGCTATGGAGCAGGGGTCACCGAACTGGCTCCTGTGAGAAAGGACGGGCTTTAGCAGTGAGAACGCGAGGCAAGGCCTGGGGGTGTGGGGGCTCTGTGATGCCAGGCACTCCGTCGGGACTGTGCGGTGACGAGGAGGCCCTTCCCCAAACTTCGGTGCAGCCCCTCCGAGCCACTTCCCCACACGCCCCCCATCCCAGTCAGCTGAGCCAGGCTGTCGCTAAGCCCCACCAAGTGTCTCAAGGGCCCGGCCGTCCTCCATACCTCCCTCCCGGCCCCCCCTCCTGGCAGAGTGCCATCATGTCCCTGTGGGCCCTCGTCCACGCGGGGTGGGCTCCAGCCTCGCCCGGCACCGCATCATGGGTGGAGGCTCCATGCCCCTGCGTCGGCAGATCTCAGTAACCTTTATGAGGCTGTTCTTTAAAGAAGTGGCCCATGCGGACACCTCACTGTCCTGCCCACATGCTAAGAACGAGGGGGACAACAGTCTGGGGTGTCACCTGGCCGCACCCACGCCCACACTCACACCTGCACCAGCACCCACACCCACGCCCACGCCCCTCACCCACGCCCACGCCCACACTCACACCCGCACTGGCACCCACACCCACACCCACACCGGCACCCACGCCCACACCCACACCGGCACCCACGCCCACACCCACACCGACACCCACACCCACACTCACACCCACACTGGCACCCACGCCCACACCAGCACCCACGCCCACGCCCACACCGGCATCTAGGCTGCACTCAGCGGCCATCAGGCACGAGTTCTTGCGTGGAGTAGCGGTGCGTGGACAGCTGCACCCCCACACCACGGGGCTTCCCAGAGTGACAGAGATGCAGGGGTGGAGACGGCACAGCTATCCTGGGGGTGGGGTGGGGCTACAGTTCGGTGTCTGCACTGTGTGGGGCAACGGGGGTTACATGTGAGAAATGGCGAAGGACTGAATACGAGCGTGGTGAAACACACGTGTGTGCACCATATCCACACATGCAGAGACACACACTGTGTGAGCCCCCGGCACATGCACACGTGCACACACAGGCGTACATACTGTGTGAGACCACAGCCCTGTGGGCTGTGCCCCCATCACCCTCCCTGCTGGGACAGGGCGTTGACTGAGCAGGATGACACCGGGAGAGCAGGGCCTCCCCTCTGCTCCACAAGAAAAGCCCCACTTCTCTCCCTCAGTGAGGGGACGGCGGGACAGAGGCCGGGCGCCAGGTCTGTGGCCAGGGATGCCGGGCCACCAGTCTCCAGCCCTGTGCTGGCTGGGGCGGGTCTCAGCACCGGGTCAGGTCGGAGATGTCTGTCCCCTCTGCTCAGGGAAGAAAGAAATAAAGACACTCCGAAACAATAATAATAATCAGTTAATCACAGATGATCTGAACATTGAGCTCTGCAGGTACACGTATGTATGTGTGTATGCATGCGTGGGCTGGCTCTGTGGCATGGTGGTGTGGTGCAGTGTGTTGGAAGCCAGATCTCACATGGCCGACCAGTTCAAGTCCCAGCCCTGGTGCCATGAAAACAGCCCAGGTGCACACGCTATGTGCCCTGGAGCTGACCGAGGTGTGACTGCACCCCACCGGGCGCTCTCTCTCAGCCTCTGGCAAGTGCACATGTGTACACGCGTGTATCCATGCATGTATGTGCATGTGTGGAACACGTGTGCACACAGTGTGTACGGGCACGTGGGGCTGCAGCAGCGCCCTCCCAAGTTGCGTGTGCAGGAGAGCAGCGGAGACAGGCTCCAGGTAGTGGCCGGGCTGGGCCCCCTGGGTGCTCCGCGGAGTCCCATCTGTCCAGAGCGAAGGGCTCAGTTCGGAGAGGAGCCTCCCCCCACACCGGCTCTGCGCCCGCAGGCCCTGAGACACCTGCCCACCTGGCCGCGGCCCGCGGCCCCATTCAGTCGTGTCCTATCGGGTCGGGGCAGCGCCAGCCTGCCCCTGGGAGCGGCGCTGGGCGGATTCGCTCATGGCTGCTTTCTTAGCTGTCTTGAGCCTAGGTCAGAGCCGCGGTTTTGAGGCCAAGGCAAAATCAGCCACCTGGACGGAGCTGGCGCTGTGGGTTCTCCAGCCTCCCTCCCGCTGCAGCCGGACGTCCGCCTGGTACCTGGAGCCAGAGGCATGCCGGCCCACGAGGCGAGGCTGTGCCGACCAAGGGCACCAAGCGAGCCCAAGCAAGCCCAGCACACCCGACCTGCCAGGCTGTTCCTGGGCACCGGGACGGCGTCGTGGAGGTGGGGTACAGGCTGCCACGTGCCAGCCCCCTCCTTGCTGCCTGGAATGGGCAGAGCCCAGATGCTGGGCATGTTGGAAATCCTCCACTGTCGGTGAAGCTTGGGCCCCGGCCTGGAAGCACCAGGAGAGCAGGTTGGGGGACACTGCCTGCCGGCCCCCGGGTACGGAGCTGCGGAGCGCGGTGCCCGTGGGGGGAGGGCTGCGGTGCCCGTGGGGGGGGGGACGTGGTGCCCGTGGGGGGGACGCGGTGCCCGTGGGGGGAGGGCTGCGGTGCCCATGGGGGGGGACGCTGTGCCCATGGGGGGACGCTGTGCCCATGGGGGGACGCTGTGCCCATGGGGGAGGACACGGTGCCCGTGGGGGGGATGCGGTGCCCGTGGGGGGGATTCGGTGCCCATGGGGGGACGCGGTGCCCGTGGGGGAGGACGCGGTGCCCGTGGGGGGGGGGGCGCGGTGCCCGTGGGGGGGACGTAGTGCCCGTGGGGAAGGCTGTGGTGCCCGTGGTGGGGGGGGGCGCGGTGCCCGTGGAGGGGGGCGCGGTGCCCGTGGAGGGGGGCTGCGGTGCCCGTGGGGGAGGCTGCGGTGCCCGTGGTGGGGGGGCGCGGTGCCCGTGGAGGGGGACGCGGTGCCCGTGGAGGGGGGCTGCGGTGCCCGTGGGGGAGGCTGCGGTGCCCGTGGGGGAGGGGGACGCGGTGCCCGTGGGGGAAGGTTGCAGTGCCCGTGGGGCTCCTGGGCTTTCAGTCTCTGGCCTGTTGTTCTTCCAAGCCAGTGTGGTGGTGAGAGCCTGGCTCTGTCCCTCCCGACCTCCGCACACCCCTTTGTCCTAAACTGCCGACCTTCTGGATCTCATTTAATCCCCGCTAACCCCAATCCAGAGCGCTTTCCCTTAGCAAATGGAACAGCGCCTCGTCACCCCAGGTCAGGTCTCGGGCCCAAGGGAGAGGAGACAAAGGATGTGGGGGGGGGGGCGGCAGAGCACACGCAGGGGGGAGCAGGGGGTTTTCCTGTGACCTTCCGCCCCCACACACTGCCTTTCTGCAGTCTCCTCCGTTAAGCACAGACACAACCTCAGAGACAAGAAGTTAAACGTGAGGGACCACTGCTACAGAGCCTGCCCCGGCCTGCGTGGCCCCAGGACTGCAGGAGCCCAGGCCTGCGTGACCCTGGGCCCGCCTGACCCCAGGCCTGCGTGACCCTGGGCCCGCCTGACCCCGGGCCCGCCTGACCCCGGGCCCGCCTGACCCCGGGCCTGCGTGACCCGGGCTTGCCTGACCCCGGGCCTGCCTGACCCCGGGCCTGCCTGACCCCGGGCCTGCGTGATCCTTGGGGAAGCACAAGGCGCCGTCGGCTCCCCCCGGACCCCTCCGTCACTCCCGTGGGAGACAAGACCTGGCAGCCCTTGGAAGTGGAGAGGGCCCCGAGGCCAATCCAGGCTGAGGGAAAATGAGTGTGGAAGACAGGCAGAGAAGTCCCCCACACACGGCCAGGAGGACGCAGAGGACAGACAGACGGGACGGGGACGGGAGCGCAGACACTGCCAGCCGTAGGTGCTGGCTCCGCTCTAACCACCCAGGAGACACCCAGGGGAGCCCAGGCAGAGGGCAGGACAGCGGCAGAGAGCACCCGGCCACCGCGGGTGTCCCCTGCCTGGGCTGCAGCCCCCGCCTGCCCCTCCACGGCCGGGACGGGCCTGTACTGGGCCACTGCCAGATACGCTCCCCACCAGCCCTGAGCAGGAGGAGGCCCCAAGGCCCTGCTGGGCCCGGCACTGTTCCGGGACAGCCACCCCACGTCTGCAGCACTCACGCGTCTGCACCGGGCGGGCTGGGACCCTCACCACGCCCACAGGCTCCTGCCAGATACCTTCCTCTGTAAGCCGTTTCTCCCCCAGGGAGGGTGGCTGCTGAGGCGAGAGCCCAGGTGCCAGGTGCCAAAGCTGCAGGGTGGGGGCTGGAGACCCTGGGCGGCAGGGAGAGGTGAGGAGAGTGGAGCAGCAGGACCCCGCGGCGGAGCGGCTGGGGGTGCTTGGGAACACACATGGAGGCCGGGCAGAGCCCCTCCCTGACTCGCACGTGTCTGGCAGGGGTTATCAGTCCCACTGCCCCTAGAAGATGCCCAATCCTCACAGGAAGTGACATGCGGGCATTTAACCTGGTACCACTTGGTTACGCCTGGGGACTGTGCTTACTTAGCCCGGCAGCAGCCTGCCTCTCCCCTGCCTTTCTCTGAGGCAGATGCCCCCTGCCCGCCCACTCCCCTGCAGGCCCGTCCCAGGTCTGAGCTGAAGCCGGGGTGGAGAATCAGCCCCACAAGACCAGCAGCCATAGCCACCTGCCCTCCGTCCACCTGCCCAGGTACCGTCCTCCCAGCTTCCCGTCCACCCAGCCGCCAGTCCTCCGCCCACCAGTCCACCCAGCACCCAGCTGCCCGCCCGCCTGGTCCTACGCCACCTGCTCGTAAACGCACAAGCCTTGGAGCTGTGGGTCCTGTGCTGTGACCCCACCTGCCTCTTTCCAGGGGAGCAGGCAGGGCCTTGTGGTCAGTGGGAGGTCCTGCCTTCACTGTGAGGAGGCCAGAAGGAAGGACGGAGATGCCCAGGAATGTGGAGGGCTCTGTTCTCCCGGAAGCCGAAGGATCTGCTTCCCTCGTGCCACAATCTAGCTCGGGACTGGAGGGGCCTTTCCATTTCTCAGCACAGAGAGGTCGCTGGAGGTGCGTCAGGGCAGCAAGGCCCGGCCCCAGGGAGCACGGGACCCCGTGTGCGCGATGGGCCTCGCCTCCACGGGTGACTGGATGCACGCGAGCGTGGACCGGACCCTTGACACCTGTGTCATGAGTACAGTGGTGCTCCCCCATTCCGACCTAGGGGAGTCACCGGCCCCGCTCCGAGGGCAGCGTCTCCGAGGCTCCGTGGAGCTGTCGGGGGGGAATCCGGCCCTGACGTGGCCCTCTTGAGTGTCTGCCTGGGTGGCAGGACCCCACGTGGCATCCCTGGGGTTCCTGCACTGGAGCAGGTCTGGAAGGCCACCACCCTTCTGGGCTCAGAAGCCGCCCGAGTGGCCGGCATTGGAGCAACAGCTTCTGGTCATTTCTGGGGCGGCGGTGGAGGGAGGGCGGCAGCCCAAGTGCGTCTCCCCCTCCGGTCTGCACGTGGAGTACGGAGAGAGTGAGATGTCAGGGCGCCGTCTGGGAAGTGGCGGCCCGGATGTGAGCGGGCGCCTGCACGCCCGCCCGGCTCCCTCCTCTCTGTGCTCTCGGCCCTGCTCATGCGCAAGACGGGACTTGCTGTTCGGTTCCCTCCCTGCCGCTCGCAGCATCTAGATCCCAGGCTGGGGCCTCGTTGGCAATGATTGATTACCCAATATCTAATTAAACCTGATCCAATCGCTTATTATGCAGAGTGGGGCAAGCGGGCTGAAGACGCCTGTCAGCGCGTGATTGATGATGTGGCCGGCCGGCTCTGCGCCTCTCATGTCCCCACGCTTGTTACGGCCAGGCAGAGCCGCCCGGACCAGGCTCCTGTCACTCCGCCTGCCCGCCACGCTCCTCCAGGGCAGCCTTCGGGGCCGAAGGACACGGACGGGCAAGGGAGGCCACAGCGGGGCGTGGCAGGGCCGTCCACAGTGAGGCCGCAGCCCCGAGTCCTGGCCGGAGCGTGTGTGTGTGTGTGGCCATGGGAGTTTGCTGCCGTGTGTGCGTCCACTGTGACGCATGCGCCCACTACCGTGAGGTATAGTGTCATCACCGTGTGTGCGTGTGTCCACGTGCGTGTCCTATGTGTGAGTCCACTGAATGCACGCGTGTGGGTCCAGGGCCGTGTGGAGCGTGTCCCGGGTGTGTGTGCACCAGCGGGCTGCGGGCTGCAGCCGAGGACGCGCCTGGGGACGGCAGACAGGAGTGGGAACAGGTCCAGAGGCCGGCAGCTTCCTGTCGTCTGCCAGGCAGGGGTCTCTCAGCAGCTCTCATCTATAAATTTTTCAGTTTTAAAGTTTTAATTATTTAAAATGCAAATAGGTTCAAGAGGAAAGCAGCAGAAAATACAAATTCCCTAAACAAATTCCCCCGCGAAGGGGCTCCAGGGCTGGGTGCGCTCCCAGCTGGGCTGTGTCCGGGCCGGGCCTGAGGCGGGCGTTCTCCATCTGGGAGCCCGGTGCTGTCGACAAAGCGCTCGGTGTGGAAGGCGTGAGGACACGCCCGGCAGAGAAGGCGAGGGCCAGAGCCACGGCGCACACACACGGAGTCGCGGCTGTGAGGGACGGGAACGTGGGAGCTCACGAAGCCCTGTGCCCAGGTCACCCCGGCGGACCCCAGGTTGGTGTCCTGTCCTCTCGTACACAGAAACCTGCACGGACATGCTCACGGCAGCAAGCGCTGCCCACCGGCCTGTGGGGCCCAGGGTGAGAGCCAGAGGCCCTGCCCGTCTACCCTCTGCTCTGCTGCCCAGGAGGTGCGGGCAGAGACTGACAGCACAGGGGGGCATGGAGATTCAGCCGGGGCCAGGCGGCCCTCCCGGAAGCCTCCTGCCATCTCGCTGTTCCACATGTCGCCGCCCTGCGCCCTCTCAGAGGCCCATCCGGCCTGCCGGAAGCCCAGCAGTATGACGAAGCCCGAGGGCACCCTCACCTCAGCCAGCAAGTCCTCCTGCTCCACGACTCTGTTTCAGTTCCCTCGGGAAGGGCTGCTGCACCCCGCTGTGTCCCGGACTCCTCTGCACCTCCTCTGTCTCCCACATCACTGCAGGGCCAGGACCCCCGGATGCAGACACTGTCAGGCACCGCTCCAGACCTCACCTCCCGCACACTGGGACAGGCAGCGCGCGGTGGGCCGGGCCCGTGCTCCTTCCGGGCCAGCCCGTGGTTTGGCCCCGGGCCCGGGGCCTTGCACAGCACACCAGGCGTGGGCGTGTGTGTGCCCGAAGTCCCACGGGAGGGAGAGGTGAGAAGGGACTGGCGTGACCACGCTGCCCGGGCGCTTTCTCCCTCCCTCTCGGTCCCTGTGTCTAGCGAGCACACGCTCCTTCTCCAACTGCAAATGGTAGAACAGGAAAGAATAAAGAACACTGCAGATATCGGCAAGAGTTCAGTCTGCATTTAGACCAAGTTTCCTAGTGCCGCGGCAGAAAGACGGGGTGAGGGGAGAGAGGCGGGCAGGAGGCGTGGGAGCCGCTCCTGGGGGCAGCCTCTGCTCCGCGGTCTGAGAGGCAAAGGCAAGCCCCGCCAGCGCCCGCTGTGCAGAGGGGCTTCGGCGTCGCGGAACGCTGCTCTGGCGAAGGTTTCTGGGGTGCAAACCTCTGATGTCTGCGCGGTTCTCCACAGCCTGCCTTTCCTGGGAGCATGTAAAGACCTCGCTTATACCCTCAACAACGCCCCTCTAGTTTTCAAGCCAGCGGTCTACGCAGGAGGCTTCTGTCTCCACCTGGAGAGCCAGAGGAGGGCCCTGCAGGTAATAACTACTTTCCCTCTTCTAAGAAACGGAGAACACGGGACTTGGAACGAGCCCCAGTTCCCATCTCGACCTCCCGAATTTCCGAAACTGATCCGCCCTCCCAGAGTCAAGCTCTCTGACCGGGAGACGTACAGCGCGGCTGAGCCGAGAGAAGAGGCCGTGAGCACAGAGCATGCCTGGGCTCCACGACAGGCCTCGCAGGACCACGGGAGAGCACACGGCAGGGCCCGGCTCCCTGCCCCCACCCGGGACCCTCCCTGCGCAGGAAGGCCACAGTGACCAGGCGCGGCACACTGGCGAGGTCTGTGCGATGCCACAGCTCGGGCGCGGCACACCGGCGAGGTCTGTGAGGTGCCACAGTGACCGGGCGCGGCACACCCGGCGAGGTCTGTGCGGTGCCACGGCTCGCAAGGCCTCCCTCATGCCAGCCGAGCTAGCCTGCATCCCGCAGGGTGGGGCCGGTGCTGGAAAGACAGACATGCACACTCTGTCCCTGTGGCTTCTCTGCGGTCACGTGACGCCCCTACGCTGATCATCGGCCTCCAGCACTTCCGATCCAGGCGCCTCCTGCCACCCTGCTCCCCATGACACTCCCTGGACCTGGGTTTCGGGGTACCGGTTCTGAGCGCACGCTCTGGAGCTGGGCTGTCAGCGCTGTGCACACCACCACGTGCACTTCGCTACGTCGAAGCAAGCCGTGAGTTAAATGGGACTGGAGCTGCGGCTTGTCCTGGGAGCGCAGCAGCCCCGCGGGCCGTTTTCCCAGAGAAGGCGCCACCGCGGGCCAGGTGAGTGGGCCGTGCTGCCTGCTCGGCCGCCCTGCGTGGTTCCTGCCTGCCAGGCTGCACGCTGGCCACGAGGACGTGGGAAATGCTCTTGCTCCGAAGGGAGGCATCGGAGAAAGCCTGGAGGGCAGCAGGCAGCAGCATCGCCTCCCCCGTCAGAGCACAGGGGTCTCGGGGACCCTGTGGTGGAGGGAGGAGAGCCTCCCCTCTGAGCTGGGCTGGCTGGCCACATCACCTGTTCAATCCTGGAGGAGGTGGCCCCGCAAGTCCTACGGGCGATTCTGAACCCTGACCCGGGGCTCTCTCTGTGGTCTGAGCCTGTGTCTCTCAGCGTCCTGGTCGCTGAGTCTGGATAGAAACCAGGTGGCAAAGAGGCGATTTGAGGCCACGCGGAAAGGGTGCTTGTAGAGCTCATGTCACCAGGGTGCCCCCAGAGGAAGGGAGGGGCGCTGGCCCCATCCTGGCGTGGAATTCAAAAATTTGGGAGTTGTGGGTGGATGAGGACCAGGGGCCTCTCACGACAGCCACCAAGTCAGGACGTGCTGGGAACCTGCAGCGGGGTCTGCCACTCGCTGTCAGCGCGGGCTCCCGAGCCTCAGGGAAACTGCTTCGTCTGACACCTGCCCCCGTCGAGGTCCAGACAGGAGGGCCGTCGCGCGCTCTGCCAGCCAAGCACTTAGGCCCTGCCTAGCTGGGGCGAGTGAAACCGAGCACAGCCTCGCAGCCGTGAAGGGCTTCGCGCCAGGCCCGCGTGCACCGAGGCCCTGGGTGGAGCCCACCGTGGCCGGGGAAGGGTACGGCAAGCGGGCACCTACAGGGCTTTCCTCTGAATTTTCACTTCAATTAATCTCTCCAAATTCGGTGTCTGATCCCTGTGACAGTAGCCTCTGGCTTCTTCAGAGTGACTGCGAGGAAAAATTATCTGACACATATCAAACAAGCAAGAAACGACAGTGGACAGCATTAATCAAAACTTCTCATTTCCCGAAGAATTAAGCATTAAATAATTAATCCCAGCACTACAGGCAGCTGTGAAAGAGGCCTCCTGCCTCCCTGCTGGTAAGAATTTGTCCTTGTCTAAAAGACTAGATTGATATATTTATTATTTATCAGATTAATCATGGCCGGGCACATTACAGACTGGCAGCCAGGCCGCCATGGCGGCGCTGGTGCGCATCTGAGCAGGGTGGGCTCCCAGGCGGCAGCGAGGCCGCGGGAACAGCTGCCGGAGTCTCCTTCTCCAAGGGGCAGGGTGCTCGCCGCTGTCTGCGGGAGGAGGACAGTGCAGCGGGGGCGCAGAGCGGGGAGGACGGGACGGCCAGGACGCTGGGCCCGGGTCCTGCAGGCCGGGTGGCTCTCCTGCCTGCAGCCCACCTCGGAGCGCGGGTGGGCCAGCCGGAAAACTGGATGCTCGCCCCGTGAGAATGTGTTCTCGGCCTAACCCCACAGAAAGCTTTCTTGAGTGGGGGTGACCGTGGCGCAGATGTCACTAAGCAGGGTGGACAGAAGTGCGGGAAGTGACCAGGAGCACGTCTGGGAGATGGCTCTGTGAGAGTCACACAGGACAAACATTCCTTCGTGGGGTGTCCTTCACGGGCCGTGAGTTCCCAGACACTGGCTTGCGCTGGTCCCTCGCTCTGCCCTGAGACGGAGTCCCCAGGACCGGCTTCGCCCGTGGCTGATACTGCACAGACATGGCTCAAACCCTACAGTCCTACAAGGCGTCAACACGGTCCGCCAAGGACAGTCCCCAATGATCAGGAAGACGGTCTGTGGCCCCTCAGCCATCCAGGCCTGAAGTTGTCTGAGGTGGCTCCCTGAGGCCCTGGGCCTGGCCTTAGGGTCCTCCCGGGTCTCATCAGCACTGCCTCTCACTACGGTGACACTCAGTGGCCACCTGGTACTGCAGAAGGAAGACCGGAGGCCGAAAGCGTCTGGGGCCTCTGCACTGGCACACCGTCCCCTCCATGGTTAGGACAGCGTCTCTGTCCCCTGGGTGGGGACAGCCAGCAGGTGTTACCAGTGGGAGTGGGTGGAGAGGGGCAGGAGTTACAGAGGGAGAGGGTGGAGAGGGGCAGGAGTTATAGAGGGAGAGGGTGGAGAGGGGCAGGAGTTATAGAGGGAGAGGGTGGAGAGGGGCAGGAGTTATAGAGGGAGTGGGTGGAGAGGGGCAGGAGTTATAGAGGGAGAGGGTGGAGAGGGGCAGGAGTTATAGAGGGAGAGGGTGGAGAGGGGCAGGAGTTATAGAGGGAGAGGGTGGAGAGGGGCAGGAGTTATAGAGGGAGTGGGTGGAGAGGGGCAGGAGTTATAGAGGGAGAGGGTGGAGAGGGGCAGGAGTTATAGAGGGAGTGGGTGGAGAGGGGCAGGAGTTATAGAGGGAGTGGGTGGAGAGGGGCAGGAGTTATAGAGGGAGAGGGTGGAGAGGGGCAGGAGTTATAGAGGGAGTGGGTGGAGAGGGGCAGGAGTTATAGAGGGAGAGGGCGGAGAGGGGCAGGAGTTATAGAGGGAGTGGGTGGAGAGGGGCAAGAGTTATAGAGGGAGAGGGTGGAGAGGGGCAGGAGTTATAGAGGGAGTGGGTGGAGAGGGGCAGGAGTTATAGAGGGAGAGGGCGGAGAGGGGCAGGAGTTATAGAGGGAGTGGGTGGAGAGGGGCAAGAGTTATAGAGGGAGAGGGTGGAGAGGGGCAGGAGTTATAGAGGGAGAGGGTGGAGAGGGGCAGGAGTTATAGAGGGAGTGGGTGGAGAGGGGCAGGAGTTATAGAGGGAGAGGGTGGAGAGGGGCAGGAGTTATAGAGGGAGAGGGTGGAGAGGGGCAGGAGTTATAGAGGGAGAGGGTGGAGAGGGGCAGGAGTTATAGAGGGAGTGGGTGGAGAGGGGCAGGAGTTATAGAGGGAGAGGGTGGAGAGGGGCAGGAGTTATAGAGGGAGTGGGTGGAGAGGGGCAGGAGTTATAGAGGGAGTGGGTGGAGAGGGGCAGGAGTTATAGAGGGAGAGGGTGGAGAGGGGCAGGAGTTATAGAGGGAGTGGGTGGAGAGGGGCAGGAGTTATAGAGGGAGAGGGTGGAGAGGGGCAGGAGTTATAGAGGGAGTGGGTGGAGAGGGGCAGGAGTTATAGAGGGAGAGGGTGGAGAGGGGCAGGAGTTATAGAGGGAGAGGGTGGAGAGGGGCAGGAGTTATAGAGGGAGTGGGTGGAGAGGGGCAGGAGTTATAGAGGGAGAGGGTGGAGAGGGGCAGGAGTTATAGAGGGAGAGGGTGGAGAGGGGCAGGAGTTATAGAGGGAGTGGGTGGAGAGGGGCAGGAGTTATAGAGGGAGAGGGTGGAGAGGGGCAGGAGTTATAGAGGGAGAGGGTGGAGAGGGGCAGGAGTTATAGAGGGAGAGGGTGGAGAGGGGCAGGAGTTATAGAGGGAGAGGGTGGAGAGGGGCAGGAGTTATAGAGGGAGAGGGTGGAGAGGGGCAGGAGTTATAGAGGGAGAGGGTGGAGAGGGGCAGGAGTTATAGAGGGAGAGGGTGGAGAGGGGCAGGAGTTATAGAGGGAGAGGGTGGAGAGGGGCAGGAGTTATAGAGGGAGAGGGTGGAGAGGGGCAGGAGTTATAGAGGGAGTGGGTGGAGAGGGGCAGGAGTTATAGAGGGAGTGGGTGGAGAGGGGCAGGAGTTATAGAGGGAGAGGGTGGAGAGGGGCAGGAGTTATAGAGGGAGAGGGTGGAGAGGGGCAGGAGTTATAGAGGGAGAGGGTGGAGAGAGGCAGGAGTTATAGAGAGAGTGGGTGGAGAGGGGCAGGAGTTATAGAGGGAGAGGGTGGAGAGAGGCAGGAGTTATAGAGGGAGAGGGTGGAGAGGGGCAGGAGTTATAGAGGGAGAGGGTGGAGAGGGGCAGGAGTTATAGAGGGAGTGGGTGGAGAGGGGCAGGAGTTACAGACGGGAGAGGGTGGAGAGGGAGGGCCAGGTGGCACAGGGCCCATGGCAGGGCCACAGAGGCGCTCACCCAGCAGGCCTCAGGGCCGCACTGGCAGGTGACGGGGCTGACGGAGTGAACCATAGGAGCTGCTGGCACGAGGGCGCTGTCCACCTGTACCTTCCTGCTGAGGCCTGGGGGTCCCTGCTGAGGGCGCACTCAGCCCAGCCAGCTGGCGTGGGGACTGCCTCACAGGGCGGCCGGCTCTGGAGGACCGCAGGCCTCTGGCACTGGGCCCCTCCCAGGAGCCATCCTCTGAGACCCCGGCTGCCTGCCCGGCACAGCGCCTCTACCACGGCACGCTCGGGCCCCACAGCTGGACTCTCGTGTCCCCAGTCCCCTGGTGGATCCCCACGTGGTGGCGGAAGGAGCAGGGCCCTGGGAGTGACCGGGTCCTGAGGGATGGCATCCTTACGGAGAGAGCCAGAGAGCACGGGCTCTCCCTGCCCGCCCCGCTGCCCCAGGACGACCGGAGGGTGCACAGGCCGAGACGGCGCTGGGCCCTCGGCGCCCGGGGCGCCGTCCTCTGCTCCTGTCTATTCGTGCGTTCATTTCCTTTTAAACTTAGGTCTGCTCACCCTATGTCTCTGCAGTGCGCCGTGGGCTTTCCCGCGGGGACCGGAGCACGGCGTCAGAGGTCACCTCCAGGCTGCCATCGGAGAGACAAGTCCCTTCCTCAGGAAGGCCCCCTCGATCCCCACCTGTGCTGAGGCCCCCCCACTGCATGCCTGCCGGGGCTGCCTCTCAGTGGGCAGCGCCCCAGGAGGGACGCCAGGAGGAAGCGACATGCATGGGCTCCGGGACCTGCTGGGCTCTGGAACCTGCCCTCACCAGAGAGCCGCAGGCAGTCGCGAGCGCCAGGGAGGCGGCTTCGGGAAAGCCACGGCACCCGCACCACGTCGGCTGCCCTCACCACCCAGGCCGCCCGGACGCTGAGGACGCAGCTTTAGAAGGAGCTGGCAGGCCAGTGGGTGGTGTGGTAATTAAGGCACTGGACTCCCACATGGTCGACCTGAATCAAGTCCCAGACCCGGTGGCTTAAAAATCACCGTGTGTGCGTGTGTGTGTGTGCGTGCGTGTGTGTGCGCGTGTGCGTGTGTGCGCGTGTGTGTGTGTGTGTGCGTGTGCGTGTGTGTGTGCGTGTGTGTGCGTGCGTGTGTGTGTGTGTGTGTGCGTGTGTGTGTGCGCACGCGCGCACACCCAGGATTCCAGAGGAAGAGTGGAGGAGAAGGGACTGTACCCGCGGCCATCTCCCTGGCGGGAGGACTTCTCACTTCTCCTCTCACCATCTCTCCCCGTCTCTCTGGTGAGCACCCCCCCACGGCTGACATCTGGAAGCAGGAGGTGGCCCACGCAGGGCGGGTCTAAGAAACATCCCTGGCTCAGGTTTTTGCCATAGGGCATGTGTGCTTGCCAGGCAAAGAAAGACTGACAGACAGTGACAGTGACAGTGAGAAGCCAGCCCCGGGGGTGCCACGCCACAGTCCCCTTCCCCTCCGTTCTTCTCTTGCGGCTCAGGGACAGTGACAGTGACAGTGAGAAGCCAGCCCCGGGGGTGCCACGCCACAGTCCCTTCCCCTCCGTTCTTCTCTTGCGGCTCAGGCACACACGCACACGCCTCGTGTCATCCTCGAGCCTCCAGGTCCAGGGTGCGAACCGCGGTCGGCCGTGTGGGGAGTCCAGTTCCTTAACCACCACACCACCTGCTGGCCCCACAGACAGGTTTTGAAAAAGTAAATCTGAAGGCCCAGGCAGCTGCACAGCAGAGGGACAACTGGCCCCACGTGGCAGAGACCCTGGGCGCGTCCGGGACGCCAGGCTGCACACGCATGTCCGTGGCCTGCGCCAACTGAGGCCGGGGTGGAAGGCGGCCAGGGGGCTGCTGCGGGGGCTGGGCTCTGTCTCGCTAATGGAAAAAATGAATAAACTTTATATAATTTGTACTTTCCTTGTGGACGTAAGACCGATTCAGGAGGAAGAACTGTTCACAGTCTCAAGAAGCATTTTGCTCTAGTGTCATACAAGTTATGGCAAAGCTGAGGGAAGGATCTAGAAAAGTTCATTGAAACCATGACGACAGCCTGGGCACCGCACCTGGCGGGGGGAGGTGGGGACGCCGTGGGCCTCAGCTGGGGCTGACACGCAGTCCAGCAGAATCCACTTTTACACTGTGGGGGAATTTGCAAAATGGCCGTTCAAAATGGCCACTATTAAAAATTAAATTATACAAAGTGCAGTTAAATAAATGATGTCCCGACTCCCCGTTCTCGGCTCCGTGTGTCTGTGCTCCATACCGGCGGCCTCCGGGCTTCTCCCACGTGTCTACAAAGCCAGGGTGGCCGCCCGCCTACAGCCTGGGAGTGTGGGCGCAGGCTGGAGCTGCCGGCGGCCAGGACTCCCCTCGTTTGTTCTGTTGACTGTCCAGGCCTCAGAACAGTGGGTGAGAAATGTTACGAATACACGGCAGGGCCGGCCCGTGGCCTGTCGGTGAAGGTGGCTGGATGCCACGTGGCTGGCGGCACAGTCCGAGTCTCAGGCCCTGCAGCTTGGACGTCTCACTGTGCCGTGCACGTGCGTGCCCAGAATGCCGAAGGGCGGAGGCTGGGCGAGAAGGGCTGAGGCACGGCCATCCCCGTGGGGGTGCGGTTGCACTTTCCCGCTCTCTCTTTGTCTCCCTATCGTTGGTGATGAGGATATGTGCCCTACGGCAAAATTTAAAAAAACAGACAGGCTACGTGGTGGTCGGGGCTCTGGACTACTGCACGGCCAACCACGGGTCAAGTACTGGACCCAGCAGCTTAGCAATTACACCGGGCGCGTGCACACGCACGCCCAAAATCCTGAGAGGAGAGAGGAGAAGGGACTGCAGGTGGCCCCCCGGGGTGTATCTCACTTCCTGCCTCTGTCCCTCTGTCTTGCTCCAGCGAGCTCATGTTCCCGATGGCAGACACCACACACACGCACACACACGCACACACACACGCACACACACACGCACACACACACGCACACACCCTTATAGGCGTGTTGCATCGTTAGCCATTTTACTGTGACTGACACGACACATTGAGCTAAAATCCTCCCAGTGTGTGAAACGGTTACTGGATTCAGCAGAGGCCGCTTCCTCCCTGACAACGCGTCGTTTCTGACGTCACCACGGACTAACGGCTACGTAGCGGGCAAGGCTCGCCGTGTCGCCGACCGGCTGTGTCTGACGAGCCGATCGGTGTTCATCAGTGTATGTGCGGGTGTGGTCGGGGGGCCAGGTGTTTCCCAGCACCCCTGCACAAAAGGCGCAGAACAAGGTGCACGGGTCATCGGGGTCACCGGGAAAGTCAAATGGGCGTGTGGGGAGTGGTCTCCCCTCGCTGGACGCAGACGGTCATGTGTGCGGGCGCCCTGGCAGGCCGTTAGAGCACACGCCGACGACGTAGGCCACTGCCCCAGGAACGCAGGGCAGTGGCGCCCATCCTGCGATGACCTCCATTAATGGGGATGTGTAACCTGGTGAGGAGTGTGTGGCTCAACCAGCCCTCGGACCGTCACCAGCCAAACACCCGAGGTGCCCAAGCAAGGCGAGGCACATGGCCCTGCCGGTGTTCTTCGGGCAGCACCTACAGCCAGCCCTGCCGTCGGCACCCGCGAGCCATGGGGGCCGTGGGGGCTGTGGTGGCTATGGGGGCCATGGGGGCCGTGGGGGCCATGAGGGCCACAGGGGCCATGGTGACCATGGTGGCCGTGGTGACCATGGTGGCCTGGTGACCATGATGGCCATGGTGGCCATGGAGACCACAGTGGTTGCGGTGACTGTGGTGGCCGTGGGGGCCGTTGTGACCGTGGGGGGCCGTGGGGGCTGTGGTGACCGTGTGGGCCATGGTAGCCATGGGGGCCGTGGTGGGCGTGGCTTTGGCACCTGAGACTCCATTGGCCCAGGCGTGCGAGTGGCCCTGCCAGTGCCCAGTTTCGCGAGGGCCGAGGGCCGAGCTCCTCCCACCTCCGCCAGTGCGCGTCTGGGGCCACACACGACAGCCCAAATGACGGAAAGCAAGAGATGGCTGTCCTGATTCTCCGTGCTGTTTTTGCTTGTGCAACTGCACCAAAGAATCAACTAAAACGAGCAATGGGACAGGAGAGCCTGTGAGGACACGCCCACCACAGTCACCACGGCCCCCATGGCTCACGGGTGCCCACGGCAGTGCCATGTGCCTCACCTTGCTTGGGCACCTCGGGTGTTCGGCTGGTGACGGTCCAAATGCTGGTTGAGCCACACCCAGAGGGGTGGCTTTTACGTCGAACTGCAGTGGCCTTCGGAGTGTGGAACGGGGAAGCATCTATTCAGTTCATCAGACGAACAAAATGCGAGAACCGAGCAGGACCGTGTAAAGAACGCGATTTTGATAAACTGAGGAGTCCAGGGGTCTGACTGGAGGGCGGATGACCTCGGGCAGGAGGTGGGCATTGAGCAGGTCAGCGTGGACGCCGCGCGGAGGTGTCTGCACCGAGGCAGCACCGCAGTCCGCGTGGAAGAGCAGGCAGCTGCCAGCCGCTCTCCCGCCTCCCGCCCTCCCTCACCCCGCTGTGCTCTTCTCGCTGCTTCTCGGTGTCTGCCTTCCCTTTGTCCTGGATGGAGAGGATTTAGCCTGGAAGCCTGTAAACGTGCTGTAAAGTGACTGTCGTTATTCGGGTTTGGCTTCGATGGCAAGATACACAGTTCTACCCTGAGGATGTAAATCTTGGCATTTGCACATGATAGGTAACTATTGCAGACAAGTGGGCCTTAATATTTATGGTATGATAAAAAGATAGTTTAAAAAATCTAAAAGTAAAAAAATGAGAACGCACCCATTGCAAAAAAAAAAAAAAGAAAGAAAAAGAAAAACACCGAGGTCGCTCGTCTCCGGAATCCACAGGACTGTCCCAGTGCATCAGTTCTGAAAGAGCGCTGAGCGCTTGAACGCGTGGTGACACCTTCCCTTACGTACACGAGGGACACTCCGCACAGGTCAAAGCTCGTACTTAGAAAACACACACCAGATAGAGCGCTTGGGTAAGAGGCATGAACACCTCAGCGGAAGAGGGTGTCGAAGCAGACAGGGAGACTGCGGCGTGATGTGGGGTGCCCTGCGGGCCGGGAGAGGCCCAGGTGGCTCCAGGGACCTGCTGGGGCAAGCCGTCTGCAGTGCCTGGGGCCTGGCCACTGCGGGGTCGCGGTGGCGAGCCCTGCTGGCGTGCTCCTCACCCTCTTCTCTCTCTCTCTCTCTCTGTCTTTGCTTCTCGCTGTCTCTTTCACTCATGGAATAAATAATACATAAACTTAACAAAAAAAGAAAAGCAAAAGGCCAGCACAGACAGAGAGCTGAGGACGGAGCAAAGGGAGCGGCTATGACAAATCCACAAGCCATTAGGTTATAAATCAACAATCAGGAAAGAACGGTTCTTACCTCTCAGCTTTGTGAACTTTAAAAAGGGTTGAGGAAGTGGCGGCCAGGGAGTGGCAGGACAGCCACCTCGCCTTGCGTCCTCAGAGTGTACTAACCACAACGTTTTCACAGTACGTGTCGGGGCAGGCATTTCCCAACCATGGAGTGAATTCAAGTTCTCTGCAGAGATTTCTGTTGGAACAAAAGGTAAAGGAGACCCTGAGAATAAGTTATGAGTAACCTTCACTTCCCTCCCCGAGTTAGCGTGCGCTTCCGTTCGTATTTACATGTATGTACAATATGTCTCTGTGTGTGCACACGCATGGGTAAGGGTTGTTGGAAAAGTCATGACACATTTCATGTAGAGAAACAGGAAAAGTCCGTCCTGGCTTTTCCGACATAGAGCACATACCCCAGCCGGTAGACACCGCCCGGTCAGGCCGTCTTCACTTGCCTTTTCACCCAGCGGGTGTAGCCCGTCCTTCACCCCCTCGTCTTCAAGCCTCTGCCCTCCTGGCCTCAGAGCAGCCTCTCCCACACACATGCTGCCCCCAAGGTGGCCTCCCCGGCTCTGTAGCTCTGCAGTGACGCACACCTCCCAGCGACACCCGACCTGGGCATGCCACCGTGTGCCTGGGTGTGCTGCCCGGATCACTGTGGGATGTCACCTGTTAGCCATCCCCTGGGACAGCTCAGAGGCCAGGAAGCTCCCCTGCGGACCAGGACCTGTGGACTGGCGCGGTGCCCCCAGCCCACTGCTCCTGGTGTGTGGTGAGGACGGAGGTCACCAGGGTCCCTGCGGAGTATGTACCAGGACACACATGCAGAGGCCACTCTGACTCACCTGTCACGGCCGCCTCCCCCTGCCACCACGTGGCCAATGCCAGGCCTGAGGACAGGACTGGTCACCACTGACACAGCCTTCAGTTGCCCTCCACGTAAGCCTCCAGGGGTCTGAGAGGGGCACTTTCACTTTCCAGGAACGGGTCACCTGCAAAGTGACGTGTTGAGTCGTGAGAGACGTGCAGCACCCCATCAGCGCCGGCGTCTGACACATCCTCTGAGACCCCATGGTGCAGGGGGCCATCCTGCGACACCATTACTGTACCTGCTGGCGCCGAGCTGGGTATCCGGCATGTAGACTTCACCTCACACTAACGAACCCCAGAGCTGCCGCACTGCTCCGTATTTAACTGTGAGCGGAGCAGGAGAGGCGAGACTCACCGTTCACAGCCTAGGACCCTGGGGTCGGCGAGCTCTCCACGCCTGGGGGCGGCGCCGCGGCCACGCGCTGTACTGAGTGAGCAGTCTAATCGTATTTTACTTCTAAGAAATAGGACACCATCTTATTAAAAATAAATATTTTATGTGTGTTTTCGTGATTTTCTTCACACCGAGTGCCATGGCGCTGTCCCCGCTCACGTTTTCCACCAGGGTCTGGCCACGGAGGGCGACGGCTGAGCGCGATGCTGGCCTCCACGTCGCGAATCTGCGCCGGCCGAGCCAATCTTTCTCACGAGCAGGGTCCTGGAGTGCCGTGGCCGTTTAGAAACGGGCCCCGCCGAGAGCTCTGAGGCTTTGTCCACGCGGTCTGTACGTGTCCCCGTTTACGGCCAGCCGTGGTCTACACACAGCCGACGAGGAAGGCAGACCCCGTCCTGCCCCCACGGGCCTCCACAAAGGTGACGACGCCTAAGGCCAGCCTGGGCCTGCCGACCGAGAGAGACAGCGTCCCCAACACGGTCCCCACACGGCCACATCCTCTCCCACAGCAGGCTCAGCCTGATGAGTTCACAGAGTCCCTGGACTTGAACCAGGGACCTGCCCCCTCCCGGAGCCTGGCCTGCTCTGGCAGTACCACGTCCCGAGGTGGAGGTGGAAGCTGAGGCTTCATCAACGCATGGACAGGCTGGCCCCGCTGCCCCTGCGCCCCTTGCCCTGCCCTCTGGCGGCTGTGCCGGGTCCTCAGGACCACTCCGTGTTCTCCGAGTCACTGGGAGCTGGTGGGCGGTCAGGTCCAAGCGCCTTGGAGGTGTAGCGAGTTCCACCTGGCTCGTGGCAGTTCTTAGGACACCGACGAGCTCTGGGACCCCGTGGGAGGGCCCCTCCCACACCCTGCGGCAGTGCTGCCCACCAGCTCCTCCTGACACCGTCCGGCACCGTGTCAGGGCCGAGGGCGTGGGTGGCAGGAGGGCGGTCACAGATGCTGCTGCCTCGGGGGTGCCGGCAGCAGAACCGTGGATGTGAGCCTCGTGGGCTTCCCCAGGCCTCGCTGGTCACAGCCCAGGGAGCACATGTGCACACACACACACACACACAGGCTTCCCACACAGCCCTGGCAGCAGCCTGGCAGTCCTTGGGTGGGACGGGAACACGTGTGGGCCACGCAGGCCAGTGTGTGGGCAGTGGCGGCCTCTGGGGGCTGCGGACAGGTGCCCGGGTGCCGGTAAATGCCCTCACAGCAGCGGGAGAGCTGCCAGGGGGACTTCGCACGTCCGACAGAACACTGCACACACACTCACACACACTCACTCTCACGCACACTCGCTCTCACACCGACACATACACACTCGTTCACATTCACTCTCACAGATGCACATACTCACACACACACCTCCCACACCCACACACTCGCTCTCACACTCATACACACTCGTTCATACACTCACACATGCACACCCGTACACACACTCACTCACTTATCCACACACACTCATTCTCATACACACTTACACACGCACATACTCACACACATTTACCCACCACACACCCACTCACACACTCTCACACATGCACGCATGCACTCCCATACACACACTCATTCATCCACACACATTCTCATACACACACTTACACACACATACACACATTTACCCATCACACACTCACACATATTCATTCACACTCGCTCACACATGCACTCACATACACACACTCACACACACTAAACCACACACTTGTTCTCAGTCACACACACACATGTACACATGCACTCACACACACAATCACACACTCACTCTCAAACATGTACACATACACTCACATACACACACGCTCACACACGTGCACATGCACTCTCATACACACACTCTCACACACTCGCTCTCACACATGTACACATACACTCACATACACACACTCTCACACGCTCGCTCTCACATATGTGCACATGCACTCACATACACACACACTAAACCACACACTTGCTCTTAATCACACACTCACACACATGTACACATGCACTCACATACACACTCACACACTCACTCTCAAACATGTACACATACACTCACATACACACACTCACACGCTCGCTCTCACACATGTGCACACACACTCACATACACACTCCCACACACTCGCTCTCACACATGTGTACACGCACTCACATACACACTCCCACACACTCGCTCTCACACATGTGCACACGCATTCACATACACACTCCCACACACTCGCTCTCACACATGTGCACACGCATTCACATACACACTCCCACACACTCGCTCTCACACATGTATGTCTGTACTCACACACACTCTTGCACTCTCACACCCATGCTCTCTCCCACACACACACTCACCTTCTTGCCCCTCCCCTCGGATCGTTCCTATGTGGAAGGAGTGTGCATGGCCCTCCTGTGTCCCCTTGAAATGGGGACACTCCTTTCCTCACACTTTCTTAGATGCCACAGGGGTGTGTGCTTGCCCGAGACAGCAGAGAGGAGAGGGAGGAAGCCCCGTGGCGTGGTCGGCCGGCAGCCCTCGGTTTCCGCACCCCTCGGGCTGGGAGCGCACGCACGGCCCCGAGCACTCTGGGCCGAGTGGGACCCGCTCCTTCAGCCCAGGCTCCAGGCCGGGCCTGTGGGGACACTCTGAAGGAGCTCACGTTCAGAATAGCCGTGGCGCCTGGTGGCACACCATAGGGTGTCCAGGGCCGGGGGCTGCTCGTGGCACGGTGATCGCGGCTCTCAGAGACCCCAGGTCGGCCCACTGTGCACCAGGCCTCACCCTCGGGCCCTGACCACCGAGCCCGAGTAGGACCCACCCATCACATGATGATAAACTCACCTACGCTGAAGCCGGCCACTGAGGGCGCTGCCACCCGGAGACAGGCCCAGAGCGCCGAGCTCACAGGGGCCAGGCCTCACCCCTGCTGACAGGGATGGAGCGGGCCAGGTTAGGAGGCAGGGACGGTGACTAAGACCCCCTTCTGCAGGTGCCCTGCTGGGACTGAGTGAGGGGCTGTGCAGACCCAGCCTCGCCTGCCTGCAGGGAAGAGGCCAGGCTGTTCCCAGGCACCCCAGGACTACAGGGACTGGCTAGGCTCTGAGACACCGACTCTCTGGGGTGTGAGGTGGCCGGGGACCCAGGCCTGCCCAACTCCACTCGGGGTCTCTGGGAACCGCAGACCCCTGGCACGTGTTCCCTACTCTGCAGGCTATGCCGCCCGCCTACACCAATGGCAAGGGACAGAGGGACGTGGGCCGTGACCCCAGCACGGAGGGGCTCGGAGCTTCCTGGGGACTGAGGCTGCACCGGCCCACGCGGGCTCCTCGGACTACTAGGAGTCCAGGGGGCCGGGCAGTGGCCGGGAGGGGCAGCCAGGCAACCGCTGGGCCTGGGGGGCCTCCCTGCTCCTGGGCTGCCCCCCACTGCCCTGGACCCACACACACACAGACATCCACAAACACACACAGGTGTCCACACACAGACATCCACACACAGACACACACAGAGGCACACACACACAGACATCCACACACAGACACACACAGAGGCACACACACGCAGACATCCACACACAGACACACACAGAGGCACACACACACAGACATACATACATAGACACACACAGAGGCACACACACACTGACACACACATAGAGGCACACACACGCAGAGATACACACACAGATACACACAACCACACACACACAAAGATGTCCATACACACACACACAGAGTTGTACACACACACGTACACACGCACACAAACACAGATGTCCATGCCCCATATACACATACAGGCACACACACACACAGACATCCACACATAGACACACACAAAGGCACACACATAGAGGCACACACACGCAGACATACACACACAGACACATACAACCACACACACAAAGATGTCCATAAACAGACATACACATCCACAGACACACACACACACACACAGATGTCCACACACACATGTACACACACACACAAACACACAGGTGTCCATGCCCCACATACACACATAGACACACACAGGCACACACATGCAGATGTTCACACACACACACACACACACACGAGCACACACAGGCACACACATGCAGAGATCCACATGCATACACAGATATCCATACACAGATATACACCCTCACAGACACACATACAGATGTCCACACACACACACACGTACAAATGCACACAAACACACAGATGTCCATTCTCCCACACAGACACACACACACACACACACACAGGCACACACACGTAGACATCCACACAGACACAGACACCTGTGTAATAGATATTAACACACACACACGTACACGTGCACATACGTGGTGCATATACCCTCATAATGCACACACACACACAGACATGGCCTCTGTGACGTGAGCCTCCCACATGGGTGAGGCCCTCTGGGGTTGACATCCTCCCCCCGTAGGTCAGGGACAACGTCGGGCCGGACCACCCTAGGGTGCCAGGTGCCGAGACCCAAGCCCACCCCAGCCTTGTGGGGAGACCACTGCACAGACCAGGATGGAGCACCACGTGCTGCCCAACTCCTATCACCCCAGAGCCAAGGAACGCTCGTACACGTGTGCACGCCGGCCCACACACCCCTGCATACGTGTGTGCATGCAGCACACAGTGCACAGTAGGTGAGCACACACACATGCAGACTCAGTGCACACACACACAAGGACACACATGCCCTCGCTCACACACGCGTGGGAGGACAAGGCTGCCACTGTGCATGCATGTCCAGGCAGCGGGAGCCACACCCCTGCTGTCGACAGCCAGGTCCTGACGAGGAAAGATGTCGGCCGAATACCTGCCGGCTCTCGTGTGAACCATGAACACAACACATGCGTGCACGCACACCTGTGCACACACGCCCTGCCACGTAAGAGGCAGGTGCCAGTGCCCAGAGCTCTCCCTGCACCTGCACGTCCCCACACACACCCAGCCGACCTCGCGCGGAGCTTGCCTGACATCTGCTCTCAAGGGAACCAGTGTGAGGGTCCAGGCTTCGCCACAGTCCTCTGGAGCAAGGACCTGTACAGGCCAGCCTCGGGCCGGCATTTCCCGGGACTCCGTGCACAGAGACGTGAGTGCCACCTACAGAGCAGACCCAGCGCCGTGCGCCCGAGAGCGCGTGAGCCAGACAGAGGCGCGAGGCCGATGGCGGGGCCTGGGAGGAAGCAGCGTGTCCGCCTCTGCCTTGGCTGTGCAGAGGGGCCTGTGGTCGGGCCGTGCTGTTCACACCTCCTGATGGACCCCACGCTTTTGATGGAGCTCCGCCTGCCGAAGGCCTGAGCACTTTAAGGGCTCAGAGGACATGGATCTATCCGTGCGTTTCATACCAAGAGTAATCGCAAGATTAAAGTATATTTAAATGGAAGAGGGTGTTTGTTCAATCACACTCTATCTATAGTTTCAGAAAAGTGAAACTACGTAGAGAAAGACTGTCGATGTTGCAAACCCTCCCCACGCAGCTCAGAGTGAGCCGGACGGTCCCCCCAGGCTGCCCCGGCTGGTGTCCTCTGCTGCAGGCTGGCCACAGCCTGAAGACAGGGTGCTGCTCTGACCACCTCGCCACAGGGGCCCGCCCTTCTCCTCCCCTCTCCTCCCCTCCCTTCCCCTCCCCTCTTCTCTTCTCCCCTCCCCTCCCCTCCCTCCCTTCCTCTCCTCTTCTCTCTTCCCCTCTCCTCTCCCCCTCCCGGTCTGGAGCTGTCATTTTCTTTCGTGATGGAAAGGATATTAATTGCAATGTCAGCGGGGGGGGGGGGGAATGGGGGACCCTCCATTCAAATCTCTTTGTCGTTTGCATCGCTAGGTTGCAAATCTATCCAGCTAATCATTTAAATCGCACTGTACTTTCTCTGGAAGAAACTAGGATAGAAAGCAGAGGGCATCCTACCACATACGAACAAGTCGCTTACCCGCACCCGCGCCTGCGCACACACGTGCGCACGGAGAGGAAGAAAGAGAAGAAAAAGGATGAACAGAATAAAAACAGCTCTTGTCCATCTTAAAAAATCCATTTATGATCACAAATGAAACATTTCCAATCTCGTACTGGGCGCTTGCTCGGTTTAATTGCCAGCCATGCGCAGCAAGGCCTCGTCCAAAGGAGAGCTGCAGAGGACCCGATTTTCCATTAAAATAATTTCCAAAGCTTTTCTTCCCCCACTGAAAGAGCCCATTTTGCAAGATGATTTAGCTCAAACTCTGCTGGGAGTAGCCCCTGCATAAAGTCAGATTGTGTTGGAGTTTAGTCCTAAATTCATACATCAATTATTTACTGTCAACGCCGATTGTATAAGTGTAGAAAATTACTAGGAATGATATTTTCTCTCAGGCAGAAAAAATGTGATACAGCAGATCGCCCCCCCAAAGTGCCGCCCCGCTGTCCGAGCCCAGAATTATTTATGCATTAGAAAACAGTGTGCCGGGCGAGGACAGAGACGGAGGGGTGGGCGACAGACACATTATTTTAAACCTTTCATAACACCCATAAATATTTCATAACAAATAAATAAAGAATGTCGGGCTTGTGCAGAGACAGCTGTAGACGCACGGTTCGATGCTCCGAGGAGCCCTGGGGACCCCACGCTTACCCTCGGTTAAGCCCCCATTTCTTTTTAATCACCCACTTAGTGCATTGTGGGTAGAGGCGCTCCAGGTGAACCAGCTGAAGGCAGCGCTCGCTCGGAGCCTGCCCGCCTCTGGCTCAGGGCCGCCCACCTGGGTGCTCAGCCCACAGGGCCTCCGCAGGAGCCTCAGGGCCCGGGTGGGTCCTCACACTGCCCAGGGCACTGTCACAACCTTCCCCGAATAAAAAGCTACTCTCCGGGCCCAGCAGCTGCTGTTTAAACTGCTTGGGGAGGAAGCATGGCCCGCCCTTCCCACCATCCCGCTTTGCTGGCCCCTAACCTCTGAGAGCCCAAATAAGGGAACGCATGAAGAACACGGGCACGCGCCCACGGAACACGCTGCTTTCATGCAAGTGCCATGAGAGGTGTGCACACCGGGTGTGCACGTGAGCCTCTGTCCGCCATGGCGGGAGGCCACACTGGCCCCAGGCCTCGGGCGGGGGTCCGGCGAGGCTGAGAAGCTGATTGCAGGTGTGCAGGAGGCCGGCGCTGTGCACAGGCTCTGGGCCTGCAGGAGGACAGGGCGGATGGGGCTGCGGCTCTGCCCCTCCGTCCCCAGGAGTCTGAGAAACACTTGCAGATGCAGGTCTCCCACAGCTGCTCAGCAGGTGTCACTGTGTCACCTGATAGAGACAGAGGCAGTCACAGGCTGGGTAAGTGACGCCGATGGCCACCTAGTCCTGACTACAGCCGCAGAGGCTCAGGCTGAGCCTGACACTCCCCTCCGAGAGAAGATGGCTCTGGGCCTCGGCCCCGGGGCAAAGTTGAATGTGGCTGTGGATGCTCTAGGGCCATTCCTGGGACAGAGGCTGGAGGTGTCCTGCGGCCAGCCCCCTGCATGGGCAGCTGTCCATGGACTGCAGAAGAGTGGACGGCAGGTGTGTGGATGGCAGGTGTGGACTGCAGGTGAGTGGACGGCAGGTGTGTGGATGGCAGGTGTGGACTGCAGGTGAGTGGACGGCAGGTGTGTGGATGGCAGGTGTGGACTGCAGGTGAGTGGACCGCAGGTGTGTGGATGGCAGGTGTGGACTGCAGGTGAGTGGACCGCAGGTGTGTGGATGGCAGGTGTGGACTGCAGGTGAGTGGACCGCAGGTGTGTGGATGGCAGGTGTGGACTGCAGGTGAGTGGACCGCAGGTGTGTGGATGGCAGGTATGGATAGCTGAATTATGACAGCAGCTCCTGGACGCAGAGACGTGGGCTGGAGATGCATGGGCGGCAGGTTCTAGACTGCAGGGACATGGACCATGGGGGCATGGGCTGTGGGGGCGTGGACAGCAGGTGCTGGGCTGTAGAGGTGTGGGCTGTGGGGGCATGGACAGCAGGTGCTGGGCTGTGGGGGTGTGGACTGCTGGGGGCGTGGACAGCAGGTTCTGGGCTATGGAGGTGTGGACTGCGGAGGTGTGGATGGTAGGTGCTGGGTTCTGGGGGTGTAGACTGTGGGGGCGTGGACAGCAGGTGCTGGGTTGTGGGGGCGTGGACTATGGGGGCGTGGACAGCAGGTGCTGGGCTGTGGGGGTGTGGACTGTGGGGGGCGTGGACAGCAGGTTCTGGGCTGTGGAGGTGTGGACTGCAGAGGTGTGGATGGTAGGTGCTGGGCTCTGGGGGTGTAGACTGTGGGGGCGTGGACAGCAGGTGCTGGGCTGTGGGGGTGTAGACTGTGGGGGCGTGGACAGCAGGTGCTGGGCTGTGGGGGTGTGGACTGTGGGGGCATGGACAGCAGGTGCTGGACTGTAGAGGCGTGGGCTGTGGGGGCGTGGACAGCAGGTGCTGGGCTGTGGGGGTGTGGACTGTGGGGGTGTGGACAGTAGGTGTTGGGCTGTGGGGGTGTGGACTCTGGGGGTGTGGACAACAGGTGCTGGGCCGCAGGGGCGTGGATGGCAGGTTCTGGGCTCTGGGGGTATAGGCTGCTGGCTCGACCAGGGCTCCAGGTGCCCTTAGTGAGGCTGTCCCGGCCACTCCTGAGCAGCCACGGACAGTCAGGGTTCAGGCCCTGCCCTGAGCTGCTCTGAGCTGGACCTGTGCCCAGGACCCAAACATGGAGGAGTGAGGCTGAGGCCTAGTGTCTGGGGTCTCAGTCAGACCCTCCCGCTGGCCCCTTATGTCCCGCTTCCCGAGTGTCGCCACGGGCGCCTGCCCCAGGGGCTGTCAGTGGGTCTCTGGGGCCCTCCTGATCCCCCTGCTGTGATGGGCTGAAGGTCGTACCTCCCACAATCCACGTTGGCTTCTTTACCCCGAGGTGACAGAGGGGAGCGGGCCTTTGGGGGTGCCCAGCTCGTGAGGGTGGGGCGTCCAGGATGGGATCAGCGGCCTCCCGGGAGAGACCCAGAGAGCTGCCATTGCACGGCCTTCTGTAAGCTGGGGAGGGACCTGCTGCCCTACCCCTGACCCCCAGCCCTGGACCACAGAGAGACACATGCGTCTCAGCTGGCCCGCCATGGTACCTTCATCACAGCAGCCCAAGTGACAGGGACATGGACCGCGCAGCCGGCAGCCCCAGGACCAGTTCTGCCCTGGTGTCTACGCCTGGTTCTGAAGACAAGCCAGGTCCAGAGGTCATAGGACCGAAGCCCTCTCCAGGTCCTCATCCGCTCCCAGTAGCTGGTGCCCGCTGGTCCCCCTGAGCGGGGCTCGGCTGCCGGGCATGGCCTCTGATCTGCTCCGGCCAGCTCACCTCTCGCTAGGAGGCAAAGTTCATTCTGAATTAACCACAGGGATCCATCGGGAAGCCCCTGGCTGCAGCGTGGGAAAGTCTCCACAGACCCGGTGGGTCCAGCGTGCTAGTCGGGCAAAGTCTACACCATGGACCCGGCAGGTGCGACGCGCTAGTCAGGCAAAGTCTACACCATAGACCCGACGGGTGCTAGTCAGGCAAAGTCTACACCACAGACCCGGCGGGTGCGGCGCATGCTAGTCAGGCAAAGTCTACACCATAGACCCGGCGGGTGCTAGTCAGGCAAAGTCTACACCATAGACCCGGTGGGTGCGGCGCATGCTAGTCAGGCAAAGTCTACACCACAGACCCGGCGGGTGCGGCGCACTAGTCAGGCAAAGTCTACACCACGTACACACACAGATGGCTTTCTCATCTCGGGAAATGTCTGAGTCAATTTCTGTTGCTTTACAAATACAGGAATGCACGTTAGTTTAAAAAGGTTTAATAACCCTCTCATTACTTTTTAAGCATCCGTGGCTGTGACAAGGGTCCCAAATAACCTGCATGTTTATCTCACGGGTAGGGAAGCACACTTGACCCGTATGACCCTGACGGCACACGTCGCCGAGGCCGGTTCCGAGAGCCCATCGTCCGGAGCTGGCTCAGCCCGCCAGCTGTGTGTCCTCGGCTGAGCCCCTCTTCTTTGGCTGAGGCCCCCACGCTGGCTCTCACCTCCCAACACCGCCAGCTCCAGTGCCACCGTCCCCACAGCCCCAGATGCCCCAAGATGGTGCTGCATCAGGCAGATGCTGCTCCCAGCAAGGATTGCCTCCTCGAGTGAGAGGAGCCCTGCGGCCCTGAGGGGCCGGGGGGAATTCTCGGTCTCTGGGCTTCGGTGCACACCTGCTTTCGTGCCCGCGGCCTCATCCAGCTGTGCCTCCTCCCAAGACACGAAGAGCCCTGCTACCTGGAGGCACCCTGATCCCAAAAGCCCCGGGAGATCTGGGCTCAGCCCAGCCGCATCAGGACCCTGGCTGCCGGCCACTGGTGGGGGGGGGCTAGAAGCTGGGGCGAGCTCCGGGGACCTCTGAGGACGCCCCTGGGCCTCAGGGAGCCGGTGCGGCAGAGCCCTGGGGTCGCAGCCTTCCCACCACCGTGGGGACACAGGCACCTTGGTCAGCTGACCAGGGGGACACTTTGCAAGCAGCACCCTCCTCCACCCTGACGCCCGCTGTCGTCACAGGCACCTCCCGAGAGCCCTGCTGTGCTGGGGACAAGCCACACTAGAAGCTAGAGCAGGACCCTATCTGCGTGGCACGGACCGAGAGGTCTCTCTTCCTGGGGCCCACCTCAATTTTCACGGTGCTGGAGGGGGTTGCAGGAGGAGGCTGCCGGGCTCGCAGCCAGGGCCACATGCCCCTCGCTGCTCAGGGCTGCTGGAACCCGGAGCCGCTGGCCCTTGATGGGCGAGGAAGCCACACGCGGGCGGGGTGTACCAGAGCGGGTGTGAGAGCCCCTGGTGGCCACACCCCCACGTGTGCCTCTGGGTTCATGTTCACCGGCTACTGCGAAGGGCAGTAAGGGGCCTTACTCACTGGGGTTTCTTGCCCCTTTCGAAGTGAGGGTATTGCCTTGGTGTCCCCTGGAGCTCGCCCCGTGTGGACACAGGACACCGTGGGACTGCGGGACGCTGTGGGGGCGTGCAACATCATGTGTCCCTGTGTCCATGAAGAGCAGGCCGATGGCTCGGCTTCCTCGCGTGTAAGGCAGGGTGGAAAACCAGCGTGTGTGGTCGCCCCTCACGCAGACATGGCCAGGCTGGCACGTCGGTGAGACGGACTCACGGCCATGGCTCCTGAGGGCACGTGGTCTTCAGCCATCCAGATCAAAGGGCGTGACCAGGTGGCCCTGCCGCGCAGTGTGCACAGTGCCTGCCTGCCACAGCAGCCGCGTCGGGGAAGGCACATGTGACAGCCTTTGGTGGGTGACACCCCTTCCTTCCGGGAGCCCCAGGAGCAGGCACATCGAGCGCCCCCTCAGAGTCACCGGAGGCAGGGCTGCGTCTTCATCTCCGGGCGTGTCAGACCCTGCAGGTTCAGGGCCCTGCGGAAGTGCGCAGGAAGCCCCTTGCCCAGCGTGGCCCGGGCCTGGGAGCTCAGCCAAGTGGAGACCCGCTCGCCAGAGCTGACTCCTTGCCAGACGAGTCTCGGAATCCAATGCTGAGCAGAGGCTTTTGTTTTGTTTTGTTTTGTTTTAAGTTTCTTTCTTTTTTTCATGAGCAAGGAGACAGGGAAGAGCGTCCACCGGCCTCTGAGCACGACCCTCCCGCTCCCGCCGCCCTGGACCGGGGCCCCTGCGAGTGTTTCAGGAGGCCTCAGCTGCAAGCCCAGAACCGTCCCACGTGGTTGGCCTCACAGAATGTCGTGTCACCGCCGCTGCCCGTCCTCCAAGCATGGACCGTCTTAACAGTGACGCTTTCTCTCTTCTTGACTGCTCTATATCCCCGTATGTATTTCGTTTAGCTCATGTAACCAGAAAGTTCTGCCAAACAGCCAAGTGTTCCACAGCAAACAGCTACATCTCTGGGCGGGAGGACCCGAACTCAGCGGTGACACGTCAAGTCACAGTAATCAACATTCCCATTATCACAGCAAGATGCTGGGCACCTGAGAAGCAACGCCTTTTTCCTTTATTCTTTTCTTTTATTTGTATTGTTGTTTTATATTCAGTCACTAGAAGGTTGGCAGTGGCATTTTCAAACAATTACTTATTTAATGTTATTTGTCGTTATTCCTATTTCCTGTAATTTGCTACAGGGCACACATGCTCACCAGAGAGAGACAGAGAGAGAGATTGAGGGAAAGTGAGAAAGCAAGCCGCCAAGTCCAGGACTCAAACTGCATCTGGCCATGTGGGAGTCCAGCGCCTTAACCACCATGCCACCCGCTGGCCCCAGCAGTGACTGTCAGGTCAAGTGGGGAGCTGGAGGAACAGAGGAGGGGACTGCTCTGGGATGCAGAAAGAGCGAGAGCGCCCAGGGGTCAGCTCGCCTGCTGAGCACGGAGCTGAGAACTGTAGCCGCCCAGACGGTGGTGTGGACCAGGGCTGTGAGTCCACTGTTCACTCCAGTGAGAAACTGCCGGGCCCAGTCTACAGCCCCTCGCCCCACGCCGCTGGGACTGGCTTCCAGCCCCTCAGCAGCACCTTCTTTTAAGACTTGAAAGAGTCTCCTCATGGCCCCTCCTGCGGGAGATAAGGAGCACGGAGTACTCTCGACGCGGACGTCACTCTCTAATGATGGTCTCCAGGCAGCCGTCCCTCCGTGAGGACGGTCCCCACACAGAGGTCCCTCCATGAGGATGATTCCCCGCACAGCTGTCCCTCCGCGAGGATGGTCCCCACACAGAGGTCCCTCCACGAGGACGGTCCCACACAGCCGTCCCTCCGCGAGGATGGTCCCCACACAGAGGTCCCTCCGTGAGGACGGTCCCCACACAGAGGTCCCTCCGCAAGGATGGTCCCCGCACAGAGGTCCCTCCGCGAGGACGGTCCCCACACAGCCGTCCCTCCGTGAGGACGGTCCCCACACAGAGGTCCCTCCATGAGGATGATTCCCCGCACAGCCGTCCCTCCACGAGGACGGTCCCCAGGCAGAGGTCCCTCTGTGAGGACGGTCCCCAGGCAGAGGTCCCTCTGCAAGATAATTCAGTTCTCAGAGTCATGGGGAAGCATTGCTTTTATAGCCCGCTGTTTCATGTAAAGATAGAACAAAAAGTAAAGTATTTAAAATATTATTTAAAAATTGAGGTGGAATTAGTATTCTAAAGATACTGGCCCGTTAAAAGATGAAGATCTAATCACCATGGTATGAACTCTCTCCTCCTGCACACTCTACCAGCAAACCGCAGTTTTATGCAACAGCAGGGCGTGGCGGCCGAAGGAGCTGCCTGATACAGACTTTCTCTGAGGAGGAGTTCTCGCTCTCAAAACAAAGAGATGAATAAGCTGAAAAGAAATCAACACTAAACTATGTGTTTTCTATAGAAAATCCACTTTAAATATAAAGACACAGATATATTAGAAGAAAAGAGGCAGAGAAGAGATTCCGCTCACTCTCACTAGCAGAACGCTTGCCTTGCTGTATTAATTCCAGAGAGGAGACGTCAGCCCAGTGACGCTCACCAGAGCTGAAGTTAATGCCGGTGCAGCGATCGAGGGGCATTTCTTAAGAAGATACGGCAATTCTCAGAAATACACAGCTTGACAATGGGTGCCACATACACGAGCCACAGGCACCACAGCACAGTTACAGCTCAGATGTCAACAGCCTCTGCCAATAATAGGCCAGGAAGGCAGCCAATTGATGAGGGTAAAAGTGACCTGAGAAGCACTATCAATGAGCATTATCTAATTAATATTTATAGGCTATTCTCCTAACAGTGGAATATACGCTCTCAGCCAGCTCAGATGGCTCAGTCACCCAGACAGACAGCGTGCCGGGCCACAGGACACCCTAACACGTTCGTAGATGACACACAGTTCACTCTCACGTGATGGTGGAATTAAATTGCATCATAACAGAAACATTCACAAATATTCACAAATTAAACAACAAACATTTAAATAATATACAGGTCACAGAATTCTCCAGATAAACTTTAAAATATTTTGACCTAAATAAAAATGAAAGCAAAGCATCAAAATTTGTAGGATGGAGAAAACAGTGTTTCGAGATAAGTTTATATCATGAATGAGCACACTAGAAAAGAAGACCTAAAACCAATATTCTAAGCATCCACTTTGGGAAGCTAGAGAGAAAAGAGAAGTTTAAGCCTCAAAGAAGCAGAAAAAAAAAAGGAAGAAACAATAAAAATTAGAAGAGGAATTATTAAAATTGAAAACAGGAAAGTAATACTGAAAATCAAGAAAACTGTCAACTGATTCTGAAAGGATCAGCAAATCCGATAAATCACTAGCCAGGCCTAACAAGAAAAAAAGAAAAAACACAAGTTGCTCTGATTAAAATTAAAAATGGGTTATCACTACTGATGCTTTGGACATTACAATCTAAAAAATGGGGCCAGCCAGTGCTATACGGTTACAGTGTTCGCTGCTACGTACCCAACTTTGTGACCCGGCAGCTTGAAAAACACATCAGGCACGTGTGCATGCATGCCCAAAATCCTGAGCAGAGAATGGAGGAGTAGGGATTGCAACCTGACCTTCACCCTGGGAAGTGATTTCTCTCTTTCTCTCTCTTTCTGTCTCTTTCCAACGAGCACATACAACCTGTAGAAAAATTATAAAAAATAAAGAAATTACTAGGCCCAGTTGATTTCACCAGTGAATTCTCCCAAATATTTAAGGAAGAAATAACACCATTTCTCCACAATCATTTTCAAAACTTTAGAAGCGAAGGAAATACTTTCTAATTCATTCTAGAAAGCCAACATAAATTTAGCATAAAATTTTGAAAAACAGTTCGAGAAAGGAAAGCTACAAACCAATATTCTAATGAACATGGACGTGAAAGACCAAAATGAAATGTAAGCCAATCAAATTCAACAATGTATAAAAAGAATTATACACTAACACCAAGCAGAATTTATTCCAGGAATGTAAGCCTAGTTCAAATTTAGGAATCGGTATAACCCAGTCCAATAAGCTACAGAAGAAAAATCATACAATGATCATATCAATTTTATGTGATCAAATATTTGATCACATAAAAATATTTAACAGAACCCGACCCTAAGGGCTTCTACTGTAAAAGCCCTACGTAGACTAGGAATACAAGGGAACCTTCACAATTCGATTGTTTTTAGAAAAGATACCACAGAAAACGTAAGGGAATACTGCACTTTAAGAGCAGAGGCCGCACAGTTTCCTCTAAAGTTAAAGAAAGGTGGCAGTGCTTCCCCTCCCCGTGCCTATTAGCCTTTAAATGGAAAACTCTTAACAGTGCAATAAGACAAGAAAAATAAAAGTATGTAGATGAGAAAAAAGACATAAACAAAATCATCTGTATTTACAAGTGACGAGATTGTTTATGTAGAAAACCTCTCAAAATGTAGGGGGAAAAATCCTGAAATAAATAAATATAGCAAGGTGGTAGGATTCGCGTGAATAATCAGAAGTCGTGCATGGCCCTGTACTTCGGCGACACGTAAGTGAAATGTGAAGTTTAGAAGAGCGTTACTGACCACAGCAGCAAATGCACTTACCACGAGTACCAAATGGAAAAGAATCACTTACGTAGCAATCTACACAACGCAGGAGCCAATATGTGAAAAACTTCTAAAACTGACAAAAGAAAGTCAGATGAGATCTAAATAAATGATACTGGATGGTGAACACAAGACAGTGAGCATTTCCAAAACCCACAGAACTTTCCAGAACAAACAGTAAATGTTAATCCACACAAATTTAAATTTTTTGATCTGAAGAGGATTGTGCTTTACCTCCAGAGGTTGGTCTGAAAAAATTCATTTTCTCTGTCTGTTTGTGAGGAAAATATGAGACATTGATTGAGGGACATGCTACAAATACTTGACCAGTAATTTTCAAAACTAAGATCATTGACAAGAAGAGGGACCAGCAGTTAGCGTAATGGCTATGTCGCTGGAATCTCATGTAGTCAACTGTGGTTTGTGACCCGGACCCGGTGGCTTAAACTCACACCAGGTGGGTGTGCATACCCAAGATCCTGAGAGGAGAATGGAGAAGGGATTGTGGCGTGACCATCCCCCGTGGGGAGTGATTTCTCGCTTTCTATCTATCTCTGTCTTTCTGGTGAGCGCACGCACCCTATAGCAAAAACCTCTCCAAAATAAAAAAACAAAGAAGAGAAAGTCTAAGAAGCCGTCATGACCGAGGACAACCTAAGCTGAATTCAGCCAAGTTAACTGCTTGCTAAGTCAAACAGAAGTCGGGCAGCAGATGGCACAATGGCTATGTCACTGGACTCCGACATGGCTGACAGTGGTCCGTGTCCCGGTCTCAGCCGCCTGAAACACCCTGGGCGCATGTGCGTGCGTGCCCAAAATCCCAAGAGGAGAATGGAGGAGAAGGGACTGGGGCGTGGCCATCCTCCTGGGGAGAGATTTCTGTCTCTCTCTCTGTCTCTCTGTCTCTCCAGAAAGCACACACACCCTGTGACAAAAATTCCTCTAAGGAAACCCATCTTCTAATACAGAATTCGCCAACGTACGAGACAGTGGGAAAACGGAGCAATGGTGGACACTGACAATGCCTCCATGGTTACAGGGGAGGGGACTTGAAGACGTGGGGTGCCCGGGCTCTTGGTGAGTGGACACAGATGCAAGGCGCCATGGCCGTTCAGGGGGAAGAGGCCGTGAGGGCCCGGGAGAGCTGTGCGCAGTGAGGCAACCGCGGGCGTGGGGCGCTGCAGGTCCTGTGCGGGTCCCAGTCCTCGTGGGAGCCGGTGGGTGGGTGCACCTGAAGTTCAGGACCCTGGGCAGACTCCAGGACAGTGGGGGTGTGGCTCTCCTGTGAGTAACTTGAGAACTCCCATGAGCAGAAGTCCCCAGTAATGCTGGGCCCAACCCCGTGTCCGCTCAGCCCCACAGGCCCTGCACCCCAGCGGGGACCACAGCACAGCTGAGGGGCAGACCAGTCACGGCGTGCGTCCAAACGGGGCTGGTACAGGGTGCGTCAAAGCTGGGGCCGTGTCACCCTCCCAGGGGTCAGGCCCCAGCGGTGCCCCCGAACTCCGTCTGCACGTGTGGCCGGCCCCCTGTTCCTCTCCTGTGAGAAGGTAACGGGGAGAGCCCAGGCTCCGGTGGCCGCGAGCCCGCCCCGTGAGCCCCTGCGCCGCAGACCCCGGCTGCTCCCTCAGCCGTGAAGGCCGTGAGCGAGGCGCGTGGCAGGTGCCCCGGGGAGGCAGGGCTGGAGAGCGTCTCAGTTCAGTGCTCGCTCCATTTCATAAACGGATTCCAAGTCGACAATTCATTAAGTCACTTAAACTGTGCGCGTGCCCCTACGATTGAAGCAGGGCTAAAGTAATCTGCTGTCAATAATCAAATACGTTTTACTTTGCTTCCCCTTCTGGCACGGAGGCGAGTAGTCCTCAGACGGCCTGTTTTGGTCACTTACGGAGAGTGCCGCCTCGCCTGGGCACGGGCGACGCACCTCAGCACTGTGGGCTGATTAAACTGCTGCCCTGTGCCAGCCACTGGAGTCACCCTGGGACTGCACGGCCACCTGACCCTGGCGACATGGGTGGCTGCCTTCTCGGCAACAGAATCCAAACGGGCGGTTGCTTTGGTCACAGCCTCCAGCGACGGGCCCGTGGCCAGGTGGCGGGGAGCGCACAGGGCGGGCAGGATGGCGCCTCACATCAGCCGTGCCCCGAGGGCAGCTTCTACTCTGTTGTGTAGGCTCCCCCCGTCGGTGAGGCAAGGCTGTACCCCTCAGTGAGGCACGGCACCCCCTCGGTGAGGCAAATCTCCCCCTCGGTAAGACACGGCTCCCCCTCGGTGAGGCACGGCTGCAGCTGCTGGGGTCAGGTATGTCCCCGTGCAAGGCATTCTTGGAGGGCGGCCTCAGGGCTCTGGACCTTCCATCCCTCCTTCGACAAGCAGTCAGGGCCAGCTCTCCGATGTCCCCTGTGGGGACCTGTGGGGCTCCTGCGAGTGACACTGGGAAGTGCTGGGGCCCTGATACAGGCTCTGGAGTCACCTTCTCAAGGCCCCCACACACACCTCTGGCCACCCCCTCCAGCTCTGGCTCGGGGCCCCAGTGCCATGAGGTGTGCCTCCACGTCCACCTCTCTGTCCACAGTTGGGGCAGTCGTGGGAGGACAGAGAGGCTCCCAGAGCCTGCGGGCCAGACTAGAGACCAGAGGCACCTGCTGCTTTTAAGATAGGGCGGGATCACCCACACGTCTGAAGACCAGCTGTGGCCAGGCTGTGGCCGGACCCGTCCTCTCCCTGTGCCCGAGACACAGGTGGCCTAGGCGGTAAGACCTCTCCCAGGGGAGGGCACCTGACACAGGTGGGCCCCCCCGGGGTCCAGGCCTGCACCTGGAGGGGCAGAACTTGGCTCCCTCCGGCCCGCCGAGTGCCGGGGCTCAGGCCTCCCCACTGCTGCGCCCTGACTCTGACCGGCTCTCCCTTACCCGTCTGTGCCGTCCGAGCGAGGAGTGGGGAGCAGTGCCAGCTCGCATCCACCCACCACGTCCACCCCTTTGTTTCCGTGAGCCGTTCAGATTCACCTGCAGTACCCGCCATGCCAGCCTCCCTGTTGTTTAAGGTTTTCTCAGCACAGCGTGTGCTCACTGGAGGGACAGAGAGGGGAAAAGTGAGAAGAGCCCCCTGAGGAGGTGGCCACGCCACAGCCCCGCCCCCTCCGTTCTCTCGGGATCTGGGGCACACTCGCACGTGTGTCCAGGATCTGGGGCACACCCGCACGTGTGTCCAGCACGAGCTTCAAGCTGCTGCATACTGGACTCGAGCCGCAGCTGGCCGTGTGGGAGCCCAGTGCCTTGACCACGACGGCAGCTGCTGGTCCCACCTGTCAGCCTTGCACCGAGAGACTGCCCGCGTCATGCGGCCCACAGGGACGGCTTCTCAGCCCAGCCGTCCTCCCCGCTGCAGGCTGACCTCAACTGGGCACGGCGAGGCCGCATGGCCAGCCCCTCAGGCCTCTGCTATGGGCCTGCGCAGACCTGCCTCCCAGGCTCGAGGGCAGGTGGCCCGCACGCACGGCCACTGCAGGACATGCGCCGTGTCCGGGAGGGCCACAGCGGCGGGGCCTCGCCCGACGTGGTGCCAAAGAAAGGAAGGGAAGGGGCAGCTCACGTGAGAGCCCACGGCTTCGGACACGTGTGCTGAGGGGGGAGCAGGAGGGACCTGAGCCCCCGCGCCATTACCTCTGAGCTGACGCCGCTCCACCAGAGCCGTCTGGCCCTGCCGGGACCAAACGAGAACTGACGTGGCTCCACACAGCGGCGTGCTCAGGGCCACGCAGGACTTCGGGACCCTCCTGCAGCCCGTCGCCCTGCATGCCTTCCCCGGCACCAGAGGCCTGGGCGCGCGTCCTACCATGCCGCTCGCGAAGACGCCCGCATCCACGCTGCGCACAGGAACTCTTCAGCGGGCTCTGGGTTCCCCCGCGTTCTTCCTGGCTGTGCGTTTGTGCTTGGCTTCCGGGGGCCCTGAGCGTTAAATGCTGGCATTCACCGGAGTGTTTCCAACGGGGGCCACGAGAGGAGAGTGGGCAGAGAACGGCCCCCCATGCTCCATCTCTGCTGGCCTCTGGGAAGGGGCGGGGCCGGAGCGCGGTCCTCCATGCATGGCTCTGAGCGTGGGGAGCTGGGCGTGGTGCGAATGCGGCCGCTCCCCGGAGCAGACAAAGCCCGGGCACTCGCTCTCCCGGAAACGAGACCCACACTCTCCGCTTCCTTCTGACTTGCCAAGGCGGACACACGTCACCCTCAGAGCATTCCGAGCCCACTCACCCGTGCCCATAAACACTCGTCCGTCAAGGACAGCCTGTCTTCAGACCCAGAACTGGGCCAGAAAGAAATGGGAGGCCCCAGGGTAAAATCCGTAGACCAGAGGGACGCAAGCCCTTCACAACGCCTGCACGAGGTGTTGTGGCGAGGGGTGGCGAGAACGTGCTGTCTCCTGGTGCCGGGCGCAGCGGGAAGGCCGGCCCTTCTGTGTGCCAGCGAGGGCCGGTGCCAGGGACAGACAGTACACTCTGTCTCCACCCCTCCCCGACGAGCTGGTGCTGTGTGCATTCCCACCAGGAATGGAGGACGGGGGCTATGGCCTCAGCCAGCCCCCACGCCGGAGCGCCACTCCGGAGGGAGCACCGAGGGCACACCTGCAAGGGCTCCGGAAGGACGCCTGGGCATGTCCCTGCTCTCCGCAAGGCCCGACGCAAGCCCTTCACAGCGCCTGCACCCCCAGAGCAGAGCCCCCAGCCCCATCTGCGACGGCTGGGCGGTCTCACCACGCCTGGAGAAGCGGCCAGGCAAAGAGGTCCCACGCCCCCTCAGAAAAGCAGGTTCCTGCTTGGTTGGGGGCGTGCAGGTGCCCCAGGGGGCTGGGCTTCCAGACTGACAGAGCCTGTCTCCAGCCAGTCACTGAAGGACGGGCAGCCTGGTCACCTCCCCTTGACCCCGAGGGCTCTGCTGTGGCCGCACGCCAAGGTCGGCGGTAACGATTTAATCTCGCAGTGGAGGGGACAGCCTGCCCGCTCGAAGGAGCAGCTTCCCAACAGACCACGCCCAGCCAGCGCTCAGGTCCCCCCACCTCTGCCACTGTCATCTTAGGTGTGGACACACCCTCTACAGCGCATTTCATGAGCCAGGCCACTTTTTAAAATTAATTTTTAATAATGTGTAATAATCTGGTGGCCCTGGTCTGTGTGCGGAATTAGAATTCCTCTGATAGAAAAAGAAATCTCGTGCAGAGTTTTATGAGCAAAGTTGACCCGAGGCTTCCTACGCCTGATTGAGAAATTGCAGGCAACGGGGCTTAACCCCTTCCTGCCCCGATCTCACTGCCGTCCCGCCCGGCAAAGGCCCTCTGGTTTTATTACTCAGACAAAGACGGGGAGGGAGGCCTCCAGGTCTGATGGGAGAGACGGGTGCGGAACCCGGGCTTGATTTACAATCTGACACGCGTGGCCCACCAGGCCCACCCGCTCCTACGACGTCTGGGCAGACCAACCTGCCTGCACGTGCACTGCTTGCAGAGGCCAGGAGACCCTCGGCGCTGGAACCTGACCGGCCTGGGCTGCTGGGACACTGGGAGCCGAGGTCCTCACCCCACTCGCCCCCCAGCTGCGGTGAGGGTAATGACGGGCCCCATGCCCCCGCGAGAGCCCGGCGATGGCGCTCTCCGGGGCCACCTGCTCCCCCAACACCACCACCTCCAGGCGGCTGTGCTGCTTCCTGGTCTCAGCACACCCCTCTGCGGTCTGGACGTGCCTGCCCACCCCCGTGCAGCCCCAGGCCCCAGGCCCCAGGCCCCGTCCTGTTCTGATGAGGCTTCTTCCCTAGGAGTGAGTCCCCGGGACAGAAGAACAGCGGCCCTGAGAGTCCAACAGTGTCCCCCCAAACCAGGCTGAGAAATCCACTTCCCGCTCCGCTCCGCTCCCGGGAAGTAGCCTAACTCCCACCAAGCCTGCAGTGTTTCCAAAGCAGAAGGGAGGTGGCTGCAGAGGGGACTGTACCTTCCTGTCCCACTGCTGACCTGAGGCCCCTTGGACCACAGTGATGTGTGTGACGACGACTGTCTCCACAGAGGGACCCCTGCAGGGCCACATCAGTCACCAAACAGAACGTGCTTCTGGGCAAAAGCCTCAAACCCAAGAGGACCTGGCAGCGGCCTCTGATGGCACCTGTCGACGTTTAGCAAGTTCCTTGACCAACGGCCACATAAAGGGCTTCCAAGCGACCTGGGGCTGGCCCAAAGGTACAAGGACGCAGCCACCCACCACCGCGAGCGGGGCACCACACGGAGACCGTGCACAACCACCTTCGGGAGGCGCCGGCGTCCCTCCTGGGCTTGCTCCGGTGGCCCTGAGGACACCTCGGGGCCGGGAGACCCAAGAGCGCACAGTGGGCTCAATGCCCCTTGAGGGAGTGGCTGAGTGTCCCCTGAAGGTGCTCCGCGCCTGCCGCACCGGGAGAAGCTACAGTCCCAGCCCTGGGCTTCGTGCTCTGATCCGGAAGTGCAGTCATGGTGGCGAGGGGCTGGAGCTGCCCTGCGGGAACAAGCGGCCACCCTGGGCTGGAGCCTCCTCCCGTGCCTGGCGCACCTTCTCCTGAGCGCTCCCCAGCGGCACGGCCTGTGGGAGCGTCCTCCGCAGTGTCCGTCGGCCGTGCGACGCCCGTGCCAGGCAGCGTGCATGCCTGGGGTGAACATGAGCTTCCAGGGAACTGAGCCACCTCAAAGGGTCACATGGCACGTCTGGGGGCGGGGGGTGACGCTAACCTGGCACGCTTTGTGGAGGAGCTCAGTGACACCACCCTTCACAGGGGCTGACCTCCCCGCACGCCAGCCCTGGGGCAGGGCCCTCCAGCCCCTAGCCTTTCCCGGCCTCCTCTGCGGTGGACCTGGGGGAAGCTGCAGAACACAGTCCCGTTTAAACGTCCTTTGGGTACTTGGTGGGCACAGGGCCGCATGGTAGGGAGGGGATCTCTTAGGGACCCAGCCTGCCCCGAGGACGGCGCCCCAGGGCTCGAGAGGCAGCCCTGCACCTCGGGGCCCTCACCCAGCCCACTGCGGAGCCGGCACGCGCCTGTCCAGGCCCCTCACGTACAGCGCACGAGGCTGCCTGACCTTCGGAAGCACATGGGGTTTCTGTTTGCTTTCTTTTCTTTTTTTTTTTTTTTGGAGAGGTTTTTGCTATAGGGCGCATGCGCTCGCCAGACAGACAGAGAGAGACAGAGAGATAGAAAGCGAGAAATCACCCCCCAGGGGGGATGGCCACGCCGCAATCCCTTATCCTCCATTCTCCTCTCGGGATCTTGGGCACGCACGCACACGCGCCCGGCGTGAGTTTAAGCCGCCGGGTCCGGGACTCGAACTGCGGTCGACTACGTGGGAGTCCAGCGACATAGCCATTACGCTAACTGCTGGTCCCCTCTGTTTGCTTTCTAAAGAGTTACTTATTTAATTTTATTTGTTATTACTATTACTATTACTATTATGTTTTAATTTGACTAGCAAGAGAGAGAAAGGGAGAGTGAGAAAGAGAGCCACCAGGTCCAGGACTTGAACTGTGGTCAGCAATGTGGAAGTCCAGCGTCCCAACCACCACTACCTGCCGGCCCCAGAAGCACATGCCTTTAAGAGATGCAATGTAACGGACTCAAGGAAGTCGGCCAGGCCACAGGACCAGCCACAGCACACTGCACCTGCGACGTGGGAGCCATCAGACCAACAGGCTCAGGCACCCCGAGGGCAGCACATCCTCTCCCCTGGCCTCCTGTCCCAGCCTCTGCATCTCGGCGTCCACACCTTGTAAAATGAAGACATACGCTCCACAGAAATGCTGTCTCAAACCCTTCCGTAAATGAGTTCATTAGTAACAAATCCTATTTTGTCAGAATGTGCTCACTTTACTGTTTTTAATTTTTTAAGTTTTTTCATTGTTCTATTTCTTGAGAGAGAGAAAGGGGCCCCTCATGGGTCCTCTCATGGAGAGCTGCCCCTGCAGGGCTTCCAGCGCCAGGACTGTGGGCAGAGATGTGCTCACGCCCGCACGGCTGTGGTCCACCCGCCTGAACTGTAGCCTCCACGCTGTGCCCGAGCCACACGGTGCTCAGTGACAGGTGCTCGCCCAAGCGTTCCTTTTTTTTTTTTTTTTTTTTTTTTTTAGCCATGGGAGAGACAGACAGATGGAATACAGGCACCCCCACGGGGTCTTCCCACCACAATCCACGATCCACCCCCATCTCAGCCGGCTCAGTGACGTCCCGGGACACGGACCCAGGACCTTCCCATGTGGGAGCAGTTGTGTCACCGTGGCCCCACCACCTGCCTCCAGAAACGTGTGGCTGACGTTAAAACGTTCCGCAAACATTAGCAAAATTGTAAGCGCCCTGACGTACTCATTAGCTGAAATTAGAGCAAAGCTCTAGACTTCCAAGTCATCCGCTCTGCCTTCAGCAACCTCGTTGTCGCTGTCACGACAGTAACAGGCGTCTCCTGGCTGCACCCTGAGCTGGCCAGAGTGCCTCCAGGTGCTCCAGCGTTTGCGAGTGTCCAGTGACTTTAACACGGAGACCAGCAGTACGGGCCGTAAAGACCATCCAGGAGCCCACCATGGCGGTTAACCGTCTCGTGGGCTTGAAAATGAAATGACTCATCTGAGCGCGTCCACCAAAACAAAAGTGTGAAAGCAAAGCCTGACGTGCATTCCATCTTGCTAAATGTGACACTGTGTCAACTAGTTTTTAAATTTTGTGATATTAAGCTTTACTATTTAGAGTGAGAAAGAACCTCTTTTCCGAAAACAAAACAAAACAATACAACAAAGAAACTTAAATTGGAAAAGTGAAAAGTCTACTACAGACAAACACCAGGGCTCCTGGCAGGTCCTCCTGGAGGGGACGTTCCCGAGCAGAGGAAAACTGGGACATAAAACCCAGCACGTTTTGTACTCTGGCCGCGCCAGCATGGCTGCCATCCCCTGGGGTCTCCTGAAGGAGCTCGAGGTTGGCCTTCACCATCCTCCCGTCCAGCAGGCTGGGCCTTCGCAGGCTAATTTGGAGTCAGGCCTGGGCGCAATGCCCCAGACACAGGACTGTCAGAGTGTGTCCACAGGGGGGCAGTCACTCCTCCAGAGCTGGTCCCCCACCGGCCCAGCCTCCTACCTCCCATGGACAGGTCAGGTGACGACCTGGCCACCACAGGGGCTGCCCAGAGAGGTGTGGAACAGAGCCGTCTCCTGGCTGGGCCAGGAGGTTCCTGGACAAAGATGCCGTTCTGATCTGCTCCGGACCTTGGAGCAGGGCAACCTCTGCGCACAGCCCAGCATGAAATCGGGAAAGTGTTCCTGCAGAGCTGCGCTGGGGCTGAGCCCGCCCTGGTCGGCCACAGCCCTGCAGCTGCCTGGGCCTAGGCCTCACAGTGGGAGGAGCCCGCTGAGAAAGGCGGCCCTCCCCAGACCCCCACACCACCGCTCCTGCTGCCGGCCCCGTGTGCGCGTGCACCCAGCATCAACGCTGCGGATGAGGATAAGGTGTGGCGCCAGAGCCCATGTGCCTGGGACGGCGACCTGGGGAGGCAGAGCTGCTGAGGGTCTGCGCTGGTGGGGAGGTGAGGTGGGGCACCCTGTGCAGGGCGAGAAGGCAGCCCTGGTCCCGACCCGACACTCTGGCAAGGCAGGACCAGGCGCAGTGGGCTGGGGAGGCGCGCAGCCCCAAGGCCCTGTTCGGTCACTCGCTGCGTCAGTCACACTGTCCTGGCCACATGCAGGCTCACTCCATGTCCGGCAGAAACCTGCCCCAGACCCGAGGGGCGGCCTTCCATCTGGGGACGGGGTCCCCGCCGGCGGTTTGGGAGCGTGGGCAGGATCCGTGAGTGAGGGGACAGTCTGTGCTGTGGCCCAAGGTTTCCACAGGGACCTTCTCAGCCCTGGCTCCACCTTCCTGGCTCAGCGGGACTGCGGGGCTGCTGGGAGCCGAGACAGCCGAGGCGGGGCTCCCACTGCCACACGACGGGGACGTGTCTGTGAAGGACAACGTGATCCCCGAGCACTGCAGAGGCACCGCTCTGGACCGGGGCCCCCGTGACGCCCTCCCGCAGGGCCGGGTCGTCGAGTCCTGCCACAGCCGCGACCCCGCCTTTTCTCTGGCTCCGGCCGGGGCAGTCGCCCGGCTCAGGCCTAATTGTTGAAATGTGTCTGAGTGCACGTGAGACAATGGCTCCCAGGGAAATGAAAGCAGGGAGGAGAAGCAAGCCCCTGCGCCGTGCTGCGTGCAGGGAGCTGGGCCGGCTGGACTGACCGTGCATGCCGCGGCCGTGGAGCCCGGCCTCCCCGCGCCGGCCGCCGGCTCCTCTGGAGGTAGCGCTGAAAGCCAGGCTCGCTGTGGTTTTCCATTTCTGCCGTGCGAAGATAATCAGGTTTATGTAAAGTATGTGTGCTCTTTTGACAGCCCCGGGTACCTCATTAATTCAATCACACCAACACCATTGTCCCCCAGTGTTTGAAATGCGGATGGGTAGGAGGCTTTTCTAACCCCGTCAATCATGGTTAACATTTTTCTCGCAGTTGCCATGGCTGGGGCCAGAGTTCATGAAAACACAGAATGAGAGCCAACAAAACAAGAATAAAGACTTATTTGAGATACTCCTTTTAAAGGACCTCTACCATGCCCAAACACGGGGAGTGAATGCAGACAAGTTTGGACACTGTGCTCGCTGAGAGGGAAGAGGGTGGAAAAAGAATTTGAAAATCAAATAGGCCTATAAAAACTTGACCCGAGAGTCTCTGGGAAAAACCTGATGAATTGCTCCCTCGCACAACAATGTTCTTTCTTCCGTGCGTTCTCCGGGGACAAAGCCTCGTATATTACCACACATGCCACTGGGGACTTTACAGCGGCAAGCGCGGAATGCCGACAGCCGCCACCCAGCCGCCGCCGCTCTTCCTCCGGCCTCGCCAGCCACGCGGGGAAGTACCCACAGAGGCCCGCAGAGCTCAGGGCTGTGATGTCACACCGCCAGACCACGTGACACTCAGAGGAGTGGACGGCACGCATCCAGCCTGTGTCTCGCCAAGGCCAGCTTACCTGCATGAGTGTGCCCGTGGCCACGCACTGTGCACTTGTGGCAGCGTGGTCGACCAGGGGTGCCACGTGGGTTAAGGAGACCACCGTGCACACCACGCCAGCCGGGAGGCCCCGAGGCTGCCACCTGCCCCCGACCTCTGTGCTTCCAAGCAGACACGCCAGGAGCCTCTTGCGTGTTCTTCCACACCCCTGCCCTATCCCCCGGAACTCCAGAGAGGGCAGGACGGCCAGTGCCCTGCACGTGGACCCGGCCCATGCACCACTGGGCAGACACCGGGCCCCCTTCTCGGTGGGTCTCACCCTTCCGCGGGGAAGAAAGGGCCACACAGGAAGCCGGGCCGTTTGGGACTCGCTTTCCATCACTCTTTTCACCTCTCTTCTTCCCCTTTCTCTCAGAGGTGCTCTGTGCCGACTGAGGGCGCCTCTTAGCTGCCCGCTGCAGGGTAAGCTGCCGGCCCCCACCGCCCCTCCCAGGAGTTCCTGGGCAAAGCGCCGTGGGTGGCTCTCCGTTAGTAACACCGCGGGGCCCCACCCATCTGAAATGGGCCTCTCCACTCACAGTGTCCACAGAGGCCAAACCCAGCCCTTCGCCCCACTCCCACGGCCAGCACCTCTGAGCCTGCCCCCACGCTCCTCCCCACACGCCACTCCCCTCCCCCACACGCCACTCCCCCACCTCCCCAGCATATGCCGCTCCCACGCACACGCTCCTCCCTCCCACCCTGTGCACGCTCCTCCCCACACACACTCCTCTCACACACACGTGCTCCTCCCCATCACACACTGCCCCCACACACGCTCCTCCCACCCTGTGCACGCTCCTCCCCACACACACTCCTCTCACACACACACACTCCTCCCCACACACACTCCTCTCATACACACGTGCTCCTCCCCATCACACACTGCCCCCACACACGCTCCTCCCACCCTGTGCACGCTCCTCCCCACACACACTCCTCTCACACACACACACTCCTCCCCACACACACTCCTCTCACACACACACGCCCCTCCTCCCACCCTGTGCACGCTCCTCCCCACACACACTCCTCTCACACACACGCTCCTCCCCATCACACACTGCCCCCCCCACACACGCTCCTCCTCCCACCCTGTGCACGCTCCTCCCCACACACACTCCTCTCACACACACACGCTCCTCCCCATCACACACTGCCCCCCCCACACACGCTCCTCCTCCCACCCTGTGCACGCTCCTCCCCACACACACTCCTCTCACACACACACGCTCCTCCCACCCTGTGCACGCTCCTCCCCACATACACTCCTCTCACACACACGCGCTCCTCCCCACACACACTGCCCCCCCCACACGCCCCTCCTCCCACCCTGTGCACGCTCCTCCCCACACACACTCCTCTCACACACACGCGCTCCTCCCCATCACACACTGCCCCCCACACACACGCTCCTCCCGCGCACACTCTTCCCCAATGGGACTCCGCCGATCCCAGGGCTCCTGCTAGCCCTGGCGCCCCCAGGCCCCTCGTCGCATGGCAGCACCTGGGGCAGCCTCTTCCTGGGCTCAGGACCCGCCTGGGCCTCCCCCACTCCTCTGCCTCCCCAGATCACGTGCCCTTCTCTCCTCGGAGGGTTTTCGCATGCAGCTCCCCAGGGTTGGCTCTGCGTGTGTGGACACCTGCCTGGTACCTACCCCACGGGGCCCCACTGCCGCCTGGGCCCCACAGCCTTGGTTCTATGCCTGGAGCCAGCTGCCCAGTCCACCCAGGGCTGCCCGTGTGCCCCCCCTCCAAATCCCTGTGTTTGTCCTGGGCCTTCACTGTCACAGGGAGTGTCCACAGTGCTCTCACTTCTGTCTCAGCCCGGAGATGGGGAGTCCAGGGTGGGCTCCCTCTGCCCCACCTGCCCCTGCATAGCGCTCGCTCCAGGGAGGGGTGCAGGGAGCTTGGCCCAGCGATGCCCCACTCCTGGGTTTCCTGGAGGGACGTTTGGACCCGTGGCCTGCCCCCCACCCCTACTGTCCCCCGGACTCAGCTGGTTTCTTCCGGCGCAGAGATGTATGGCTGCTAGCCAGTGATGCCTGGGCTGTAACCCAATAAGGAAGAAGAGATACATTTCTTGATAATTTGTACTTGCAAAATAAATAAATAGGTAAAAAGTCACAAACACATTTGGCTTAAGAACAAAGCAAACCTCAAATGTTAAGGAAAATACTGATATAAAATGTGTTTTAAAAACCTGGCCTTAGGACCAGCATAATGGCTATGTCATTGGACTCCCACGTAGTCAACCGCGGTTCATGTCCCGGACCCGGTGGCTTAAAACTCATGCCGGGCGCGTGTGCGTGCGTGCCCAAGATCCCGAGAGGAGAATGGAGGAGAAGGGACTGCGGCGTGGCCATCCCCCCGGGGGGGGTGATTTCTCGCTTTCCGTCTCTCTCTGTCTGACGGACTCACCGCCTGCCCTGTCCTACCCCGGCATCGGCCATCACGCAGCACCTTTGCTCTCGGGAGGACTCACATCTCCCGTTCTCGCGACGTCGTTTCTGTGTCCCGTGCGGGGAACGTGGCCTCTGTCCCCCGTGTCCATCAGGAGCTTGGTAGTGTGTAGCACTCAGTGTGCAGAGAGCTCTGAGAGCGCCCGGAGCCTGCTCGCCGCGGGGCCCTGACTGCCGCAGGCCGGGCCGCCTGTGCAGCCAAGGCTCGGCGAGGCCGGCACAGCCCGCAGGCCGGGCCGCCTGTGCAGCCAAGGCTCGGCGAGGCCGGCACAGCCCGCAGGCCGGGCCGCCTGTGCAGCCAAGGCTCGGCGAGGCCGGCACAGCCCGCAGGCCGGGCCGCCTGTGCAGCCAAGGCTCGGCGAGGCCGGCACAGCCCGCAGGCCGGGCCGCCTGTGCAGCCAAGGCTCGGCGAGGCCGGCACAGCCCGCAGGCCGGGCCGCCTGTGCAGCCATGGCTCGGCGAGGCCGGCACAGCCCGCAGGCCGGGCCGCCTGTGCAGCCAAGGCTCGGCGAGGCCGGCACAGCCCGCAGGCCGGGCCGCCTGTGCAGCCATGGCTCGGCGAGGCCGGCACGGCCCGACAGCTTCCTCCTGTCTTTTTCCTGCTGAACAATTTTGAAAAAAAGAATTCTAGCTCAGCTAATTCCGGAATATTTCTACTGACTTCATCATTCTTATCTTATTAAAGCTTACATAGTTCACTTTTTAATCAAACGGTATATTAGTTTAATAAAAAAAAGTTCCTATTCATTTACGCCCTCCAGCACTAACGCACTGTGTTTTTTTAAAGAACCTATATTTCTCCCTTTCTATTTTATAGGTTACTTATAATAGAGTCTCTCTCCAGATGCATTTATAATTAATTACTTTCTTCAGTGCTAATGGCCTGGCACCCTAGCTGGGCTTTGGGTTTGACTGTTTCAAATACTGTGAGGCCTCACCCCGCCACCCTCCTCTCCTAGCGCTCAGCCAGGTCTCCCCTCGACGACCACGGAGGAAGGAGCCGCTAAGAGCCCCGCACTGGAGATGTCAAATACTTAATATTCGCTCTTGCGGTGGGTTTTAATGTAAAGTCGCACTAACTAAGATGTCAGAGAACAGTCATTCTGACAGGGTTGTGGGTAAGTTTACACTCGTGAGCTCGGGGAAACGCTCCGAAGTGGCCGTGTTGTGGGTTTTCGCATATTATATTTAGCAGAGGTTTGATTGTCTGCTTTTGTCTCTGTGAAACTGAGATCCACAGACCTCTGAAGTGGAGACATTTGACAATATGAACCATACACGGCAGTTCTTTCTTTCTCAAGGATCTTCCCAATGGAGACAGCTTCTCCAAACACACCTACGGGAGAGGCCGGCACCTCACGGAGCCGTGGGCTTCCCGACCAGCATGGAGGTTGGACTTAATTCCTTGGGTGTGCTCCGAGAGCCCCTTCCCCTCCCCAGCCAGGTTGCCGGGAGCCCTGGGTGGAAGGACACTCAGAGCAGGAACATCGCAGGGCCATGCGTGCGAGGGCTAGCACCGTGCAGCCCAGCGGCACCCTGAAGACGCGCGGGTCCAAGGAGCTGGGCAGACTGTCCTGCAGCCTGCTCTCTGCGTCCACTCACCCCAAGAAAGGACTGCCGCTCTGTGGGCCCTGAGGCCTTTCCACGTGGTGTCAGTTCGGAAAGACCAGGAGAGGGCCCCGGGCAGGCCGGCCCCCGGGGTGGAGGTGGAAGTGCTGGTGGTGTGCTGGCACCGGGCTTGGGCGGCACCACACCAAACAGCTTGTCGTCTTCACCACAAATGGCGCAGTCCCCGTTTGTAACTGTGCCTTCAAACGTAGCCAGGAGAGAAGCCGATTCTAAGTCGATTGAAAACAACGAACTACAGAGGAGCAGGTGTAAGTGAGGAGAAAAGGCTGCAGACCCGGCACCTTTCACGTCTAGTGGGACTTCCGGCAAAAGGGCTGCAGCCTCCATTCCGGATTCCTCGCCACCCGGTGGCTCGCATCCTCCCTGGCGGCTCCTCCTGAGAAAGGGAGGGCTGTGGTCCCGGAACAGGACACGCGGTCAGCTCCGTGCTCTCCTCTCCCCAGTGACGGCCCCGGAGCCCTGCCCCGCTCCCAGGCTGAGAGGGAAAGCAGGGGTCAGAGTTCAGGCTCCTACCCTGGGTGTGGCCAGCCCGGAAGGGATGAGGGAAAGCAGGTCTGTCCACACCAAGGGCTGCCTGGGAAATCGTCCCGCGTGCATTTGTGGGGTTCTGTCGGGGAAGACCCTCCAGAGGAGTCGCATGTGGGGAGGCTGACCCCACACAGCAGGAGCCAAATGCCGATGCCTCACAGGACCCCTGCTGTGACCTGCTACCTCCTGGTAGCGTCCCTGGCAGGCAGCTGGAGAGACAGGTCTCTGGGGCTGTCTGCTGAGACCCACAGGACTCGGGACTTCTGCGCCCTGTCCTCCCTGCCCTGCTCCCTGACTGCGACACACGCCTGCCCGCCTGCTCAAAGCCAAGACCCGAAGATGAGTGTCCCGTGTGTCCCTCTGAGGAGCACCCACGCCCTCACGGTGCCACCGTTCGGCTCTGTCCCGTCGGCACCCGTTGCTCCTGAACAAAGCAGCGTGTCAGAGCACGAGTGCCGGGTGGGAGTGGCTGGCGTCCCCGGTGCATTTTACGTGTGGCCTGCAGGAGTTTGCTGAAGTGGGGCTAGAACCCCTGTCCAACAGCACCGTGCTCACCTGCCACCCAAGGCACTCCATCCCGACACCGTGCCCCACGACAGGGACACAATCCAATTCGAGCCTCGCCCGTTGCTATCTGTCTTCTCTTTTAAGAAAGTGAGGCCAACCCCGCCCTCCTGGATGGTGTCCGGACCACCGGGGCGTCCAGGCGGCCTCCGGCCATGCAGGGAGCAGGGTCCTTCATGGAAGCCTGTGCGGACAGGGCTGTCGGGCCGGATGGAGGTTTCTCCGCCAGCTCTTCACGACCCCGGGCGCTCTTTCCTGCCGGGCCACGGCAGAGCCCAGCAGCCACGTCGCCCTCCCATAGCAGGCGGGAAGCCAGGCCTCGCTCACTGAGGAAGGACCAGCCTCTGCCATTTCTTCCCCAGCACCCGACGGGCACACCCCGTGCCTGCCCAGGTGTCGGTCAGTGCCCACCCTGGCAGGCGTGAGGGACCCCAGGTTCCCGAGTGCCCGGACCTGGCTCTGGAAGGCTCTACAACACAAGTCTCCCTCAGAGCTAGTCCACGTGGTAGCCCGGGCGCGGCCAGGGCGATGCCTCCCGAAGACGGTCCCCTTCTCCCTGAGAGCCCCTGCACGGGGAGCCGCTCTACCCCCGGAGCCCTGCCCAAGCCGTGGTCCTCCTGCCGCCCTGCTGGTGACCGACGCGTTGTCCGGTGACGCCGTGCGTGTGGAAGCCCAGGAGTCCCCAAAGGCTTTTATTGCGTTTCCGGGGAAACCTCCGCGGACCACGACCTGCCGCTGTGGCCGGCACAGTCTGTCTGCTTACTTCCCGTCTCCAGATGAAGGTCATGCCTGCTCTGGGAGAGCAGCAGGTGCAGGAGGGGCCACGGCGTTCGGCGGCTCGGGATTTCTGAACCCGCAGGCGGCCGGCAAAAAATGCCCCTTCCCACTCTCTCTGGTATCCGTGAGGCCAAATGGTGGCGACCCGACCGGAATTCCAGAAGCTGCCCCACCCAGCTCTGAAGGGACGAAGCTATTGTTCAAGTATTTGTGGGTGTTCAAACAAGAGACCTTGTGTATGAGTGACCACGCGCCCAGCACCGTTCAAATCAGCAAACCAACGGGGGCGGGGCGGCCACCTGGCCACGTGGAGCAGGCCTTCCTCCAGCAGGATCAGCACTGCTGCGCAGGGGCGGCGGGCTGGGCTGGGGCGCCAGGGCAGCGTTGTCCTAGGGGCTGGGGCTGGGGTGGCCGGGCTGGGCTGGGGCACCAGGGCACCGTTGTCCCCGGGGCTGGAGCTGGGGTAGCCGGGGTATGGGGTGGGCCGGGGCTGGGGTAGCCAGGGTGCGGGGCAGGCTGGGGTTGGGCGCAGGGCGGGCCTTGCATGGGCTCATGAGCCCCTTTGTGCTCTGTGGGCAGGTGTACGAGGCCCTGCCAGGGCAGGGCAGGGGTCGAATGTTCCCTGGGCTGCTCAGGCTTGTCCCCAGCTCCCTCCCCCGACCGGCCGTGCCCAGGAAGGACCTGAGGAAGGCGGCCATGCATCGAGCACTGGGCTGGGCTGCAGACGCTGACCGGAGCCCGGAGTGGCACGGGACAGCTGTACCATGGCCCTGCCAGCGCTGCCGCCTTCGAGAGCACCCAGAGGGCAGAGAAGCGAGGGGGGCCGGCTCCTTCATCCTCTCACCCGGGCGCCCTGCCGGCAGCGGGAAAATGGCGCAGGGCTCCACTCCTGAGAGCAGACCCAGCTCGTGGGCAGATTCAGATTAGCAAGCAAAACTGTGCCCTGTTTTGAAGAGCCCTCAGTTCCACTCGACCGTGTCGGATTGCTCAAAACGCCAACATTGTGTGTGACTATTCACTTTTGTCACCTGCTCTTGATTAATCCCGTTCTAAATGGCATCTGTAGGCCCTGAAATCTCATACTACTTAATTAAATTAGCGACACATTTGTCTCCCCCGTTTTCCTATCAAAGGGCTGTGCTCAGGAGAAATAAAACCTTTGTTCCCCGCTACTCCGTATAATTTACACTCTCTTCTCCCGTCCTCTCCCCAGCGCCCGCTCAGATGCTAAATTGTAGCTGGTAATGGGGAGCTAGCGGGGTTACTGAAGCATGCCGCGGGCAGTCGGGGGAGTGCTGCTGAGACGAGCATCAGCCCCGTGAAGTAGCAGGGTCAGGACTCCCAAGTCCAGGTTGTCTGGGGCGGCTTTGTACCAAAAGTCACACTTTCTGAGCTAAAACATTTGACCTCTGTAAACGGAGAAGAGAGCTGCCCCTGTAGAGGGAGGGAGGCAGAGGCGGCTCAGAGCCAGAGTGCATTCGGTGTGAGAGCCGGAGGTTTCAAGTCCACAGGGACGGCGTGTGCAGGTGGGCAGGGGCGGCACGTGCAGGTGGGCAGGGGCGGCGCGTGCAGGTGGGCAGGGGCGGCGCGTGCAGGTGGGCAGGGGCGGCACGTGCAGGTGGACAGGGGCGGCGCGTGCAGGTGGGCAGGGGCGGCACGTGCAGGTGGACAGGGGCGGCGCGTGCAGGTGGGCAGGGGCGGCACGTGCAGGTGGACAGGGGCGGCGCGTGCAGGTGGGCAGGGAGGGCGCATGCAGGTGGGCAGGGAGGGCGCATGCAGGTGGGCAGGGACACTGGTGCAGGTGGGTAGGGGCAGCGCGTGCAGGTGGGCAGGGAGGGCGCGTGCAGGTGGGCAGGGAGGGCGCGTGCAGGTGGGCAGGGGCGGCGCGTGCAGGAGGGCAGGGAGGGCACATGCAGGTGGGTAGGGGCAGCGCATGCAGGTGGGCAGGGACGGCGCGTGCAGGTGGGCAGGGGCGGCGCATGCAGGTGGGCAGGGACACTGGTGCAGGTGGGCAGGGAGGGCGCGTGCAGGTGGGCAGGGAGGGCGCGTGCAGGTGGGCAGGGAGGGCGCGTGCAGGTGGGCAGGGGCGGCGCGTGCAGGAGGGCAGGGACGCTGGTGCAGATCCACAGGCTGAGAGGGAAGGCACTATTCAACTTACCTGGAACCAAGTGCTTCCCCTTGCAGACTCTGCCAGGTCACAGAGTAACAGTCTGAGTGGAAAGAGCTGGTTTTCGATAGAGGGTTCACGACGCCCTCAGGTGTGGGAAAGGCACGCGTACCTGCCGGCCCCCGTGCTCACGCCCTGTGTGGCAGATCGGCGCCCCTACGTGGCCTTCGATGCTGCGCGTGGCGTGAGCACATCTGGGACCCGCTAGCCTGCCCACAGCCAGACGCCCCACGTGACACTACCAGAACAAGCCCCTCTCTGTCCGCTTGGCCAAGGGGAGACCAGGGAAGGCAGAGCCTCGGAGTCCACTCTGACCGCAGGGGTGACCATGCACACAAGGACGCGCAGGCCCTGTCTGCACGGGCAGCAGTCTGTGTTGGCCTGCGTCCTGCCAGGTGGTCCAGCGGAGCCGCGCGTCCTGAGGGCCTCCGAGGGCTGCACCTCCTGCCCAGCCTCCCGGGCAGCTGTGACTGCGCACCAGGCCTCCCACAGGGGTGCGGCCAGCACGTGAGGGCACAGCAGGTGGAGCACCGCCTCGCACTTCACCGGGAGGCACCCTCCCGCCCTCCCACCTCATTGCCGGCTCTGGTCTTCCTGAGTGAGCAGGTAAGCAGGAGCGGACCCCACCCACGCTGGCATTTCACCAGCTTCCTTCCGCAGAACAGACACCTGCAGGCAGCAGAGCCCCCACCCCAGCCCAGGGAGGTTGCATAGCAGGCCCTGCGTGCTCACTCAGCGGTCCACTCGGGACTCCACGAGCCCGAATAACTGGGGCAGAGCCAGCCCCTGGCGAGGACTGTTCCAAGTTCTGGATTCCGAGCCGCCCAGACCTGCCTCCTGCTCTGCCCTCGCCAGCCTACGACACAGCCCAGGGCAAAGAGGCCTTGTGACGTCCACCACCGCCTGCTGCTCGCCGCAGCGCTGGGTGTGGACCCGAGCTGCTCGTCTGTGAGTCTCGGCTCTCTCTTCCAGACGACGGCGACACAGGTGCGCAGCAGCGCTGGCAGGGTGCACACAGGCATGTCCTCAGAGGCCAGCTAGGGATGCCGGAAGTGGGTGCAGGCCACGTGCAGCGGGCTCCGTATTGGCCCAGCTCCCGGGCCACACACCGGAAGGTGCAGGGTATGAGCTGGACCTGGCTGTCCCCCCACGGGTGCCCAGCGGTCTCGCAGCTGGTTCTGCAACAACGGTGTCCAGGAGAGCGGAGGCTCGTGACCCCCCTTAGGACAGGATGAGACGGCCACCTCGTTTCTCAAGGGAAGGGGAGGGGAGGGGAGGAGAGGGAAGGGAAGGGAAGGGAAGGGAAGGGAAGGGAAGGGCTCCATGGCCCCCCTTAGGACAGGATGAGACGGCCACCTCGGTTCTCAAGGGAAGGGAAGGGGAGGGGAGGGGAGGGAAAGGAAGGGCTCCGTGGCCCCCCTTAGGACAGGATGAGACGGCCACCTCGTTTCTCTGCAGGGAAGGGAAGGGCTCTGTGCGTCCATTCCAGGCACGTTCATTTCAGGGCGTCGAAGAGCGTCTGCCTGCCTCCTCTCCTGGTCTCAGAATCACACTCGGCAGGCAGCGTCCACACTGCCGGCGCTGTCTCACCACGCCTTGGCATCAGCGTGCGGGCGAGGAAACACCCTCCCGGGAACTGACCCTTCGAAGGCAGAGATTGCGTCCTGGCTCGGTTTCATTTCATCGAATGGTGAGATGTGCTTTTGCTTCTGCGGACAGGGACTCTGTGCCTGTCACATTCGGTGTTCAGCACTGGTCTCTGCCGGCTGGGGCTTACCCTCCCCTCACCAGCGAGGCCTCGGTGACTCACAGAGGGGCTGCAGCTGCCCCGATGATCCAGAGGGATCAGATGATGGATCCAGGTGATGGATCCAGATGATCCGCTCCACGTGCAGGAGCTGCCCACCCGTTCCCGCCACCCGGGGCACGGCCTCTCCTGTCCTGATCTAACCGCCCTGCTCCGCGGCGTCCTGTGGCGCAGTGTCCCCTGCACTCTCAGCGAGTCCTCTGCTGTGACCTGCCCAGGGAACCTTCCCTCTCATGTGGCCCTCCCGGCTGCCGTCTTGCTCTCTGCGGCGTCTCCCACACCGCTGGGCTAGTCCCCTGCCGGCCAGCGACATGGCAGCAGGGCCAGACCCAGGCCTAGCCCGTCCTCGTCCTCGTGAAAGACCCACTCGGCCACGCCCAGGTCAGCACCCCCGCGAACTCCGGCGTCAGCACACACGGGCTGAGACCCCGGGTCCTCAGCTGTCTGCCTGTGTTCCGACGGCCCTTTCCCCGACGGAGTGTGAGGAGAAGAGCAAGTTAGAATCCCTGAGACTTGGCTGGGACTAATGACGAGAGCCGGAGAGAAAACTACAGAGACCCGGACCCGAGAGAGCGGGAGAGAAAACCACGGCAGAGACCCGGACCCGAGAGAGCGGGAGAGAAAACCACAGCAGAGACCCAGACCCGAGGGAGCGGGAGAGAAAACTATAGAGACCCGGACCCGAGAGAGCAGGAGAGAAAACCACGGCAGAGACCCGGACCCAAGGGAGCGGGAGAGAAAATTATAGAGACCCGGACCCGAGAGAGCGGGAGAGAAAACCACGGCAGAGACCCAGACCCGAGAGAGCGGGAGAGAAAACCACGGCAGAGACCCGGACCCGAGGGAGCGGGAGAGAAAACCACGGCAGAGACCCGGACCCGAGAGAGCGGGAGAGAAAACCACGGCACAGACCCGGACCCGAGGGAGCGGGAGAGAAAACCACGGCAGAGACCCAGACCCGAGAGAGCGGGAGAGAAAACCACGGCAGAGACCCGGACCCGAGGGAGCTGGAGAGAAAACCACGGCAGAGACCCGGACCCGAGGGAGTGGGAGAGAAAACCACGGCAGAGACCCGGACCCGAGGGAGCGGGAGAGAAAACCACGGCAGGGACCCGGACCCGAGGGAGCGGGAGAGAAAACCACGGCAGAGACCCGGACCCGAGAGAGCGGGAGAGAAAACCACGGCAGAGACCCGGACCCGAGGGAGCGGGAGAGAAAACCACGGCAGAGACCCGGACCCGAGGGAGCGGGAGAGAAAACCACGGCAGAGACCCGGACCCGAGGGAGCGGGAGAGAAAACCACGGCAGAGACCCGGACCCGAGGGAGCTGGAGAGAAAACCACGGCAGAGACCCAGACCCGAGAGAGTGGGAGAGAAAACCACGGCAGAGACCCGGACCCGAGGGAGCGGGAGAGAAAACCACGGCAGAGACCCAGACCCGAGGGAGCGGGAGAGAAAACCATGGCAGAGACCCGGACCCGAGAGAGTGGGAGAGAAAACCACGGCAGAGACCCGGACCCGAGGGAGCGGGAGAGAAAACCACGGCAGAGACCCGGATCCGAGGGAGCGGGAGAGAAAACCACGGCAGAGACCCGGACCCGAGGGAGCGGGAGAGAAAACCACGGCAGAGACCCGGACCCGAGGGAGCGGGAGAGAAAACTATAGAGACCCGGACCCGAGAGAGCGGGAGAGAAAACTATAGAGACCCGGACCCGAGAGAGCGGGAGAGAAAACTATAGAGACCCGGACCCGAGAGAGCGGGAGAGAAAACTATAGAGACCCGGACCCGAGAGAGCGGGAGAGAAAACCACGGCAGAGACCCGGACCCGAGAGAGCGGGAGAGAAAACCATGGCAGAGACCCGGACCCGAGAGAGCGGGAGAGAAAACCACGGCAGAGACCCGGACCCGAGAGAGCGGGAGAGAAAACCACGGCAGAGACCCGGACCCGAGGGAGCGGGAGAGAAAACTATAGAGACCCGGACCCGAGAGAGCGGGAGAGAAAACTATAGAGACCCGGACCCGAGAGAGCGGGAGAGAAAACCACGGCAGAGACCCGGACCCGAGAGAGCGGGAGAGAAAACTACAGAGACCCGGACCCGAGAGAGCGGGAGAGAAAACCACAGCAGAGACCCGGACCCGAGAGAGCGGGAGAGAAAACCACGGCAGAGACCCGGACCCGAGAGAGCGGGAGAGAAAACCACGGCAGAGACCCGGACCCGAGGGAGCGGGAGAGAAAACTATAGAGACCCGGACCCGAGAGAGCAGGAGAGAAAACCACGGCAGAGACCCGGACCCGAGGGAGCGGGAGAGAAAACTATAGAGACCCGGACCCGAGAGAGCGGGAGAGAAAACCACGGCAGAGACCCAGACCCGAGAGAGCGGGAGAGAAAACCACGGCAGAGACCCGGACCCGAGGGAGCGGGAGAGAAAACCACGGCAGAGACCCGGACCCGAGAGAGCGGGAGAGAAAACCACGGCAGAGACCCGGACCCGAGGGAGTGGGAGAGAAAACCACGGCAGAGACCCAGACCCGAGAGAGCGGGAGAGAAAACCACGGCAGAGACCCGGACCTGAGGGAGCTGGAGAGAAAACCACGGCAGAGACCCAGACCCGAGAGAGTGGGAGAGAAAACCACGGCAGAGACCCGGACCCGAGGGAGCGGGAGAGAAAACCACGGCAGGGACCCGGACCCGAGGGAGCGGGAGAGAAAACCACGGCAGAGACCCGGACCCGAGGGAGCGGGAGAGAAAACCACGGCAGAGACCCGGACCCGAGGGAGCGGGAGAGAAAACCACGGCAGAGACCCGGACCCGAGGGAGCGGGAGAGAAAACCACGGCAGAGACCCGGACCCGAGGGAGCGGGAGAGAAAACCACGGCAGAGACCCGGACCCGAGGGAGCTGGAGAGAAAACCACGGCAGAGACCCGGACCCGAGGGAGCGGGAGAGAAAACCACGGCAGAGACCCGGACCCGAGGGAGCGGGAGAGAAAACCACGGCAGAGACCCGGACCCGAGGGAGCGGGAGAGAAAACCACGGCAGAGACCCGGACCCGAGGGAGCGGGAGAGAAAACCACGGCAGAGACCCGGACCCGAGGGAGCTGGAGAGAAAACCACGGCAGAGACCCAGACCCGAGAGAGTGGGAGAGAAAACCACGGCAGAGACCCGGACCCGAGGGAGCGGGAGAGAAAACCACGGCAGAGACCCAGACCCGAGGGAGCGGGAGAGAAAACCACGGCAGAGACCCGGACCCGAGAGAGTGGGAGAGAAAACCACGGCAGAGACCCGGACCCGAGGGAGCGGGAGAGAAAACCACGGCAGAGACCCGGACCCGAGGGAGCGGGAGAGAAAACCACGGCAGAGACCCGGACCCGAGGGAGCCGGAGAGAAAACTATAGAGACCCGGACCCGAGAGAGCGGGAGAGAAAACTATAGAGACCCGGACCCGAGAGAGCGGGAGAGAAAACTATAGAGACCCGGACCCGAGAGAGCGGGAGAGAAAACCACGGCAGAGACCCGGACCCGAGAGAGCGGGAGAGAAAACCACGGCAGAGACCCGGACCCGAGAGAGCGAGAGAGAAAACCACGGCAGAGACCCGGACCCGAGAGAGCGGGAGAGAAAACCACGGCAGAGACCCGGACCCGAGGGAGCGGGAGAGAAAACTATAGAGACCCGGACCCGAGAGAGCGGGAGAGAAAACTATAGAGACCCGGACCCGAGGGAGCGGGAGAGAAAACCACGGCAGAGACCCGGACCCGAGAGAGCGGGAGAGAAAACTACAGAGACCCGGACCCAAGAGAGCGGGAGAGAAAACCACAGCAGAGACCCGGACCCGAGAGAGCGGGAGAGAAAACCACGGCAGACACCCGGGACCCGAGAGAGCGGGAGAGAAAACCACGGCAGAGACCCAGACCCGAGGGAGCGGGAGAGAAAACTATAGAGACCCGGACCCGAGAGAGCAGGAGAGAAAACCACGGCAGAGACCCGGACCCGAGGGAGCGGGAGAGAAAACTATAGAGACCCGGACCCGAGAGAGCGGGAGAGAAAACCACGGCAGAGACCCAGACCCGAGAGAGCGGGAGAGAAAACCACGGCAAAGACCCGGACCCGAGGGAGCGGGAGAGAAAACCACGGCAGAGACCCGGACCCGAGAGAGCGGGAGAGAAAACCACGGCAGAGACCCGGACCCGAGGGAGTGGGAGAGAAAACCACGGCAGAGACCCGGACCCGAGAGAGCGGGAGAGAAAACCACGGCAGAGACCCGGACCCGAGGGAGCTGGAGAGAAAACCACGGCAGAGACCCAGACCCGAGAGAGTGGGAGAGAAAACCACGGCAGAGACCCGGACCCGAGGGAGCGGGAGAGAAAACCACGGCAGGGACCCGGACCCGAGGGAGCGGGAGAGAAAACCACGGCAGAGACCCGGACCCGAGAGAGCGGGAGAGAAAACCACGGCAGAGACCCGGACCCGAGGGAGCGGGAGAGAAAACCACGGCAGAGACCCGGACCCGAGGGAGCGGGAGAGAAAACCACGGCAGAGACCCGGACCCGAGAGAGTGGGAGAGAAAACCACGGCAGAGACCCGGACCCGAGGGAGCGGGAGAGAAAACCACGGCAGAGACCCAGACCCGAGGGAGCGGGAGAGAAAACCACGGCAGAGACCCGGACCCGAGGGAGCGGGAGAGAAAACCACGGCAGAGACCCGGACCCGAGGGAGCGGGAGAGAAAACCACGGCAGAGACCCGGACCCGAGGGAGCGGGAGAGAAAACCACGGCAGAGACCCGGACCCGAGGGAGCGGGAGAGAAAACTATAGAGACCCGGACCCGAGAGAGCCGGAGAGAAAACTATAGAGACCCGGACCCGAGAGAGCGGGAGAGAAAACTATAGAGACCCGGACCCGAGAGAGCGGGAGAGAAAACTATAGAGACCCGGACCCGAGAGAGCGGGAGAGAAAACCACGGCAGAGACCCGGACCCGAGAGAGCGGGAGAGAAAACCACGGCAGAGACCCGGACCCGAGGGAGCGGGAGAGAAAACCACGGCAGAGACCCGGACCCGAGGGAGCGGGAGAGAAAACCACGGCAGAGACCCGGACCCGAGGGAGCGGGAGAGAAAACCACGGCAGAGACCCGGACCCGAGAGAGCGGGAGAGAAAACCACGGCAGAGACCCAGACCCGAGGGAGTGGGAGAGAAAACCACGGCAGAGACCCGGACCCGAGAGAGCGGGAGAGAAAACCACGGCAGAGACCCGGACCCGAGAGAGCGGGAGAATAAACTATAGAGACCCGGACCCGAGAGAGAGGGAGAGAAAACTATAGAGACCCGGACCCGAGAGAGCGGGAGAGAAAACCACGGCAGAGACCCGGACCCGAGAGAGCGGGAGAGAAAACCACGGCAGAGACCCGGACCCGAGAGAGCGGGAGAGAAAACTATAGAGACCCGGACCCGAGAGAGCGGGAGAGAAAACCACGGCAGAGACCCGGACCCGAGAGAGCGGGAGAGAAAACCACGGCAGAGACCCGGACCCGAGAGAGCGGGAGAGAAAACCACGGCAGAGACCCGGACCCGAGAGAGCGGGAGAGAAAACTATAGAGACCCGGACCCGAGGGAGCGGGAGAGAAAACCATGGCAGAGACCCGGACCCGAGAGAGCGGGAGAGAAAACTATAGAGACCCGGACCCGAGGGAGCGGGAGAGAAAACCACGGCAGAGACCCGGACCCGAGAGAGCGGGAGAGATAACTATAGAGACCCGGACCCGAGAGAGCGGGAGAGAAAACTATAGAGACCCGGACCCGAGAGAGCGGGAGAGAAAACTACAGAGACCCGGACCCGAGAGAGCGGGAGAGAAAACCACGGCAGAGACCCGGACCCGAGAGAGCGGGAGAGAAAACCACGGCAGAGACCCGGACCCGAGAGAGCGGGAGAGAAAACTATAGAGACCCGGACCCGAGAGAGCGGGAGAGAAAACTATAGAGACCCGGACCCGAGGGAGCGGGAGAGAAAACCACGGCAGAGACCCGGACCCGAGAGAGCGGGAGAGAAAACCACGGCAGAGACCCGGACCCGAGGGAGCGGGAGAGAAAACCACGGCAGAGACCCGGACCCGAGGGAGCGGGAGAGAAAACCACGGCAGAGACCCGGACCCGAGGGAGCGGGAGAGAAAACCACGGCAGAGACCCGGACCCAAGAGAGCGGGAGAGAAAACCACGGCAGAGACCCGGACCCGAGGGAGCGGGAGAGAAAACTATAGAGACCCGGACCCGAGAGAGCGGGAGAGAAAACTATAGAGACCCGGACCCGAGAGAGCGGGAGAGAAAACTATAGAGACCCGGACCCGAGAGAGCGGGAGAGAAAACTATAGAGACCCGGACCCGAGAGAGCGGAAGAGAAAACCACGGCAGAGACCCGGACCCGAGAGAGCGGGAGAGAAAACCACGGCAGAGACCCGGACCCGAGAGAGCGGGAGAGAAAACCACGGCAGAGACCCGGACCCGAGAGAGCGGGAGAGAAAACCACGGCAGAGACCCGGACCCGAGAGAGCGGGAGAGAAAACCACGGCAGAGACCCGGACCCGAGAGAGCGGGAGAGAAAACTACAGAGACCCGGACCCGAGAGAGCGGGAGAGAAAACCACGGCAGAGACCCGGACCCGAGAGAGCGGGAGAGAAAACCACGGCAGAGACCCGGACCCGAGAGAGCGGGAGAGAAAACCACGGCAGAGACCCGGACCCGAGAGAGCGGGAGAGAAAACCACGGCAGAGACCCGGACCCGAGAGAGCGGGAGAGAAAACCACGGCAGAGACCCAGACCCGAGGGAGTGGGAGAGAAAACCACGGCAGAGACCCGGACCCGAGAGAGCGGGAGAGAAAACTATAGAGACCCGGACCCGAGAGAGCGGGAGAGAAAACTATAGAGACCCGGACCCGAGAGAGCGGGAGAGAAAACCACGGCAGAGACCCGGACCCGAGAGAGCGGGAGAGAAAACCACGGCAGAGACCCGGACCCGAGAGAGCGGGAGAGAAAACTATAGAGACCCGGACCCGAGAGAGCGGGAGAGAAAACCACGGCAGAGACCCGGACCCGAGAGAGCGGGAGAGAAAACCACGGCAGAGACCCAGACCCGAGAGAGCGGGAGGGAAAACCACGGCAGAGACCCGGACCCGAGAGAGCGGGAGAGAAAACTATAGAGACCCGGACCCGAGGGAGCGGGAGAGAAAACCACGGCAGAGACCCGGACCCGAGAGAGCGGGAGAGAAAACTATAGAGACCCGGACCCGAGGGAGCGGGAGAGAAAACCACGGCAGAGACCCGGACCCGAGAGAGCGGGAGAGAAAACTATAGAGACCCGGACCCGAGGGAGCAGGAGAGAAAACCACGGCAGAGACCCGGACCCGAGAGAGCGGGAGAGAAAACCACGGCAGAGACCCGGACCCGAGGGAGCGGGAGAGATAACTATAGAGACCCGGACCCGAGAGAGCGGGAGAGAAAACTATAGAGACCCGGACCCGAGAGAGCGGGAGAGAAAACCACGGCAGAGACCCGGACCCGAGAGAGCGGGAGAGAAAACCACGGCAGAGACCCGGACCCGAGGGAGCGGGAGAGAAAACTATAGAGACCCGAACCCGAGAGAGCGGGAGAGAAAACTATAGAGACCCGGACCTGAGAGAGCGGGAGAGAAAACCACGGCAGAGACCCGGACCCGAGAGAGCGGGAGAGAAAACCACGGCAGAGACCCGGACCCGAGGGAGCGGGAGAGAAAACTATAGAGACCCGGACCCGAGAGAGCGGGAGAGAAAACTATAGAGACCCGGACCCGAGAGAGCGGGAGAGAAAACTATAGAGACCCGGACCCTAGAGAGCGGGAGAGAAAACTATAGAGACCCGGACCCGAGAGAGCGGGAGAGAAAACTACAGAGACCCGGAGCCGAGAGAGCGGGAGAGAAAACCACGGCAGAGACCCGGACCCGAGAGAGCGGGAGAGAAAACTATAGAGACCCGGACCCGAGGGAGCGGGAGAGAAAACCACGGCAGAGACCCGGACCCGAGGGAGCGGGAGAGAAAACCACGGCAGAGACCTGGACCCGAGAGTGCGCCAGACACGAGCGTTTTCCCAGCGGAAACCAACCTTCCCTAAGACAAAATACCAACGGAGAGAAGCAGTGCCGAAACGCAGCGAGGACGCGCTCCTCGCCCACGGCAGGTGGCAGAGTGGCCACGCCGAGGGCAGGCCCAGGCAGGGTGAGCTGCAGGAGGGACCCGGAAAGAGCAGAGCTGGTTATCTGGATCCATGGAAAACACAGACTTCGGCACAACCTGGGGAAACCTCAGATTTCCAAAGGTAAAGAAAAAAGATTCTAAAACTTTTACAGGTCAAAACAAAACATTAGACCAACACTGGACAAGTTACAAAGAAACAGAACTGCGAGGAGCACAACGCCTGCTCCGGCCCCAGCACTGTTAGAGTTAGGAGGATGGAGGGGTGACATCGTCTGCCAGAGACAGAGAGCGGGGGAGAGTGAGCCAGCTCTGCACACCATCGGAGAGCCCTGGGAAGTCGGCAGTCCTGCCAGGACTAGGAGCGGGCATGCCGGACACCAAGGCCCAGCCGCCGGGTTCCGTCCACTTCCCACACAGCAGGGCCAGACAGCTCCCTGGACGTCGAAACAATTACTTCAGAAACTGATGTCCAAAAGAAAATCGCATTCACAAGAGAAATTCACAGGGCTTGACCGTTAGTGAGCCACAGAACCAGTGCTGTATGATGAAGCCTAAGAATTGCTGAGAGTGGCTGGACTCGCATGGAGTCGACCGCAGTTCAAATCCCGGACCTGGCGGCTTAAACTCATGCTAGGTGTGTGTGTGCGTGCGTGCCCAAGATCCCAGGAGGAAAATGGAGGAGAAGGGATTGCGGTGTGACCATCCCCCGTGGGGGGTGATTTCTCACTTTCTGTCTCTCTGTCTCTGTCTGTCTTTCTGGGAGCGCACGCACTCTATAGCAAAAACCTCTTAAAAAAAAAAAAAAAAAGGAATTGCAGAGAGGGCCAGCAGGTGGCGCAGAGGTTAAGGCAGCTGGGCCCCGATGACCAAATGCAGTCCAGACCCCAGACCCAGTGAGCTAAGAACACACGGGCATGTGCGTGCGTGCCCAAAATCCTGAGAGGAGAATGGAGGAGGGATTGTAGCGTGGCCGTCCCCCCAGGCAGTGCTTTCTCACTTCCCCCTCTCTCTGTCGCTGTCTCTCTCTAGAGAGCGTGTGTGCCTATAGCAAAACTTAAAAAAAAAAAACTACTGAGGTACGATTAAAAAAATGCTCCCATCTGAAAGAAATGCTTCAGCCTCTTGGACACCAGGATGGCAGAGGGTACGAGGTCTGGCTTGTCCTGTTAGAGGGTGAGATATGCGGTTCCTTATCGGCAGGCGTAAATGATTAGTTTGGGGCCAGCAGGCAGTGTAGTGGTTACGGCGCTGGACTCCCACATGGCCGACCACGACTTGGAAATCCTACCGGGTGCGTGTGCGTGCGTGCCCCAGATCTCAGGAGGAGGACTGCAGCATGGCCGTCTCCCTGGTGGTGATGCCTCGCTTTCCCTCTCACCGTTCCTCTGTCTCTCTTCTCCAGCAAGCACATGTTCTCGATGGCAAAAACCTTTTAAAGCAAAGTTATTACTTTAAATATTCAGATTACAAATCAAAGGGCAGCCACTGAAAATGGTAAGGAATCTACAGCTTCCAACTCACCCAAGGGAAGGAGAAGAGCGCGTGCGACTGACGGGGAGAGGACAGGCTAGCAGACAGCGAGGCGAGGGCGTTCGCCCACCTGAAATCACTGTTTTTAATAAGGTAACATACTGCCTTCCATTTTTCCCTAAGCTTATACAGTGCATATACTTAATTTTTTAGATGTACATTATTTTTAAAAAACACATCAAAATGTGGTGGACAGCCCTGCCTCCTGTGGATGCGTACGGATGGCACATGCCGTCACCCACTTGTCCCAGACTGAGCGCGGCCTCCCCCATTTCAGGTGGCCTTCATCTTGCTGCGGTGTGCCCATGCTGGCATGCACTTCTTCTTTATTTTTAACTTTTTAAAAAGGAATTATTCATTTTATTTTATTAGGTCATAGGAGGAGCCATGACACATTTTTGCACAGAAAAACATAGAAAAACACGTCATGACTGCTCTGACAACCCATTATTAAGGGGGACATACAGTGCCTTCTCTCATAGTCTGGCTAGCTTCCCTTAGCAACATCTTCCACATCCATCCACTTCCCATCAAATACCGGGGTCTCCTTGTTCTTTATGGCTGAGTAGTATTCTGCAGTGTACGTGTGCCTCACTTTTTCAGTCCATTCCTCTGCTCTTGGACATTTGGGCTGATTCCATGTCTTAGCAATTGTGCATAATGCTGCAATAAACACGATGTGCGCGTGCTTTTCTGACTGAGTGTTTTCCCATCTTTTGGGGAGATACCCCAGGGCGGAATTGTGGACTGTACGGTGATTCTATTTGTACATTTTTGAAGACCCTCCATATTGTTCTCCACAGTGGCTGTACTAATTTATATTCCCACCAACACTGTAGGAAAGGTCCCTTTTCTCTTCAGCCTCGCCAGCACTGATCATTCTTTATTTTTTTTTAAGTCTTAGCCATTCTGACTGGGTTAGGTGATATCTTACTGTTGAGCATTTTTGGCTGTCTGTATGTCTTCCTTGGAGAGTTGTCTGTTCAGCTCATATGACCATCTTATTATGGGGCTGGGTTTTCTGAGGCAGTTTACAAATGTATTCTCCCATTCTAAGGGTTGGCTCTTCACTCTAATTATTGTGTTTGTTTGTTTGCTGTGCAGAAGCATTTTAACCTGATGTCATCCCATGTACGTATTTTCAGGATTATTGCCTGTGCTTTGGGGGTCTTATTTAAGAAGTCTTTGTCTACTCTGATGTTTCCAAGAGTTTCCCCATGTAGGTTTTTTTTTTTTTTTTTTTTTTTTTTTTTTTTTTTTTTTTTTTTTTTTTTTTTTTTGAGAGGTTTTTCACTATAGGGTGCGTGCGCTCGCCAGACAGAGAGAGAGAGACAGAGAGACAGAAAGTGAGAAATCACCCCCCAGGGGGATGGCCACGCCGCAATCCCTTCTCCTCCATTCTCCTCTCGGGATCTTGGGCACGCACGCACACGCGCCCGGACCACATGTAGTTTTAAAGTTTGCGGTTTTATGCTTACCTCTTTGATCCATGTTGAGCTGATTTTTGTTAATGATAAGAAATAGAGGTCCAGTTTCATTTTTCTGCAGGTGGATACCCAGTTTTTCCAGCACCATAAGCTGAAGAGACCTTCCCCACTGGATTGACTGGTGCCCTTTGTCAAAACTCAGTTGCCTGTATGTTTTACGGTTATTTATTTATTTATTTTATTTTTTATTTTTGGAGAAGTGTTTTGCTATAGGGTACGTATGCTTGCCAGACAGACAGAGAGAGACAGAGAGACAGAAAGCAAGAAATCATCCCCTAGGGGGGATGGCCATGCCGCAATCCCTTCTCCTCCATTTTGCTCTCGGGATCTTGGGCATGCAAGCACACATGCCCAACGTGGGTTTTAAGCCACCAGGTCCGGGACTTGACCGCGGTCAACTATATGGGAGTCCAGCGACATAGCCATTACGCTAACTGCTGGTCCCTGTTTTACGGTTTATTTTTGGGGTCATTATTCTGTTTCGTTGGCCTGCATACCTATTTTTGTGTCAATACCATGTTGTTTTGATTATCACAGCTTTGTAATATATTTTGGGGTCAGGAAGTGAGACACCTCCTCCACTCTTTTTGCACAGTATTGCTTTGGCAATACAGGATCTTTTATGATTCTATGTAAGTTTTATTATTGTTTTTCTAATTCTGTGAAAAATATATCTGGTAATTTTGTCAGAATTGCATTATATTTGTAAATTAATTTGGGTATAATGCTATTTTGATTATATTAGTTTTTTCCAATCCAGGAACATGGGTTGTCTTTCCACTTTTTTGTGTCATTTTCAGTTTCTTTTTTACTTTTTTTATAGTTTTCCTTATAAAGTCTTTGACTTCTTTGGTTAGGTTTATTCCTAAGTATCTTATTTTTTTGTGGCTATTGTAAATGGAATTGCTTTCTTCAATTCTACCTCAGTTTGTTCATTGTTGGTGTATAAAAATGCTATGAATTTTGGGACCAGCAGTTAGCGTAATGGCTATGTCACTGGACTCCCACGTAGTCGACCACGGTTCAAGTCCCAGACCCGGTGGCTTAAAACTCATGCCGGGCGTGTGTGCGTGCCCGCCCAAGATCCCGAGAGGAGAATGGAGGAGAAGGGATTGCGGCGTGACCATCCCCCCTGGGGGGTGATTTCTCACTTTCTGTCTCTCTGTCTCTCTCTGCTTGTCTGGCAAGCACATGAGCCCCATAGCAAAAACCTCTCCAAAAAAAAAAAAAATGCTATGAATTTTTATATGTTAATTTTGTATCCTGCCACTTTACTATATTAATTTATCACTTATAGAAGTTTCCTTGTAGATTTCCTTTTTTGGGGGGGAGGGGAGGGTTCCTATGTATATAATCATGTCATCTGCAAATAGAGAAATTTTCATTACTTTTTTTCCCTATTTGAATGCCTTTTCTTTTCTTTTCTTGTCTGATTACATTGTCTAGAGCCTCCAGCACTCTACTGAAAAGGTGTGGATAAAGTGGGCAGTCTTGTTTTGTTCCGGAATATAAACTAAACCAAAAGCTAGTTCTTTGAGAAGATAAACAGAATTGACACACTGTTAGCCAGATTAAGACGACTAGAGAATCAAATCAACAAGGAAGCATGTGGTAACTCCAGAGAAGCTATGAGTGACTGTACCCCACAAACCAGAAAACCTGGATGGTATGGACAAATTTATGGAAAGGAAATCTACAAAGATTGAATGCAGAAGACGTAGAAAGCCTGAATAGATCGATAATGAACAACGAGACTGAATCAGTAATAAATCGCCTCCCAGAAAAGTCCTGAATTACACAAAACTTAAAAAAAAAGAGCTAACCCAAACTGAATTCAAATTATTTCTAAAGATCCAAAAGGAAGGAGTCCCCTAAATTCATTCTATGAATGCTCCATCACCCTGATTCCCAAAACAGACATTAAAGAGAGAAAGAAAGAGAGAAAGAAAACTACAGACCAAGATCCCTGATGAATACAGATACAAAAACCCTCAAGAAGATACTAGCAAATCAAGTCCAATGACACATTTAAAAAAGTATGTGCCGCGGTCAGGTAGACTTGATTCCAGGGATGCCAGGGTGGTTCACCATGTGCAAAATCAGAGCTGTAATACACCATATCACCAGAAGGAAAGACAAAGAGCGTATGATCAATCGATGCAGAAAAGCATTTGATACAACATATCCCTTCATTGAGACCCTCAGCAAGATCAGCGTGGAGAGACACTTCCCAAACAATACAAGCCGCATAGGGAAAGCCCGTCACTAGCATCATGCTGAATGGGCAGAAGCTGAAAGCCCTCATGCTTCCAACAGGACTGTGCGTTTCCACTGTGAGCTTTTGCCTGACCAGATGCCCCAGGTCGTGGCTGTCCTTGTCTCCACTTTCTGGACTCTGCTTAGTTTCCAGTGTGCTGCTTGCTCTTGGTGTCTGAGTTTGTGCAGCAGCGCCAACCTCCGAGGCAATGCTAGTGCCCTCCAGAGCGCCTTGCAGCGTGGGGCAGGGAGGCTGATCTGAGCAGAGGAGCACCTGGCGGGAGGGTGGCGCTGGCCCCGGCATCGCTGCGCTTGCTCTCCTGTGTCTCAGCCTCTCTGCAGCCCCTCCAAACTCTGGATGCTGGCGAAGTGGGGTGGGGTTCATCCTGCCCATGCGCTGCTGTCTGGGGTCAGGGCTCTTTCCATGGCAGTATTTACAAGTCTCTCTCCTGAGTATGGCAAGAAATGTCCTCCTCTGCTGAGATTCCAAGATTTGTCTTTAAGTAAGTTATTTGATGCTAACCGTCTGTGCTTACCACGTTTCCAGGTTCCACTGCTTCCAGTAAAGAGGCTTTTCTCTCATCAAAACAAATAAGGGAAAACTACCTGCATCTCTACCTGCACCTACACCTGCACCTGCACTTACACCTGCACCTACATCTGCACCTACACCTGCACCTACACCTGCACCTGCATTTGCACCTGCACCTGCACCTGAACCTACACCTACACCTGCACCTACACCTACACCTGCACCTGCACCTGCAACTCCACCTGTACCTACATCTCCACCTGCACCTTCATCTCCACCTACACCTACACCTGCAACTGCACCTACACCTGCACACACACCTGCATCTCCACCTGCACCTACATCTACTTCTACATCTAAACCTACACCTGCATCTGTACGTACACCTGCATCTGTACCTACACCTGCATCTGTACCTACACCTGCACCTACACCTACACCTGCACCTGCACCTGCACCTGCAACTCCACCTGTACCTACATCTCCACCTGTACCTACATCTACTTCTACATCTAAACCTACACCTGCATCTGTACGTACACCTGCATCTGTACCTACACCTGCACCTACACCTACACCTGCACCTGCACCTACACCTGCATCTACACCAGCACCTACACCTGCACCTGCACCTACACCTGTATCTAATCTATACAGAGTGCATATGCGTGTGCATGCGCACGCACACACACACACACACACACACACACACTTCTATTCAGGTTTTTAAGATAAGTGGCCTATGTGTCTCAGGGATACGGCAGCACCATGGGATAAAATCTTTCTGAGTTATCATGATTCATTAAAAGGTGATCCGCTGTCTCTCTCCTCTCCAGGCTCCAGGCTTCCCAGACTCCCTTGCACAGAGCTTGGCAGAAAGACAGAGATGGCCAGACACCCACGTGTGCCCCCTCCAGCTTGGCTGTAGTGGCTCTCCCCTCCCCCTGTCCTGCTTGGGTCAGGCTCAGAGTATCACAGCACTGCATGCAGCACATGTCACCTGTGGCATGGCACCCGACAGCCTGCGTCAGGGGTGTACGGCCTAGGAACACACGTGCCCAACTGCCTGAGGCTGACTGCTCTGCTGCAGGGGTGCACACATCAGGAGGCTGAGCACGTCACTCCGCCCTCCCCACACGCCCAGCTCCCAGGCACCAGGAGGGCGGCAATCGCCCGGGACCCAGCCCCGTGCCAGCCCTGCCTCTGTGGCTCAGTCCTCAGAGACAGTCACTAACCACTTATGGATCCTCCTTGAGTGAGCAGCTTCCTGGTATCTAGTGCATGGTTGGGTCACCTCGGGGACCGCTGGCTCAGGGACCCTCTCAGCCACAGGGTTCTGACAGGAGAGGCTCCTCTGAGACCCACGCAGTGCCCGCCCTCGGGCTCGCCTTCCTCTGGGCAAGCCTGCCCTGCAGCGCATAACCAGCCCCTACTAGTGACACAGAACCCCAGCTGCCAAGACCCGCTGAGCCACCCTCTGCAGCTAACCAGTGCCCACTCCCAGTGCCCGCTGGGACCCGAGAAGCCCCAAGCACAGGCGAACTGGGACCAGACACCACCTCCCTCAAATCCAACGGCAGCAGAGCCCAGAGCACACAGGGGCCCCCGCCAAGCCCAGAGCATCGAGGTCTTTCTGTTCCCTAACGGGGGCAGGGAGGCCAGAGTCCCCAAGGGACCCAATAAAGTCAGTTTACACATAGAAAGGCGATGTTATGATAGGATTCAGATTTTCAGTTGAATGCCGTAGAGGGGCGTTTTAAAAGTCACATGTAATTTGATTTAATGGGGTGGCCTCCCCTGCTAGGAGGCAATGTGTCAGACAGTGATTCTCATTTCAATGTCTTCATCTGAGGGTGACGTGTACATCAATCTTCCCGTGACAAGGGACGAGGGCAGGTCTCGTAGCCACAGGGCTATAAACAGGGAAACCGAGCAATCCTGAGTTGACAGGGCCAGGCGTTGGCGTGGGCAAGCGTGGCTCTGTCCCCAGTGCAGCTGCAGGTATGGGGGCTGGCCCAGCGCCGTAGCACAAACGATAAACCATGAGCCCGCCCCCAGGGCTCTCTAGGCCGAGGGTCGCCCCGCACCATTCCTGCTGTGAGTCGGGACGCCGGGAGGGAGGGCTGGGGACGGCGGCTCCGACGCCCCTCACGGGTCAGCCCAGGGCCTTGGCACCCTGCTCCCACCCAGGAAGGCCGCATGTTTGCAGCAGGGAAATGCCGTGGTCGGGTGGTCCGTGTTGCCAGAAGGTGAGCCGGCGGCTTGCAAGGGGGTGGGATGTGGCTGGGTGGTGCCAGGCCTGCTGGCAGTCGCCGCAAACCTTGTGCCCATGGAGCAGGCCCCAGCGCCGTGCCCGCCCCGGCCCCTGGGAGGAGAACACTCACCACTAAGTGGCCGCAGGATGAGAGGAGTGTGGTGGGGTCACCAGCCATCCTCGGGGTGCCGGCATGGGGATGCCCAGGTTTTCAGCAGCTCATGTAAGTGGGGTTCGGCCGTTTAAACTGCCTCGCTTTACAACATGGTCAGAATCACTTCAGCTGGGACCACGTGAGCTTCCACGGCAGGTGAGGGGACCGGCTCCGGCCTGCTGCTCAGGAGCTGTCGGCCGGGAGCCTGCACCGCCACCCCACCCCGGCCGGGCAGGGCCAGAGCCTGAAGGGCCAGAGCCCAGCCCTGGAGTGCTGGGGCCGACACTGTGAGGATCCCGCCCCAGGTACACGCGGGCATGGGCGCAGGGACCGCTCGGGCTCTGGGACCCAGAGGGAGAGTGTTGGGCTGAGCCAAAGCCCACTTGGCCAGGAGAGGCCTGGACTGGGGCAGGCCAGACAGAGGCCAGGACTGACCCAGCAGCAGCTCTGGAACAGACCTGGCTCGTGGTCCCAGAAGTCCCTCCTCGGCACCTCACAAAACTGCAGGGGTGGAGAGGCACTCGCACCCTTCCCGAGTGCAGCTCGCTGCAGGGTGTGAGGCCGATGGGACCCCAGGCTACTGAGGCCCCAGGTGCAACCCAGTCTCCCGTCCTTCTGAAACTGCATGGCACTGGCTCCCTCCCGCGGGCCTGGCAGCTCCTCGGCCACCCCACCACAGCACGGCAGCTGCTGCGGAGGGCTCTCTGCTTAAGGAAGCTCTTCGGTGAGGCGAGCCTCAGGGCGGGGTCTGAGCAGACCCGAGGGGAGAGGCTGTGGGCTCACGGGCAGCCTACAGTGCACAAGCGTCAGTGGCTGCGGTGGCCCGGGCTACTCCACCCGGCCCATTCCACCTGCCTCCACGAATCTGGAGCCTTCGCATCGGAGCCGAGCTCTCCAGGCAGGACGCCGAGCATGTTTCATTTCACCGATTCTCAGGGCCTTCAGGGAAGAGAGAGACAGTGGTTGGCCCTTACCCGGAGCCACCGACCCTGGCTAACATGTCACCACAGCACGTCCATCAGCCCTGCCGTGTCCCTGCTCTTGCACATACAGCCGCTGGGCACGGCGGGGCTTTGGGAGAGCGGGGATGCTCGACGCGGAGCCCTGGCCCGTGTCCTCTTAGCCACAGGGGACAATGGCAACGGAGACGTGGTTGCCAAGATTCAAAGGCGCAGGGGCCTGGGGGCAGGGCCTGACTCCGGAGGTTTGCAGGTGGGCACTCTGGGTCGGTTTCTCAGTCCCGGAGACTCCTCGGTTTCACGCGGTCCTGGGTAAAACGTTGACCCCTTCTGGCCCCACCCTGCAGGGAGCGCCCGGAGCCCCTGCTGAGCCCACCCTCCCGGTGCCCCCAATTGAGAGGTGGGCCCCCGTGTGACAAGCAAGGCCGTAACCGCAGTGTTGGCCGGGCAGGGTGGGCGGGAGGGTGTCCCCAGTCAGTCACGCTCCCCCTCCCCAGACATGCAGCCCCACCCCCCCCACCCCCCCAGGAAGCCTTGCTCAGCTGCGCCTGCGTCAGCAGGGCAGAACCAGTGACCAGGAAGTTCCACCCAGGGCAGAGGGCTGGTCCCCAGGCTGTGCTGCCAGCGCGGCGTCGGTTCGGACGAGTAACCCCACTGCGTGCTCCTCAGAGCACGTGCTGGAAACAGCCCCTCGGCGCTACCAGGACTGCTCTGCATAGTCACCACCGTCACCTCCGGTCTCCAATGCTCTCAGGACCCTAACATGCTGACAACTCTCTGCGGGTCCCACCATGTGCACTCGCGTGTGTCACGTGTCAGCGGGTCTAAGCGGTCCGACAAGCCTGTGCCCGTGCTGTGTGAGGGTCTCGCAGCCACAGCACGGGAAAGCCTCCTGGCCAGGAGTAGGACCCGGCCTCCACTCCTCCTCGAAGAACCGACTGCATAGACCCTCACGGTGCGGAGAGTGGTCGCGCCGCATGCCGACGGTCATGGCAAGCTGGGATCCCACCAGAACAGGCATGTCCCCTGTGAGCACGAGGCCTCAGCAAGGACAGGGACGCCCCCGGGACCGCCATACCCCGCTTCTCCTCCACAGGAGCCATGTGGAGCAGCCCCAGCTCGGCCAGGCGTGGGCCGCAGGCAGGCCGAGCTCCGTGCAGGTGGAGCCGTACAGTGGCTCTGTGCCATGGGCAGGCATTTAGCCTCCGAGCACCACTCACCGCGTCTGGACTGGAGACGGTGGCACCAGCCCTCGGAACCAATGCAGGAGCTGGCACGTGGCTGGCAGGTGCCTGGGGCTACCGCCTAGCAAGCACTGAAAGGAAAAACACTAAAAGGCCTTAAAACCAGCCTGATCGGTACACCAGGAAAGCCTGGGCCACTGGGGCGCACGGGGTAGCCGAGAGCTTTGGCACGGCCGACGCCGACGCCAGCCTCCTCCCACCCCAGTCCGTGCTCCTCCGTGTGTGCGTCTCCTCCGCTGGAGGGCTGGTGTGGGCTCAGGGGATGGGGGGTCAGGAGGGGGCAGAGAAAGAGCGGCCACGAACACAGGCACACGCTGGCACCCTGACAGCCAGTTAGTGAGGCCCGGCGGTTCCGTGAGAAAGCCTCGGCACGGCGTCCGACTGCGTCTGCTTCAACAGCGTCCACACCAACAGCTTGGTCTCCAGGCAGGAGGTGGAAACGGCCAGGCCGGCCCTGTGAGACTGCGAGACTGCGCCCGCACTTCCCAAGCACCAAAGCTGACCCCGGCCGCTCTCACGTCCACCCAACAGACGCGACCGGACACCGACGCTGGCCTTCTGCGCCACCTCACTGCAGAGGTCATGAGAGCACAGCTCGGCAAAGCACCAATCTGGACAGAAGATGGCTTTTCCCACACCCTGCGCGATGTAGAAATGTAGACAATATTCTTCCCCAACTTTGAAGATATGGAGGAAATTCTGTCAGAGATGTGAAGAGACAAACTGTCAAGGTGAAATAAAATTTGGGAAGAAGAGCCTGGAAGAGCCCGGAAGAGCCCGGGGCTGGAAGGCAGTGCGGATAGACCGTGGCCAGAGGGGCCCGTGCTCGCGGCCAGGGCTAAGACGCCAGGGCCGGGCGGGAGAGCGGCAACCCTCGCCGGCTGCGCCGTGCCCAGTCACTCCGCGGAGGGGGAGGCGGTGCGGCGGTGTCCTCGCTGTGCATGTGAGGTGGAGCCGGAGCACAGGGAGCTGGGCCTGACCCGCACTGGCAGGGGCAGAGCTCGCTCCTCAGAGCCTGAGCTCTGGCTCCTGCTCACCCTGCACCACAGTGAAAGGAGGGACTTGTCACTCGGTTTACGGAGCTCTCATTTTCCCCAGTGGAGGGGAGCCGTCACAGCTGCTGCTGTGGAGACGGTGTCAGGGCAGGAGGAGGACGCTCAGGAGTACGCACGTGATGGTGCCAGTGGAGGTGGCGGGGTGGCGGTTGTGAGCGTGGTGATGGCGTAGTGAGGACGGTGGGGAGGTGGTGGTGACACAGTGAGGCAGTGACAGTGACGGTGATGGCAGTGGAGTTGGTGTTGGAGATGATGGTGGCATGGAGGCGTGATGGTGGTGGTGGAGGTGCCCCAAGTCCAAGCCCGGAGGCCTCCCCAGCTGGGGCGTGTCCATCCGTGACCAGCCTGGCTGAAGGGGCTCCACTGGGGGTGCCGCCCTGCCCCGTCCTTGCTCTCTCGGTCATGGAGGAGAAAATGAACCGGGGGGGGGGGGGGGTCTGAACCACGTCTCCACATCAAGGAGGGAACATCTCTGACGAGAAACGCCCTAGGTGCAGTAACTGCCGTGTGGACACTGCGAAGAAAAGAGGAATGGAAACGGCTTTTTTGACTTGTTCAGCAAAACTAAAACTGTTCACCCAGTCCCCCGCTGATAAAACGTGTCAGCAACCCAGGCGGAGAAGAGAGCTTTCCTGGTTGATCAGGGGAGCCAACACTAGCCACCACTGCCACCCCACCACCCACAGCAACCCACACCCACCACCACCACCACCATCACTCACAGCCACCACTGTCACCCACTGCCAACACTGCCACCACAGCCACCCACCACTACCACATCCACCCACAGCCACCACTACCACCACTGCCACCACAGCCACCACAGCCACCCACCACTACCACATCCACGCACAACCACCACAGCCACCACAGCCACCCACCACTACCACATCCACCCACAGCCACCACAGCCACCCACCACTACCACATCCACCCACAGCCACCACAGCCACCACAGCCACCCACCACTACCACATCCACGCACAGCCACCACAGCCACTACTGCCACCCACCACTACCACATCCACGCACAGCCACCACAGCCACCACTGCCACCACAGTCACCACTGCCACCACAGTCACCACAGCCACCCACCACTACCACATCCACCCACAGCCACCACAGCCACCACCATCACTCACAGCCACCACTGTCACCCACTGCCAACACTGCCACCACAGCCGCCCACCACTACCACATCCACCCACAGCCACCACAGCTACCCACCACTACCACATCCACCCACAGCCACCACAGCCACCACAGCCGCCCACCACTACCACATCCACCCACAGCCACCACAGCCACCACAGCCGCCCACCACTACCACATCCACCCACAGCCACCACAGCCACCACAGCCGCCCACCACTACCACATCCACCCACAGCCACCACAGCCACCACAGCCGCCCACCACTACCACATCCACCCACAGCCACCACAGCTACCCACCACTACCACATCCACCCACAGCCACCACAGCCACTACAGCCGCCCACCACTACCACATCCACCCACAGCCACCACAGCTACCCACCTCTACCACATCCACCCAGAGCCACCACAGCCACCACAGCCACCCATCACTACCACATCCACGCACAGCCACCACAGCCACCACAGCCACCACTGCCACCACTGCCACGACCATCACCCACAGCCACCACAGCCACCACTGTCACCCACAGGTACCACAGCCACCACAGCTACCACAGTCAACACAGCCAACACAGCCACCACCACCACCACAGCCACCACTGTCACCCACAGCCACCACAGCCACCATTGTCACCCACAGCCATCACAGCTACCACAGCCACCACAGACACCACTGCCATCCACAGCCACCACTGCCCCACTGTCACCCACAGAACACAGAGGAGCAGAGCCTCTCCCAGAGGACGCTAAGGCCGGGCACCAGCCCAGAGTTCCCACGGCTCCCAGGGTCTGGGAGAGGCAGGCAGGACCCCGGGGTCTTGGGTGGGGTGTGGCCCTGCCACACTCTGACTTCAGACTCCGGGCTCCAGGCAGGGGAGCTGGCCCCATTACTCTAAGCCCCTGGGTAACCCATGGTAGCCCGGAGGCACCCAGGGTTTAAGGAGAAAGCGTTTTGGAAACCACGCAGGCACGGGACCCGGAGAAGCCCATGCAGGGCAGCCTGTGGGCCAGGCCAGGAGGAGCCGTGGTGGGAGGGACCATGCCACAGAGGAGGCCTGGAGAGGCCCGTGCAAAGTGCCTCCTATGGCTGTGCGGCTTCGGGAACTCACTCACCCTCTCTGTGCCCTGGTTCTCGCCAACACAGAGCCACGGTCCTGCAGCGCGTGGACAGCTGAGCACTGAGTGGACTTGTGAGCATAAAGCGCTGGGCTCTCTCTCTTTCTTGTCTTTTACCTCTGCTCGCTGCACATGTGACGTGGCAGACGGGCCTCCCAGCACGGACACCCTGCATGGACGCTACTGTGCATGTCACCAGGTAGCTTTTCGCTTTTGCATTCATGAATGCTTTGCTCCTTTTTCTTCCTTGGATCCCCTCCCCCCAGTGCCCACCCTCCTCCCACGCCGCCTCAGGTGCCCTCAGCTGCTCGCCAGGCGTTTACACCGTCCAGTCCTGCATCCGGTGCTGTGTGGGGACACGGTGCCTCTCCTTCACAGCCAGGCATGCTTCGCTCAGCAGTGGCACTGCCGTATCCCCACTCTGTCAGACACCGGGTCTCGCCACGCGCTGTGACTGAGTGCTCCTCCACAGGGTGTACGTGCCGGTCTCCCACCCACTGACCTGCTCTCGGACGTTGGCGCCCCTGTCCTAGCGGTTGTGAATAACGCTGAGTGAACAGTGTGCCTGTGCTTTTCTGGTGTACTGTCCTTGGGGAGCACCGAGGAGCAAGCTGCTGGAGCCTTAGAGCACAGTTGTTGTCACTTTGTCACCTCCCTCCTGATTCTCAGTAAGGCCACCACAAACCCCTGGCTGAGGGACAGATCCCAGGACTCTCCCAAGTGAGGGACGAGTTCACATCCCAAAGGCGACTGCGGTGTGGGGGTGGTCTCAGCGGGCCACCACAGTGGGTCCCGGCGCACGTCTCTGGGACATCTCTGCCACACCTGCTTCCTGATGAGCCCCCGAGCTGGGCCCAGGGGAGCCCCAGGAGTGAGCAGCAGCATGTCTCGGGAAGGACCGTCCCTGAGCTCAGAGCAAACATGGGAACAGAGCTGTTGACAGGGGAGAGAAACCGAGGGTGTGAACACAGCTTGGAGATGCACACGCCCCGCCTCAGCCCTCGTGGGGGGCCCCGAGGGAGCCCCCTCCTTCCTGGAGCCCAGGCCTGGCGAGCCGCAGCTGTGAAGGGAGAGACACGCTCTGGCCGGCTGAGCCCACCAGCTGCAGTGGGCACACTCTTGCCCAGGCCTGCGGGCAGAGGGAAACTTGGGCTTCAGAGGGGGCGGAAGCCGCCTGTGCAGCCTGGTTCTGAAGGAGTGGTTGCTCCAGGAGACGGGGGCTCTGGAGGAGCCAGAACTGGGCCCTGGCGTCCCCGGCAGCCCGGTAGCCCCACGAGCAGCAGCTAAGCTCACCCAGCAGTCTCATTCCTGGCAGAGCCTGAGCCCAACGTAGCCGGGAACCAAGCATTTGGTGCCCCGATCAGCACCCAGACACGGCGTCCCGGCAACCATTCAACCTGGTCTCTAACCGAGGTGTGAGAAGAGGTTATGCAGCAGGACAGAGCAGGGACCACGCCTCTGGGCTGCCCGCCGGGCCTGGGAGCAGTGTAGATCTCACCCCCTCGGGCCTCTCACACCAGGCCGCCCGCCCCGGCCCTCGGCTTCACGCCACAGCTGGCAGAAGGACGGCAGCATCCACTCCAGCTGCACGTACCGGCCCAGGCTGGGTTCCCACTCAGCATTTTCAGTCCAGCTCAGCCGGTCACTCTGGGCTCACCTGGAAACTTGGAAGCAGAAACCACGTGGGGTGGCCCAGAGCCTTCTGTGAACGGCTCCGACTGCTCTGCAGCCTCCCGCAGCCGCTGGCGCTTTACAGATTCTCTGAATCCTCACGGTGGGCCTTTCTCCGTGACACGGACATGGGGGTGTGTCTCGTGAGCGCGGGCGGTTTGGGGCTTCGGGCTGGGTGTCCCGTGCACGGCTACGGGACCGGGTGATTGTGGCCAGGCCTCCCCAGGTGCTATCATCCTGCTGGCCAGCCCACGCCTGCGTCTGAGCCCGGGACACACCTGGAGGGTCGAAGCCCTTGCCGTGATGCTGGGGCTCAGAGCCGCCCCAGCTGAGGGCTCAGTTCTCACAGGCCAGGCATGGAGGAACGGGCTCCGTGAGGAATCTACTCTGCTCACTGCAGGATTCAGTTCTCCCATATCCACGCCCCACCAGGGCCAGGAGGCCTGTCCCCCAGGGGTGGCCACGGCTGCCATCCGGCCCTCTCCAGCCCTCGCAGGTCCTCCCAAACACTCTCAGGCCCCTACGAGTCCTCCCAACTCCTCCCAGACCCTCCCCCTGTGTCCTGGCTCCTGCCCTAGGTGGGCCGGGCCCCATCTGGTGACATGTGAGACTCATGGACTGTTCTAGGCTCACTGAGAGATGGCGCAGTAGCCGAGGAGCCGGAGGCCAGCAGAACCTGGGGTTCACCGAGATGTCCCCACCCACAGAGGCCGCCCCACTGGGCCGGAAAGCATCTGCCTCCCTGTCGCTGGGGCCGTCACTGGGCACACACCCAGGGCCCCAGGGGAAACAGGGTCTCACCTCGGTGGATGACCACAGCCCTCCGGCCGCTTCTCCCGGCTGCTCGTTGGAGGAAGCTGTGCGTGGCAGGCCTCCTGCAGGTTAGGGGCTCCCTCTCTGAGGACTGCGCTCCATTCACATGCAAACCCAGCTATGTGAAATAAATTTACTTTTAAATAAATCATACGATGTATGCATTACAAATCACAGTAATTACAATTAGGGAAAAGCCAGGCACAGACTTACAAATAAGTCAGGCGTTTTCCCAGCAAGCGATCGGATGATGGATTGGTCACTGATGTTCTGACTCGCCGTGTCACCCAGAATCCCATCTGCCGTCCTCGGGCGCTCTCACAGGCCGGGTTCCCCTGGGCTCCAGATCTTCCGTCCTGTGGACCTGCATTCCGAGGACAGTGGGGGTGGCGGGTTTCCCCTGCCTGGCGGCTGTGACTGGTGGAACTGTCTCCCTCCTCTGCTTCTCAGAGTCACCTCGGTGCCTCGGGTCACAAGTCGCGTTGGTGCCCATCTACAGCCAGAGGGAGTAAGCGGTAACTACCAGCTTAAGCCATTCAGAACGTTAGTAACAGACAGAGCACTCTTCCCAAAGGAATTTAAAGGAATGTTTCTAATATCCGCTGTGCTGTACCTCAAGCAAAATTAACAGTTTTCTTAAACGTGACTAAAGAGAGAGACAGAGAGGTGCCGAGAGCGGCAGAGACAGAGAAGCCCAGAGAGAAGCAGGGAGAGGCAGAGACCAGGGCCCCACTGAGGTCTCGGCAGCATGGCCCCACCTGGACGTACACAAAGAAACGAATACGCAGGAAATAGCAGGGACACAGCCGTGGGCAGTCTAGCTAACTTCTCTGCAGGAAAGCACGTCCCTGATCGCGAAGGTCTGAAACACCGTGAGTGGCCTGGACACAGGACCTTCCCCAGACCCAGCGCGGACAGCGGGGAGACACTAGGGCAGCCCTGTCTGTGCTCGGAGGAACCCAGGGACACTCAGGGCCAGCGGTGCTGTGGTCACTGCGTAGCTCGTGGGGCTCACGGGGCAGTGTGAGACGGGGCGCGTCCTCGATGTCTGCCTCGCCCTTCTCTCCCCTAGCAGCGTCTGCAGACGTGGTCCACAGACCTCCCATGTCCTGGTGCTGGGCACTGCCCCAGCTCCGTGAGGAGAGACTGCGGGACAGTGTCAGAGCCGACCTCAGTGCAGTCTCGATCTTCCCCAGGTCAGAACCGTGCGCGATGAGCAACAGACGCCGTGTCTGGGCCGAGCAGTTTCCCCCTTCCCCCGGGGAACGGTAGCTGAGCGGCCCGCAGCCTGTCTGCAGAGCCCAGCCACCCCTGCAGGGCTGCACACAGCACGGGGACCCCCGTGGCCTTCCCTGCAAGGCCGCGGACCCTCCAGCCCGGGCTCCAGAGGACCAGCGCAACTTCCAGCCGCCTCTCCAAAATGAAAACATCATTTTCCTTCCGTCCGTCGCAGCAGGTCTGAAACTGCCTCTGATAATTAATCTGCTGGGAGAAATCAATACTCCACCTGGGCGAAGATGAAACGACCCGCAGCGGAATAAACTTCACGGCGACGCTTCGGCGGTCTCCGCGAGCACGGTGCACACTGCGGCTGTGGGGTCTAAGTAAACAGTGCGTTCTTGGAAACCAATCCCACCCGGAGCCAACTGCCCCAACGGTGCCCGCGGGGTGGCCCTTGGTGGTAAATGCAGCCTTTGTTCCGCAGAGCCAGCGGAGGTCCCTTCTCCCGCCAGGTGCACCAGCGTCTGCAGTCTGAGAGCTGGGGGGAGGGTGGGGGGCCGTGAGCCGTTTATCACGGCCGAGAGAGTGCTGGCCTGTCCTCTGGGCGGCTTTTAGTTTCACTTCATTTTATTGTTGGGGTTTGGGTTCTGAGTTAACCACCCTCTAGCAAGCCGAGCCGAGCCTCTGCACAAACCTCGTGTGCACGCATTGGAGTTCCATCCGGTGCTCACCTGGACGCCTACAGCTCTGCGGGATGAAGTGAGTGCGGGGCCAGCCGGGCAGCTCATCCCACATGGCTGACGTCGTGGGTCAGATCTCAGACTTGCAGCTTGAAAACACACCAGGCTCGTGTGCGCGTGTCCCGCATCCCGGGTGAGTGGGGAGGCCGAGGGTGGCCATCCTCCCAGGGGCGATTCACACTTTCCCTCTCTCCCCCCCTCTGTGTGTGTCCCCGGGCGGCGGTGACAGTGGTTTGGGTCTCCTGCCATCAGCTCATGGGCCCCAGAACTGTCTGACTGCCTAAAGGCCCAGGCGCCTGGGAGGGACGGAGCCGGAGCAACGGAGTCCGAGGTGGCAGGTCACTGGGTGTCGATGAGAGAATGTCATCGTGGATGACCCTCTCTCCCGCCCACGGGCCCCTGCTGCCCGGCCGCGCTCAGGCCAGCTGGGCCTGGTCTGCGGTCAGGGAGGGCAGGGAGGAGGGGCCAAACCGCAGCACGTGCTCTGTGGCGGCCTGCTGGCGTGCTGGCGCGCACGCTCCGTCAGTCCCCGTGGTGCTGAGCCCAGGGTCTGCACCAGCTCCAGGGGGCAGGGGACCGTCAGACTCTCAGCCCTGGCTTCCCCTCTCAATAGCTGGATGATGCACGACTGGGAACCGAAGTCTCTCGGCTCACAGAAACAGACACCCAGGCTTCGCTGGGCTCTCTTACCCACTTCTCCTGTGGACACGCTGAGGTTTTCCCTGGAGTTCGGAGAGGGCTGAAGTGATTCTGGACCTCCCTGTGGGGAGTGGCGAAGGCCTTCTCCCCGTGGCATGGGTTGATCCCTTCCCACTCCCCTCCGCCCCGAGCCCCCGACCTGCATTCAGTGGGCGTCCCGAGCCCAGCCGCAACCACTAGCAGCCAGGCAGGGGATCCCCAGACCGCCCTGCGTAGCCCTGAGTGTCACCTCGCTCCAGTCCCTTGGAGGCTTCGGGGAGGAGAGAGCCAGGGAAGAAGGTGAGGGAGGATCTGGGCTATCGGGTCCAGGCCTCGCGTGTCCCTAACCGGCACCCCACCTCTCACTCAGGGGGAGCCAGCCGGGGAGCCGTGAGTCGGTACAGGGAGCTTGGCCGGTACCTCCTGAGCTGGACAGCGTCCGAGGGACAGCCGAGGGGCCCCGGAGCAAGCCCAGGCCTGGAAAGCTCTCGGTCTGCCCGCTCTGCCCGCTCTGCCCTGACCGTGCTCCAGAGCTGCCCATGTGTGCACGGCCACTGCGACGCTGCACCTGCCCTCTGGGCATGCTCTGCTGAGCCCCAGCCCAGACACCGTCCAAACAGGTGGGTCTGCCCAGGGCCGCCGCTGCTCCGGAAGGCTCAGCCCACACAGGGGCAGCTGGTCTGAGGGGCCGACTCGCAAGCTCGGGCCTGCCTGTCCACTAAAAGATCACTAACCAGGGACCTGCAGATGGCGTAATGGCTACGTCGCTGGACTTCCACATAGTTGATGTGGTTCGAGTCCTGGACCCGGTAGCTTAAACTCACGCCAGGTGCATGTGCGTGCATGCCCAAGATCCTGAGAGGACACTGGAGGAGAGGGCAATGTGGCATGGCCATCCCCCCAGAAAGTGACTTCTCACTTTCTATTGCTCTGTCTCTCCAGCAAGCTCACAAGCTCTACAGCTAAAGGGAAAAAAAAAAAAAAAAAAAAAAAAAACTCTCTCTAAAAACAAAGATCATTAATCACCACCCAGTTTGTGAGTCAAGGAGACCAGGCACTATACAACGAGGTCGCGGCCCCCAGGAGGACCTAGCCACCCCAGAGCGTCCAGCTGCCCCCGCCGCCCACAGCCAGACCATCCATCACACGCCCACCGAGGCCGCCTGCTGACCGCGATGCCCAGAGCCAAACGGTGCCATCGCGGGGCTGGGACGGAGCCCAGCCGTCCTCAGCCCTGGGTGTCAATCAACTGGGCCATGTGGGGAGCAGACAGTAAGGCGGGTCAGATGAGCCCCAGGGGACGGCCTATTCCTCCCAGGCCTTGCTGAGAGTGTCCCAGACCCCGCTCTGCGGCGGGGCAGGCTCGGGGGCTTTGTGGCACAAGCGAGCAGGGGAAGCAGCACAGGGCGGCTCCCTCCCGGGCTTGCTTTCCCGCTACGTGCTCCTGCAGACGTCCCCAGGCGCGATGGTCCTGCCCTTCCCTGCCGAGGGGTGAGACTGTGCAGCCGCGCAGCGTCCAGAGAAAGCGGGAGAGGCTCCAGCGAGCGCCCTTGGCTCCCCCCACGGCGGGCAGCCGTTTGCAAGGATGGAAATGCTGCACTGTGAAGACAAGGGCCATGCCCAGCCACGTGTCAGCGAGAAGCACGGCTGGTATGTGAGGGAGGCGACGGGGCCAGGGCAAAAGGTCCCCAGAGGATCTCTGGGTAGAAACTGAAGCCACGTGGAGGGCCGGAAGGGCCGCCACTGGACCCGAATCGCACTTTGCCTCCCCGTCAGTCTTCGTGGAGACCCTGGGCTCAGCTCTGCGGGCGTCCCCAGGGTGAAGCGGGTGGGGCCTGGCTCCGAGGTCAGCAGGCGCGATAGTGGCAGAGCCACCCACACTGCCACACGCAAAGCTGTTCCAGCTCAGGAGTCCTGGGTGGAGGGGGAGCCACACACCTGCACAGGAAAGGCACGCTGGAACGTGCCCGCTGTCCCTGCTCGTCTCAAAGACCTGTGTCCCCGCAGTCTGCCGCGGGCAGGAGCAGCCCCGGACGCCCGCTGCACCACTCCCTTGAGCAGAAGGCCGGGGCCTGGCTGCTCTGCTTCGTGACGGTGCGGCCGTCCTACCACAGCTGGCCAGCGTCACTCACCATCTTGCCCAGGAGTGTCACAAGTCGGCCACTCCTGACAGGCCCCAGCAAAGAGGAACAGAGTCCTGGGGCTGCACCGTGGGCCGCAGCTGGGGGCAGGGCTGTGGAGGCTGTCCAAGGCAGCGGTGCCACAGTGGGCACAACCGGCTGGACAGAGGCCTGAGACACGCTTCGGAGGTGGAGACAGTGCCTGCCCGCGCGAGACGGAGGGGCGGGGCCGAGGAGCATGAGGATCAGGTTCCCGCTGACCACGCGGCCCAGGGCCTCCACAGGGACCACGCTCGCGGGCACTGGCATCTCCGGGCGCAGTTGGAGCCTCTGTCATGGACCAGGCTCTGGCCTCCAGGTGGTGGCCATGGCTGCGAGTCTGGCAGGACACGGCCTTGTGGTCAGGGAGAGAGGACACACTTTAAGCACAGTCGGTGAAACAGGAGGACAGTCAGCGCGTAGATCACCGCAGCCGTGGCAGGCGGAGGGCAGCTGGTGAGATGGGGGGTCGCAGAGAGAGGCAGGCTGGGGTCCGCTCACGCCAGTGCATCGTGTAAGAGTACGGATTAGCGACCGTAAGGACAAGGTCACAGATCTGGAGGCGTACCTGGCCTGCCGCCACTGCTGGGCTTTCCAAATGCGCCCAACAGGCCGCCACGAAAGGGGGCCGTCCATTTTGGTTTCAAATAGTAAAGAATTCCTCAGCACAAAATATGTTATAAACTAAGTCAAATGACCAAGTATAAAATACATCTACAACACAAGTTACAGAAGCAGTCCCTTATAAATCAATAACAAACGAACAATTGAGGATTTGAGGATAATGAGTAAAAATGGCTGACGGATATCTGAAAAGATGTAGCGTGATTCTGCCACACTCCACTGGACTTCCGGCAGCCAGTGGTTTCATGCCCTCCCCACCGCCCCCACTCGGGGCACAGAACACAGATCCTGGGGCTTGAACATCGTTCCAGGCACATGTGTGTGTGCCCAAAGGCTCAAGAGGAAAATGCAGAAGGGATTGCGTGGGGCCATCCCCCCTGCAGGGTGGTTTCCCTTTTTCCCTCTTTCTCTCTCTCTGTCTCTCTAGTGTACATGCCCTACAACAAGAACTAAAACTATGGGGCCAGCAGATGGCGTAATGGCTGTGTCGCTGGACTCCCCTGTAGTAGACTGTGGTTCGAGTCCTGGACCCAGTGGCTTAAACTCACACCAGGCGCATGTGCATGCGTGCCCAAGATCCCGAGAGGAGAATGGAGGAGAAGGGATTGCGGTGTGGCCATGCCCCCGGGGGGTGATTTCTCGCTTTCTGTCTCTCTCTGTCTATCTGGCGAGCACACACGCCCTATAGCAAAAAACCTCTCAAAAAAAAAAAGAAAAAAAGACTGAAAATAAATAACATAATTAATTCCTTAATTAAGATCATCGATAAGGAAATATAATATCTGAGCCCTAAAACCAAGAATGAGAACACCTCGGCAGGGTACAGTAAGGCTGTGACTCCCATCCTCCACACTCTGTTCAAACTCTGGCTAGGAGAGCCTTCTTACCTGTCACGGAGGGGTGTGTGTGTGTGTGTGCACGTGCACATGTATGTGTGTGATTGTATGCACACGTGTGTGTTCACGTGTGAGAGTATGTCCGTGTGTGTGCACACATACGTATGCATGTGTGCATATGTGTATGTGGGAACACTGTGTGCATGTGTGCACATATGCATGTGTGTATGTGCGTGTATGTGTGTGTTTCTATGTGTGCACGTGTGCACATGTGTGTTCGCTTGTGTGAACATGTGTGTGCATGTTCGTGCCTGTGTGTGCATGCATTTGTGTGTGCGCGTGCATATTTGTGTGCATGTGTGTGTGCGTGTGTGTGTATTTGCAGGGTTGCCAGAGAAACCGCCATCGGGAGAGAAACCTCCAGCTGTACGAGACAGTCACTGCGGACTTGGTACAGAGACGCAGAGACGCACCCCAGACGCTGTCTGCAGACTAAGGGCCTGGAGGCTGCGGAGTGACGGTCTGAGGGCCCGGTGTGCTGCCGGTGTGAGGCACAGAGCCAGGCACACCACGTCTGAGAGTAGAAGACAGAGCACATGGGAAGATGTCGGGCCCCGTTGTTCGGCCCAGCCCCGGGGATGGGGAGGCTGAAGCTCGCCCCCACTGGAAAGGCCGACCCTTACTCAACTTGCCAGTTCCCGTGCTGACCTCAGACACGCCAGCTCTCTGGGCGTCAGGTAGCCCAGTCACGACATCACACCACCTGCCAGGCACCGTCAGTCCTGCCCCTGGGACGCTGACGTGCAGAAGACACTGGTCCTTCTTTTTCTTCTTTTTTTTTTATGTTTTTGCCATAGGGCATAGGTGCTCAGCAGAGAGAGAAGAGATGGAAGGTGAAAAATCCCCCTGCGGATGGCCACTCTGAACTCTCTGCTCCTCCATTCTCCTCCTGGGATTTGGCCATGCAGGCACACGCTCCCGGTGTGAGTTTCAACTCACTGGATCTGGGACTCCAACTGCTGTCGGCATGTGGGAACCCAGGGCTTTACCACCATGCCACCTGCCAGGCCTACACCAGGCCTCCTTAAGACTCGTGTCCACCCTCTCTCATCGCCTCTACGCTATAATCACCGCAGGGCCAGCAGGCCCAGGCCACCGCAGTCAGTGGGCACAGGACTGGGAAGAGGACCTGTGTACAAGGCAAGGAGGACCCAGAGCGGCGCCAGGACACGCCATCCTCACCGAGGAATCGCGAAGCTTTGCCGGCAGTGTAGACAGAAGCCTCGAGACTGTGCCTGGCATGCAGCTGAGGGAGGTCGCACCGAGAGGAGGAGTGGGTCAAGAACTAAGCAGGAGGGTGGCCGTGGTACGCCTGCATCGACACCTCACTGTGCTACCTCCGGACACGAGCTGTGGGACCGGGCAGCATAATGGTTACAGTGCTGGACTCCTACATAGCTGACTGCAGTTCAAGCCCTGGACCCGGTGGCTTAAAACTCAGCCCAGGCACATGTGCGTGCATGCTCAAGATCCCAAGAGGAGACTAGAGACACAATTGCGACATGGCCATACCCCCGGGGGGTGGTTTCTAGCTTTCTGTTTTTCTGTCTCAGGCGAGCGTACGCTCCCTATAGCAGGTAAACAAGTAGACAGCAACGTTGCCCTGCAGCCTGCTCGGTGAGCAGACCACAGCTCAGACCCAGGCCGTCTGCGTGCACGGAGCAGAGTCGGGTGGTCCAGACACACTGGAGGCCGTTATCCGGAGGCACAGGGACGGTGGAATGGGTGCACGGTGCAGTGTGCCCCTGCGCCCAGGACACCAGCTCATGCCGTGGGGGACGCCTCCCCAGGTGCCAGGGCCGAGCCAGGAGCCAGCAGGCGGTTCTCTAGGCTGAGCTGAGATGAGCGAGGCCGGCAGCGGCTTCCTGAGTTCTCGGGGTGCTGACGGCCTCAACCCAGGGGCGGGGAGCTGTGGTGACCCGAGGGTGTGGCCTGCAGAGACCCTGGCTGTCCCACGTGGCCCAGGGCGCATCAGGATGACCCTGCTGCTCCTGCCACGCTCCCTCCATCTGGCGGGGACACGGCTCTCGGACGGGTTGGGACGCAGGAGAGAATGAAGAGGAAGGGAGTTTGGCCAGCGCCGTCAGTCGCGGTAGGCACATGGCGCAAAGCCGTCCAGTGTCAGCGCCTGGAAGGGGGCACGGCAGGAGCCAGAGGGACAGGGGGACAGCCAGAAACGCGAGCTACAAATGAAGCGGCAGCGAGTAGCAGCGCGACGCCTTGGAGAGAAACGGGCCTGTCCAGAAAGGCCTCGCGCCGAGGAGACGGAGCTGCACCTCTGCCCGCACCACAGGCCAGGATGCGCCCCGGGCGGTACGAAACCACTAAGGACAGAGAGCAGGGCCGATACGGAACGGCTTCTCAACAGAGACGGGGACAGTGAAGGTCAGGCCCGCAGAGCGTGACCGCTTCTGTCACTGCAAATTTTCTATGAAAAGATACTTTTAAACAAGGTTTTTAAAAATGTTTCTTTCTTCCATTTTTAAAATTTGCTGTGGGATGCATGCCCTCACTGGAGAGAGACGGAGAGACAGGAGGCGAGTGAGAAAGCACACCTCTGGGGGTGGCCACTGCGTGGGATTTAGGGCATGCACGCACACACGCCTGGCCTGTCAGTCAAGCTGCAAGTCTGGGGCTCGAACCACACAGTCGGCCTTGTGGGGTCCAGCCTCCTCAACTGCCACGCCACAGCTGTCGCTGGGTGAGGTTTTAAAGAGGTGGTGTTCTGAGAGGAGGCGCCTGCATCATATCCAGGACACGTAAGGGCCCTGTAACCGGGACAGACACCGCCGATGGCCCAGGGCACACTGCGCCTCCTGGGTGCCTCAGTGGGCCCTCGGTGGGCCCTGTGTGGCCCTGGTAACTGCCGGCCCCGACGTTTCACAGGCAGTGTGGAGAGGAGGGCAGGCGGGAGCTTTCACACCCTGCGAGCTCCTCCTGCACCCCAGCCCCAGGAGACGCCAGGGAAAGCCTCACACGCACACCCTGGGAGGCCTCCCAGCACTGCCAGCGGGCCCCAAATGCAACTGTCCCCGTGCTGAACCGAGTCCTCCCACACAGCCCGACACAGCCAGCCCTGTGTGGAACGGGACCGTACCTACAGGGCAGAGGCGTGAGTAAGCCCCCGCTGGGGAGAGAAGCTTGTTCTGAACCCCCCGGTGGCCGCTCTCGTGACCCCTTCTGAGAGAGAGGCTGAGGGAGTGGGGACAGACCACACAGGGCACAAGTCTGGAGCCACGTGGTCACAAGTCAAGGAGTGTCTGGAGCCCAGGGAGCCGGGGAGGCGGGGACCCTCCCCTGGGGCCTCTGGAGCAAGACAGCCCTGCAGACCCCTCACTGCAGGGACCACGAGGGAATACCGCTGTCGTCTGAGCCCCACCTGGTAGCCGTCCCCAGGAAGCCACCGTGACTCCCGACCCAGCCAGTACAGAGCGGCTGATTCATCTGAGGGCTTCCTGGGCCCTCTGTCGTCAGAGCTGGAGGAAACCCACTAGAGCACGCACTGCGTGTCTGAGCGACTGAGCTGAGTCTTGCACGCTCAGCAAGCGAGCGCGGGAGCGTCGAGCAGCCGGGACGTGTGAGTGGACAGCGTGCAGCCCCGGGCCGCGGTCCAGGGTGGCCTCTGAGCGGCCATGGGTGGCTGCAGTCTAGGGAGGGATGCGGTGATCTGGGGGGGATGTGGCGGTCTCGGGGGGACACGGAGAACCCACAGCAACTGCAGCATTTACTTCTATGAATAAATCTAAAAGCTAAGGCCGTGGCCAGCAGGTGGTGTAGAGGTTCAGGCTAGACTCCCATGTGGTCAACTGCAGTTCAAGTCCCGGACCCAGCGACTTGAAACTCACACTGAGTGTGTGTGTACATGCCCAAAATCCTGAGACTTGAGGACAAGGGATTGCAGCGTGGACGTCCCCCCTCGTGGGTGATTTCGCCATTTCTGTCTGTCTCTCCAGCAAGCGTGTCCTATAGCAAAGTCTCTCTCGGGAAAAAGCTCGCGTGCGTTGTTCACCTCTGCCGTGGCAGGCTGGAGGCCCACGTCTGTTCATGCATCCCCGGGTGTGCCATGGTTTCATTCTTTTTGAAATAGAAGAGTTAGAATAAATAATAACTTTAAAACGTGCAGGGTTCCTAAGCTGATGCCCCCGGCGGGCACAGTTCTCCCAGGCAGATGTCTCCACGCTCGTCTGCGAGTCTGCGCTCGGCAACTCTGACCGCCGCAGCCCGGGAGAAACAAGCTCTCCGGCACCTTCCAATTGACATCTATCTGTTTAATAGTTTAAATTCTATTGCCTTTTTAATGTCCTCGTAACGCACCATTCATTTTGTCGTGCCATCTCTGGAAAAATCTAATCTTGATCTCCCGCTCCCCATTTTTCTTAACTCTTTAATAATAACCCGGTGATGGCACAGCAGAATGGAGATTGCTTCTGAAGAACGTCGTAATAAATAAGTGTCGGCATATTGCCCCGGATTTGCTTACTTTTGATTTAAAAAGACAACATTTCATCTGAGAACCTGGAGCTCCGCGCATGCATCAGCGCGGGCAAGGCCGGGGGAGCGGAGCGGGGCAGCCCTCCTCACCCGCACACGCACACGCACATGCACACGCATCTGAAGGCAGGCGCGCCCTTGCACGTCTCATGCTGAGAGGGCGGGCACACGGCACCAGCCGACAAGGGGGAGCGGGGGCGTCTCACCCCGGTGTGCGAGGATGGGGTGAGGGCCACGCCTGTTTGGATTCTGCATGGAGAGCTGCTCCGAGACCTGCAGAGCAAACGCGGACACCGACCACGTGAGGGTGGCTCAGAGCAAGCGGACCAACGGGGCCAGACCGGAATGCTCTCCGGAGACCCCTGAGGCGGCCTCACCCCAGTTCTAGCTTCTTTCTAGACATGGGCACGGGACCCCTCGCTGTTCGTGATGCTCCGGCGTTCAATGCCATCTACCCTCAGAGAGGGACCGTGACACGGTCAGCCCGACGCCTACTCACAGCAGGAGCTGAGGCTGGAAGACATGAGCCCCTGGGAGGGTAGGCCCTTGCAGGCTCTGCGCTCTGGCCCAGAGACGCCGTGACTGCCTCTCGGCCATGCTGTTCTACCGAATGCTGGCCAGTGCCTGGACCCTCAGATGACCTCTGACCTGCCCTCCCTGTTGCGGGGGCCTCCTCAGCTCGGTGACCACAGTCATCTCCCACGAGCCACGTCTGAACAGGTCACTTCCACGCGGAAACGCTGCCCAAGTGACCCCGGAACGGCATCCCAACTGTCCCCATCAAACTCCTCTCACCTCCCGCATCTAGATGGAAGCTCCAGCCAAGTCCCCAGTCCCCCCAGGCTGGAAGTGTCCCCGCTCCTCCGGGCCATGATACGTGCTGGGCCACTCCTGCCCCCCACCCCGTCTCATGGTGGACCCTCGGCTACAGGTGGTGGCTCTGGCCACCCTGGCCTCGGTTTCTCGGATGCCCCGAGGCAGGGTCGGCCTGCACCTGTCAGGCACCTTCCCATCCATGTAGGGCTGCCTCCCACCCTCCTGGGACACTCCAGGGCGCTGCCAGCACAGTGGACCTGCAGCTCCAGCTGGCTCTGCTGGCCCCTTCCCGGGTCAGAGGCCAGGGCAGGGCAGAGCACAGCCCCTCCTCCGGTACCCACGAGATGGCCTCTGCAGGCTCTGTCTGGCTGTGACCAGGTGGCCCCCACCTCTCACCGGCTGTCTGGCTATGACCTGCTGCACCCCCACACACACACAGGCTCTGTCTGGTGTGGCCGGTGGCCCCGCAGGCTCTGTCTGGCTGGCTGTGATGGGGCGGGCCCCACCTCCCGCTGCCTGTGCGTGGCTATCCTCGGTGTGGAGAAAGTGGCCACAGGCGCCGGGGACCTGAGACAGAGAAGGGGCCCTCTGAGCCCGTCTGTGCAGCCCCTGCCAGCCTGGCCCACCTGGCCGTCCGAACAGATGAGGAAGGTCTGCCCCGTCTGCCGCCCTGTGAGGGTCACACCGCCCCCACCGCCTTCCCGGGCGCTCCAGTGCCAGCACCAAAGCCGTCCAGTCAGTAGGAACAGCGTCTGGACAGGCACAGGCCGGGGACCAGTGGGCCAGGGGCCGGGCCGTGACAGAGCTCCATGCCCCCTGAGGCCGGACCACACGGAGGTTCCCAGTTCAAGTCCAGAGCACACCAAGTACCAGGCATGGACCCTGCTCTGGCTGGCTAAATCCGGGACAGGGAGCAGGGCACTGCTGGGGTCACTGTCACTTTCTCTTTCATGCTTGGGATAAATAAATACACTTCTACAAGTGGGAGTTAGGGAATTCTCGTGATAAATAAATACACTTCTACAAGTGGGAGTTAGGGAATTCTCGTGGGAAAAGGAGAAAGAAAAAAGAAAGGGGAGGAGAAATAAAGGAAAGAAGAAAGGAAGGTAGGAGGGAGGGAGGAGGAGGGAGGGAGGGGGGAGGAAGGGGAAGAGGAAGGGGGGAGGGAGGGGGAGGAAGGGGGGAGGAAGGGGGGAGGGAGGGGGAGGGAGGGGGAGGAAGGGGGAGGAAGGGAGGGAGGAAGGAGGAGGGAGAAAAAATGAGCAGCAAGCTCCTTGCCCTGGGAGACACCTGGGGCGGCCGCACCCGTGTGGAGGCACAGCCAAGATTCCGGTTTGGGACGGGCTGGACTGATGAGCCCGGAGTTTCCGAAACATTTGGAATCTCTGGTTATGGGGCGAGACCAGGCCCAGAGTCCTTGCGTCCCAGGTTCTGGGGCTCAGGAACACGTGCCTACAGTTCCCCCCTGTGACCACTGGGCGTCACCTCGCTGACTTGAGCTGCGGGCCACTGGGTTCCAGGACACAGGGACGGCCCAGGACTTGGCACGGGGCGGACCGTATCCAGAGACAGGAGCTCGGAGCCTCGCTGACTCATCGCCCCTTTGCTGATCCCATCGCTCCTAAAACCAAACAAGTTTTTACGTCGTAAAGCCAGAGAGACGCAGAGGACAGGGTTTAGCAGAGAAATTTGCAATGTCGCGCCCGGATCTTAACAAGCAGTGACCGGGCCACGCGAGATCGAGATCCGAGACAGCCCCAACAAACAGGAGGCAGGGCGGCCTGGGGGGCAGAGCCCGGCGCTCAGCGGAGTGCTCACCCCGGGATGCGGCTGGCGCGGTCCCTGACTCCTGACGGCCTGGCCTGTGTGGCCCAGCGGGGCAAGGCCTGCAGGCCCTCGAGGTGCGTCAGCCCATGGAAAACCAGAAGGCGGGTTTTCGGGATTGTGGGTCAGAAAGGGAACAAGCATGCTGACTGGACAGTTCTCAGCTGGGGTCGCGCTGCTTCCTGATCAGAAAGCCGCCCTGACCCGGCCTCCAGATAAACCCGCCCAGAGCCCTGCAGGCCGCGTTCGGGACGCCTCCCTGCCTCCGGGGCCCTTCTCAATGAACGCCCTGTGCTGCCCCCTCCACTTCCGGCCCTCACAAGGGTGGGCCGGGAATTCGGCCAAGTCAGAAATCCTGCGGCCATGGCCTGTAGGAAGTGATGACGGGGCCAGCAGGTGGTGGAAAGGGGACATGGCAGGACTCCCACCTAGTCAACCGCAGTTCGGGTCCCAGACCGGGGGCTTGGAACCCGCACTGGGCATGTGTGCGTGCACGCCCTATACCCTAAGAGGAGGACGGAGAAGGGACTGCAGAGTGCCATCCCCAGGGGGTGGTTTCTCACGTTCTGTCTCCTGATGGGAAAGTCTCCCTCTAAAGAAGAAGAAATGAATGATGGCGTCCACCCAGAAAGCAAGCTCCCGGGACAGCCACGCTGTGGGCAGACGCTGCCGTGGCTTCCGGCCTCCACAGCCCCTGCTGGGGCTTTGCCCAGCACACGTCGCCGGCCCCCAAGCCCAGCTGAGACCCTATGGCTCCTCCCAGGTCCTCCGATCACTTCTGGCCGCTCTGTGGGCCCTGTGTGCAGCGTCCCCAGGTCTGCCCAGACCCCATGGCCCCCCACAGCTCCCACAGAACCCCCAAGGCCCTGCCCACAGCCCCGACATCCCCCACCCCTGCCCGTCCCTCACAGTTCCCCCAGAGCCTGCCCACACCCACGCACTCAGCCCCCCACGGTTCTCCCACAGCCCTGCCCACACCTCCCACATCCACCCCACACCCCTGCCTGTCCCTCACAGTCCCCCCACAGCCCTGCCCACACCTCCCACATCCACCCCACACCCCTGCCTGTCCCTCACAGTCCCCCCACAACCCTGCCCACACCTCCCACATCCACCCCACACCTCTGCCTGTCCCTCACAGTCCCCCCACAACCCTGCCCACACCCACACACTCAGCCCCCGACACCTCCCACGGCCCTGCCATACCCACACACTCAGCCCCCCACCGTCCCCCCGACAGTCCTGCCCACACCCACACACTCAGCCCCCCACCGTTCCCCCACAGCCCTGCCCACAGCCCTCCACACCCCCACCCACACCCATAGCCCCCCATAGCCCTGCCCTGGTCTAGCGCCCACTGGGCAATGTTGTTAGTTAGGGCCCAGGCGCCTGGCCCAGCCCATGCAGGAGCACTGCCATCCCCAGTCCACTTCCCGGGAGCTGCCCAGCGGGTGTGCAGGACAGCGGGTGAGGGCAGCAGCTGGGCAGCTGGAGGAGTGCGGCCTCTGCTCGAGCTCAGGGAAGCAGGGGCCGCCGCCCAAGGGCGCAGAGACTGGGCAGAGCGCAGGGCTCGGCCCGTTGCCCCCTGAAGCCAACTCCTCCACCGCCCGGCTGTCTGCTGACCCCAGCTCCTCGGCGGTGGCAGTGGGGCCTCATGGACCCACAAACCCTAAGAGTCTGAGGGGGCATTGGCCCGCCGGGGCGGGGGTCTCCACAACCCAGCCCCTGGGCCACTGGCCAGTTCAGGCTCTGCACCCGCAGCCTGCTGAGGCCGGGCAGTCCAGCACCTGCTAGAGCCGAGAGGGACGTCGTGGAGGTCCCTGCAGAGGGGAAGCCCCCCGTCCGTGCGCTGTCGCCGCCTGGACTCAGCACACAGCAGCTAACTCGCCCCCCCTGCTGAGACGAAATGGCGTGCCCGGGACACCCAGCCCCGGGCCTCGGGCCGCTCCTGAGCCTGGGAGGCCCTGCCTCCGGGAGCTGCCGGCCAGGCACCAGCGGCCGCCCAGGACAGGCGTGAGGGACCGGAGCCCAGCTGGCTCTGCGCAGCCATCCTCTCAGCAGCAGCGGGCACGGGTTCTTGCGCCCCGTCAGTTAAAATCCCACTTTTAAGAATACTGTGGGGACCAGCCGGTGGCCTAGTGGTTATGTCGCTGGACTCCCACGTGATCAACAGTGGTTCAAGTCCCAGACTCAGGCGGCTTAAAACTCAGGCCGAGTGTGCATGCCTGCCCAAAATCCCAAGAGGAGAAAGGAGGAGAAGGGGTTGTGATGCGGCCATCCCCCTGGGGGCAGTTTCTCGCTTTCTGTCTCTGTCTCTCTCTGTCTTTCCTGCAAGCGGACATGCCCTAGAGCAGAACCCTGTCTAGAAGAAGAACGCTGTGGGTGGGGCCAGCAGATGGCACAGAGGTACGGCACTGGACTCCCCCCGGCCGGCCGCAGCTCGAGTTCCGGACCCTGGGGCTAGAAACTCACGCTGGACACGTGCACGTGTGTGCCCAAGCTCCTGGAAGGAGAGGAGAAGAGAGGGAGACGGCACGGTGACGCACTGGCGGCTGGCCGCCCTGGTGTGCAGAGCGGCAGGGTGTGGTCTCACTCTGCAGCAAGCCCTCTGCACGCCTGCCATTTCTAGATCCTTCACGCACACACGGTCTCTCACACACACACAAACAGTGCTTCACCTACACGCCTGACCCCTCACACGCACACGCACAATCCCTTATGCACACACATGCACGTGTTTGCTCACATGCACACACGGTCCCTCCTGCACACATGGTCCCTCTTGCACACACACACACGCACACACAATACCTCATGCACACACCTGCACATGGTTGCTCACGTGCACACATGATCCCTCCTGCACACACGGTCCCTCCTGCGCACACAATCCCTCATGCACACACATGCACGTGATTGCTCATATGCACACACACGGTCCCTCCTGTACACACGGTCCCTCCTGCACATACACACACAACCCCTCACTCACAGTGGAACTCACTATAGGAATCCGTCCTACTGTCTGTGTGGCTCCACTCTGCAGCGGTAAAAGTGGCGATGTTTTCTTTCTCAGAAGTGAGAGCAATGCCAATCAAAGTCCCAGACACATTCTTCACAGACCTAGAAAAGACAATCATAAAATTTGTCTGGAATCATAAAAGACCCCGTATTGACAAAGCAATTCTACACAAGAAGAATGGAGTGGGTGGGATCTCACTCCCCGACCCAAAAATATACTACAAAGCTGTGGTAATCAAACAGTATGGTACTGGCAGAGAAACAGACAGGTGGACCAATGGAACAGAATAGAGTCTCCAGAAATAAATACCCAAACATACAGCCAACTGATCTTTGACAAGGGGTACCAGTCAATCCAGTGGGAAAAGGAAAGCCTCTTCAGCAAGTGGTGCTGGAAAAACTGGATTTCCACTTGCAGAAAGATGAATCTGAACCCCTACCTCTCACCTTTGACAAAAATCAAGTCAAGGTGGATTAAGGATCTAAATCTAAGACCTCAAACTATGGAGCTGCTCCTGGAAAACACTGGAGAAAATCTGGGAGACATTGGGGTAGGGAAAGACTTCTTAAAGAAGACCCTCAAAGCAGAGTCGATCATCCCCAAAATAGACAAGTGAGATTACATCAGACTAAGAAGTTTCTGCATGGCAAAAGACACAGTAATTAGTGTGAATCGACAGCCCTCAGATTGGGAAAATATTTTTGTAAATTTTGCATCAGATAAGGGACTGATAACCAGAATACACAAGGAACTAAAGAAGCTGTTTGGAAAAAAGACGATCAATCCCATTAAAAGATGGGAGGAGTTGAATAAAACACTCTCTAAAGATGACATACGGATAGCCAAAAGGCATATGAAAAAATGTTCAACATCCCTCATCGTAAGGGAAATGCAGATAAAAACAACAATGAGGTATTACCTAACCCCAGTCAAAATGTCTAAGATTAAAAAAACAAAAAATGATAAATGTTGGCGGGGGTGTGGTGAAAGAGGAACTCTTTTACACTGCTGGTGGGAATGTAAATTGGCCCAACCACTGTGGAGAATAATTTGGAGATTCCTCAAAAACCTGCAAATAGGTCTACCATATGATCCAGTAATCCCATTCCTTGGTATCTACCCAAAGGACAGAAGAATTCTTCATTGGAAAGGTGCTTGCTCATCGATGTTTATTGCAGCACTATTCACGATTGCAAAGTCATGGAACCAACCCAAATGCCCCCGTATGGAGGAATGGATTGAAAAACTGTGGCACATATACTCTATGGAACACTACTCAGCCATAAAAAAAACAACAAAACCCTGGCTTTTGACAGAAAGTGGAAAAACATGGAAGATTTACTGCTGAGTGAGGCAAGCCAGGCTATGAAGGAGAGACATTGTATGTCCCCACTTAACATACACAGAGTGTCTGCACTCTATGACTGAAACTGATTGACTAATGGCTCTACAAACACAAGAGATGGGTGTGGATGCCAGATGTGGTGTGTGTGGAGGAGTGGGGCCTGGGGAAGGACATTTGGAGGAGGGATACAGAGGCAGAGCATTGACGGGATGGGGAGGTGTGGTGTTATCTGTTGAAGATATTTTGATCAATGGGACTGGGGAGAAATGTTCACATATTGAAATGCTCACATTGTAAGCTAAACAATGCGATTGAATGTATATACAAAAAAAGAAATAAAATTTTTAAAAAATGGAAAAAAAAAAAAAAAGAAGTGAGAGCTAGCCCCGCAAATGCCTCCAATACCACACCTGCACAAGGGAGACGGTCGTTGCCCAGAACAAGCAGCTTCCGGAAGAGGAGTGATCACGCCCCTGCAGTAAGGTGACACGCAGCGTCTGTCAACGTTCTCAGGTGTGTGGTGGCTCGGGTGCTGCATGCCCGGCTCGGTGTTCCCCACCGACTTGGAGAAGTGGGCCGGCACATGCAGCACCTCCCGATCTGCCCCGCCAGTGCCTGCAGCCGTCTGCCATGGGGTGCAGACTCCTCGCTGCCAGCCCCTGCCTCGGACACCGGGCAGCTGCAGCACGGCACTGTGGTACTGGCCGTGAGCATCAAACCCCAGCCCTCCACTCAGCCGCACCAGCACTCAGGAGCCGAAGAGCCCAGGCGCAGCCCCTCGCCGGCGCTCCCAAGGCCGACGGGGCAGGCCAGCTCTCAGCTTCCCGCCATTACTGTCTGGAGGGCGACTGTCATGTGCGTCCCTAGCCTTGGCCCCTCTCCTGACCCTGACCCCTCTCTCTAGGTGGACCCCGAAGTGCCCCATCGACGTTACTGAGTCCCTGGGCTGGGGAGGCGCAGATGTCAAAATCGCCTGCTCTGAAAACACCACTTTGGTTTCATGTATCCCAGACCCATCCTCATTAGATTTTTTTTTTTTTTTTTTTTTTTTTTTGGAGAGGTTTTTGCTATAGGGTGTGTGCGCTCGCCAGAAAGACAGAGAGAGACAGAGAGACAGAAAGCGAAAAATCATCCACCGGGGAGATGGCCACTCCACAATCCCTTCTCCTCCATTCTCCTCTCGGGATCTTGGGCACGCACACACACGTCCCCAATGTGAGTTTAAGCCACCGGGTCCGGGACGTGAACCACAGTCAAGTACATAGGAGTCCAGCGACATAGCCATTACGCTAACTGCTGGTCTTGGCCCAACCTTATTAGAACAGACGGGCCTGGACCTCCGGGGGCAGGCGGCTCTCCGTGTCCCACACACCAGCCGTGTGCTCAGAGCCACACGGGCTAGCTGAGCGGTACGGAGGAAGAGTGAAGCCTTTAAAGCTAACAGCGGCCACAAAGAAATAAACGTGCTTTTGTGTGAAAGGGCTTCAAAAAGTCCACAGAAGTGCATATTATGGGTAATCTATGCGTGGGGTTCAAAACTTGCACTAAAATAAACTCGTATTTCTTTCCATTTCTGTGAACTTTGGGATCCTGTTACCATTTGGAATCTGGATTTCTACTGAAACTTGAATAAAATCAAGGACTTTGTGGTTTCCTTTTCTCTTTGAATCTTTCAGAGGGTGTATGTTGCCGGGCTGAGTGAGAAAGCACCCCACGGGCACAGCCAGGCCGCACCCTCCTCCTCTCTCCTTCCTGCCTGCCGGGACTGGGCACACAGGCACCCGGCCCCGCATGTTGTACAAGCTGCCGGGTCTGGGACTCGAGCACACCGCTGGCCGCGTGGGGCCCAGCCCCTTCCCCGTGCCCAGGCCCTGCCCTCTTGGCACTGACCTGTGCCCTAATTTCCCGGAAGCTCGAAACGTCCGGGAAATGCCGCCAGCCGACCCAGAACAGCAGGAGCTCTGCCTTCAGGACCACGAGCTCTCCGGGAGGGCAGGGCTCGGCAGGCCCTCCGGGCAGGCTCCATTCTGAAGTCCTTCCAAAGGCCTCCGCACCCCCACGGGTGGTCAGGCGACGTGCAGATTCGCCTGCTGGCCACGGACCAGGCACAGCCCCCGCCGTCCTGTCTGCAGAGGCCACAGCCAGGGCGCTGAGAGCCCGGCCTGCCTGCGCCTCCCTCGTGAATGGCGGGCGTCACTGCGAACGTGGTCCTGTCAAGGCCCTGCTGGCTTCGCAGGTGCAGTGGCTCCCGGGGCCTCTCCCGCGGTGACAGGGACGGCACCTCATGTCCCCCGTGGCGCACGGAGCCCGGAGCACCCAGTCTGCAGGAGCCCAGGAGAGGCCGGGCCGAGGAATTTCTGTCACTTTTCTAGAAAGGGGCGATGCAGGCTGAGAATGCTCAGCGCCCGCCCTCCCGGCGTCCGCCACTCCTGCCATCCAACTCCGTGATGCCGCGCCGGCCGCCCCGCTCCGGGTCTCGGCTCTGCAGGTGCGGCGGAGGTGCCGCGGATCCGGCTGCCAGACCTGGGGTGACGGGGAGGCGATGAGCACAGGGCCATGTCTGGTGTTCTTGGTTGTTAAATAAGATTCTTTGTGACTTGCAGAAAAAGGGGAACACAATGAAGAATTATCAGTGCGGCCCCCACAGAAGCAATCTACATGTGTTTATTTAATAAACAGGACGGCCCCATTATGCATGCTCCTTCCACGGCCCTTCGTATCTGTCACTTGTATCTAAGCAGGGCGCTTTCGAAGACTGAAAACGAGGATTCAGCACCGAGCGCAGGAAACTCATTTAGTGTCGAGTACAGTCAAAATCAAGATTTCTTTATTTGTAGTAACAACACTGTTAAATCAGAAAATTACTCTCCCTTTCTGCGTGTCCTTCCTCCTTTACAATTCAGTTGTTTGATCATAAATTGTCGAGTGCCGAGTCCCGTCTCCTCGACTTTCCACACTGGCCGAGACAGATTAAAAACGCCGGCACGCCACCGACCGGCCCCAGCATACCATTAGCATATATATGAGATTGGAGACATCTTCTAATATTCTCCAGCAGAGCTCATCTGTCAGCCAGGGGATGAATTATAAAAACTCTTGGCTTGTTTAGGAAACACCAAGCGCGGAGGAGAGTGGAGTGGGAAGGCAGCGAGGACCGGCCCACCTCCGCCCTCCCGCCCCTGCCCGGTGCTGGGTTCAGGAGTCTGCCTCAGCGTCCTGAGGACCAGGCATCCCAGCCGCGGGGCCACCAGCGGGGCCACCAGCCCAGGACGGGTGCCACGTGGGTCCGACTGGAATGGAGCCCTTCGCCCTGGCGCGGAGATCTCGGGAGTGCAGTGTGCTCTGGGACTGCTCCCAGGGGGACGGCACTGTGCACTGAACGGGGCTGGGAGGCCAGAGCTCGGCCCCAGGCGGGCTAGGACACAAGTGTCAGGCAGGGCCGGACGGTGGTGCAGGGGGTGCAGAGCTCCGTGAGGCTGACTCCCACTGGAAGGTCCTGGGTCCGTGTCCAACGGCTCCTTGAACATGCCAGGCATGTGTGTGCCCGGGACCTGGGGCTGCCTAAGCCCGAGGTGGGCAGGGTGTGAGGGCCCAGTTGAGGGCCGCTCGCTCTCTCTCAGAAGAAACTAGGACACTTAGAGGAAGAAAAAGAATACAGGCTTCAGGAAGGGAAGCCAGCAGGTGGGGGTGTGTGTCTCTGTGTGTGTCTCGGTGCGTGTCTGTGTGAGTGTCTGTGTCTGTGTGTATCTATGTGTGTCCGTGTCTGTGCATCTGTGTCTGTGTGTGTGTCTGTGTGTCTGTGTGTGAGTGTCTGTGTCTGTGTGTGTGTGTCTGTGTGTGTCTGTGTGTCTGTGTGTATGTCTGTGTGTCTCTGTGCGTGTCTGTGTGAGTGTCTGTGTCTGTGTATATCTATGTGTGTCCATGTCTGTGCATCTGTGTCTGTGTGTGTGTCTGTGTATGTCTGTGTGTGTGTATGTGTGTGTGTCTCTGTGCGTGTCTGTGTGAGTGTCTGTGTCTGTGTATATCTATGTGTGTCCATGTCTGTGCATCTGTGTCTGTGTGTGTCTGTGTGTGAGTGTCTATGTCTGTGTGTGTCTGTATATGTCTGTGTGTGTCTGTGTGTGTGTCTGTCTGTGTCTGTCTGTGTCTGTGTGTGTGTCTGTGTATGTCTGTGTGTGTGTATGTGTGTCTCTGTGCGTGTCTGTGTGAGTATCTGTGTCTGTGTATATCTACGTGTGTCCATGTCTGTGTATCTGTGTGTGTGTGTGTCTGTGTGTGAGTGTCTGTGTCTGTGTGTGTCTGTATATGTCTGTGTGTGTCTGTGTGTGTGTCTGTGTGTGTCTTTCTGTGTGTGTGTGTGTCTGTGTATGTCTGTGTGTGTCTCTGTGCGTGTCTGTGTGAGTGTCTGTGTCTGTGTATATCTATGTGTGTCCGTGTCTGTGCATCTGTGTGTGTGTGTGTCTGTGTGTGTCTGTGTGTGTCTGTGTCTGTGTGTGTCTGTATATGTCTGTGTCTGTCTGTGTCTGTGTGTGTGTATGTGTGTGTGTCTGTGTCTGTCTGTGTCTGTGTGTGTGTATGTCTGTGTGTGTGTGTGTCTGTGTGTGTGTCTGTGTGTGTGTCTGTCTGTGTCTGTGTGTGTGTCTGTGTGTGTCTGTGTGTTCTGTGTCACCTGCCACGGCTCTGACCCGGCCGTCAGGTGCACGTGTGTGCTGGGTAAGTGGAGGCTGTCCCGAGCACACCCAGCGTTTGGGTCACGTGTCCAGATGCCAGACTCGTTTTCACCTGGCCTTGGAGTGTGGACTTGAGGAAGCGCCTGCCAACCACCTAGGGCGCCTCAAGACCCTTCAGACCCCACCCTTAACGCTCCGCGCCGAATCTGGGACTCTGGCGGCGGCACGTGTGAGCCTGGGGTGCAGGAACTAGAGCCCCCCCCTGCCCGGCTTTCTGCTGCGGCCCCCCCGGAGGGCCAGACCACCCCCCTGGCTGTCTCAGAGTGCGTGGCTCCCTGGCCTGCCCCAGGGCCTGCTGTAAGCGCGGCTCCTCTGAGGACCAGCCGGCCTCTCCTCTCCGGGCAGGGCCCTCCCAGGCCAGCATGTCCAGGCAGCACCCCCCCCGCCCCCAGGCCGGCCCTTCGGGGCAGCACCCTCCTGGGGCCGGCCTCTCCAGGCAGCAACCCCCACCCTCACCCCGGGCCGGCCTTTCAGGGTGGCTGTCACCTCCCTCTGAGGAGCTCTCAACTTGCACGTGCTGACGAGAGGCAGGGACGAGGCAGAGCCTGCCTGTTCCAGGCTCTGCCTTCTTCCTGGACAGGGACCCCTTGGAGATGGGGTGTCCGCCGCTCCCCCTCGCATATGTGACCGAGAGGCAGAGGCCGGAGAAGGCTCCAGGCGCCGGCTGTGCTCAGGAGGTGCCCTCGCCCACGGCAGGAGCTCTGACCCAGGCCTCTGCACGCTGCTCAGAGCGGAGCCTTTCCTGCGAGCTCTGTCCTGACGTCTCCCTCACACCCACTGCCGGGGGCTCGCCTGCCTTTCCTCACCCACACCCCCGGACTCACGCCCGGTCACGTGTCCTGTCGGAAGCCTGTCCTAATCTCAAGACGGCGGCAGTCCTGCCGAACCGTGAGCCAGCCTGCTATGCAGGTCTGCCTGCGGCTCACCCTAACTCGGGACGTGGCATGGGGTGGCTCCCGATCCCCCCAGCGGGGGCCTGGGGGAGAGGGCGCCGGACGCCGAGGTGGTAGGTCGGGGTGGCTCTCAGGCGGGCGGCCACCTGAACAGAAAGGTGATAGCGGACTTGGGCAAGGGGCTTCCGGAAAGGGACGCTGCTTCTCTCAGCCAGCCCTGGGGCCCAGCACGCAACCACGAGACGCACGCCGTGTGGGGACGGGGTCCAGGCCAGGCTGGTGCAGGCCACCGGAGGCTCCGCGCAGCACGGCCCAGCAGCCGGCGTCGCAGCAGGGATGAGCCGTGGACAGGGACGCCAGGCACAGGAGAGGACGCTTCGTCCAGGCGTGCGTCCGCGGCCGGGAGGCCATGGGTGACCTCGTGTCACGGGTGCCTGAGGAGCAGCGGCCAGGGCGTGCCCCGGAACATCTGCTCAGGGACAGTGAGAACCAAGAGCGACATATGGGCCAGACCCCGGAGAAGTCCCCGCAGAGCAGTGCGCGTCCGGGAGCTGCCCCACCGAGCCTGCGGGGCACCAGGCAGCGTCATGGTGTCAGCCGGACTCTGAAGCCCCGGCGATGAGGTGGCAGGGCCCAGGGCACCGTGGTTTCCCTCAGTCAGCTTTTATTGACAGCCTGTCACCATTTTTCTTCTTAAAACATGAACCGAATTATCTCCTAAGAAATACAGTTCCAAGGAATCCTCCACGGCCGCGGAGAACGTGCATCGTCTGAGTCGCCGTGGGGAGAGCGCCCTCGGTGACGGCCCGTGTGCGGGTCGGTGAGCGAGCCTGCCTGGTGCCATCTGTCCTGGGCCACCCGTCCTGGGCTCTGGCTGCCCGGCGTTGCATCAGGTGTGGGCAGCGGGTCTCCAGGGAGGCCAGGAAGCACCCATGGCGTCCCCATGGCGGAGGGAGGCTGAGGCCTGCCTGCACCCCTAAACCCGCGGGCTACGGTGTTAGGATGACCGCAGACGCATGGTGACAGACCTGCCCCAGTCAGGGGAGGCGTTACTGGGAGAGACGCCTGCGCCCGGAGCTCCCAGGCAGCCTCTCTCACCCCGAGTCCCGGCACCTGCCCACGCCCACACGGACCGTCACCGCGGCGCTGTCTCCAGCCGTGCTTTCTCCAGGTACCTCTTTGCTGCTGACAAAATAGGAAAATGGGGAGCCAACCGGATGGCTGTGCAAAGCTTGGCGGCCGGCAAAGAGACAGAGAGCGTGAAAGGGCAACCTGTGGGGACGGCCACTCCGCAAGCCCTTCTCCCCCTTCTCCTCTCAGGGCTGTGAGCACATGCCCAAGTGCCAGGCATGTTTCTCAAGTCCGCTGCGTCCGGGACTCAAACCATGCAATCAACCACGTGGGATCCGGCTGCCTGCACCACCATGCAGCAGGCTGGCCCAAAGGACAAGTTTTTTTAAGTTATTTATTTATTTATTTTATAGAGATTTTTGAAATAGGGCTCATGTGCTTGCCTAAGAGACAAAGAGAGACAGAGAGACAGAAAGCAAGAAATTAGCTCCCGGGGGGATGGCCACACTGCAGCCCCTCCCCTCAGGATCTTGGGCACATGCTCCCAGAACGAGTTTTCAGACGCTGGGTCCTGGACTCGAACCATGGTCACCTACTTGGAAGTCCAGTGACGTAACCATTATGCCACCTGCTGGCCCTGGGACAAGCTTATTTTGACACAAAGTGTTGAAGCCATGCTAGTTTCTCATCACCCGCACCTCTGAACTGCTGCAGAGCACCCAGCGCCACGTGGAGATGAGGCCCACGGGGACATGTCCGACAGGTGGGCTGCGCGGCAGTGAACTCAGAGAAGGTGACGTCTGAGCGAGACCGAGGAGACGAGGGCCAGCAGGGACCCGGGAGAAGGGCGTCTACAGAGGCAGGAGGCGGAGCAGCCCGGGGCCTCATGGGTGGGGAAGGAGGGCCTTTGGGTGGAACGCGCCCCGCATAGCCCAGATCACAAGGGTCAGTGGTCAGGGCAGAGACGATGGGCCCAGCTGACGGCAGGAGGGCAGGGGCTGCAGGCTGCCAGGTCCCCAAGGCTGTTGGAGGACACCGGCTCCCTCTCAGGGTCCTGGGGCCACATGAGATCTGGCAGGAAGGGGCTGGCTCAGGCTCAGCCTTGCTGCTGGGTGGGGACAGGCCGCGGGCCCCCAGGTGCGTGGTGAGTCGGGCCACGGACAGCGGGACGTCCACCTGCAGAGGCGCCATCAGTGCTGGCTGCAGGTGGCCGTGGGCATCGCCTGCCAGGTGTGGAGCTTGAGCAAGCAGAAGGGTCCTGCTGTCACCCCTGGGGGGGCCTGCTGTCACCCCTGGGGGGGCCTGCTGCCATCCGGGGACCAGGCAGAGCAGGCTGGAGGAGATGCCATGAGTGGCAGGCCGGCCCAAGTCCGAGCAGGTGACTCCGCCTGTAGCCGGAGACGCTGACGTGGGCTCCTCTGCAGACCGTGACGTTGACCCCTGAGAGGGTCTAAAACCCCCAGGTTAGGACAGAGGACCGAGGCCTCCGAAGTCTGGAAGCCACCATGCGGCAGAAACGAGCCGTGGGGTCAGGGGCCGTGGGGCAGGTGCCTTCCCAGCTCCTCCTGACGCACAGACAGTTCACGGGGGCCCCGCCCTGGGAGTTCCACGGGGCAGAGACCTGTGTCCTGCTGCCCCTGAAGCTCCTGTCCCGTGCTTGGTGCAGGGACACTGCATCAGCGATGGTGTCTGGAGCCCTGGGAAAGGTGTTTCCAGAGAGGGATGCGGGCCGCGCCCAGCCCCGCAGCTACGCAGAGCCGCGAAGGCGCCGTACCAGGAGGGCTCGCGGCCAGAGGCGCGGGCGGCTCGAAGCCGCTCTCTGCCAGGCAGGGCGCCAGCTCCAGCAGGGGCTTGGGGAGGACCAGGAGAGACTGCAGGAGCAGCGACCTCCCGGAGCAGGGGCAGACAGGCCGGCACAGGAGCCGGGGGCTGGTGCTTCTGCCGCGATGGTAAAGGTCCCAGGAAGGTGGGCTGCTTGAGAGGAAAAGACGTGCTGCGAGGTCACTGAGGGGCCGGACCGGCGCTCCTGTAAGAGGGGCCCGATGTGTGGTCACGGGAGACCATGGCCGCTCAGGTGATCACCGCAAACACGCCACACTGCAGATCAGGTGGCGTCTCCCGCCACTCTGCTGGGGTTGCTGCGTGCGTGTGCATCCCTGGGCGTGTCGCAGGGGAGCACTGCGGCCCCACTGAGAGGCAGACGCGGGGTGCGGTGAGAGGAGCGGCCCGAGTGAGCAGCAAGCACCCCCTGCTGCTCGGGCCCGAGCGACCCGGCTCCGCGCGCCGTCTGATGCCTGCAGACAATTTTGCCTTGAGATAAGTTCTGAAGCAGAAAAAGAAAAGGCAGAGTGACCCCCTGGCCAGTAGGTGAGAGAGGTGGTCACCCTTCACCTCTGCTGGGCCGGCGTGGGGGCAGGCCTGCCCGCCACCAGGGAACTCAGGCAAAGGACGGACATGGCGTCTCCGGACCAGTGGGGCCAGCAGGGGCAGGGCTGAGGACGGGCTGGACAGGCTCCCGCACGGTGCGGCACTCGGGCACCGTGCTCATCCTGCAGTGTGAGGAGGGAGCGAGGCAGCGCGTGTAGGTGTGCAGTGCTCACACTCGCCCCGAGGCGGAAACACGGTGAATTTAGCTGTCTGCATTGATCTTTACCATTTCCCTAAAACACCGTCGTCTGCCTGGAGCTCACAAGGTCCAGACGGCGCCACCTGCCCCACGCGTGCACTGCCAGTCCACGGGCCGCAGACGTGACCCCTCGTCACCTGGGAGCGGCGGCCTGATGCTGTGCTGAGGGTCTGTGCCCTCGACTGGGGCTGGGTCTGCCCTCCCAGGCCAGCAGCTCGCAGATGGCTGCAGGGTCTCAGTGCCATGGCGTGCCAGCTCCCAGGACCTGCTGGCTGGTCTCCGCTGACCTGCTGGTCCCGTCTCCCGGAAGGCTGCCTCTCCAGCTATGTTCACGTCTTATGAGGCCAGAGGCAACCTCATCTTATCTGCTGGGAAGAACGAATAGGGTGGCCTCAAAGCAGGACGTCATAGCCCTCCGACCACAGGGAAAACTGTGGGGGCCGTCCACTGCTGCCCCTCCTGAGGTCCAGCGGGCCGGTGCCTGCTCCACGGTCTGCTTGCTTGTACGAAGTGATTGACAATTATCGAAGGGAATGGACGATTTCCTTTTAAATGTGATCGATTGCTATAAAGTAAACACAGTTCACAGAAAAGCAAGGTCCTCACGGTTAACCAGAACGGCTATCCAGGCCACAGTCAATACCCAAATGGCCAGGCTCGGGGGTTCGGCTCTGATGTCTTCTGGCCCTTTCTAGAACTCTCCCCGCTCTCCACGCTTTGCTCTCAGGACCGAGAGCGGGCTACCATGGAGTGCACGCCCAACCCAGGCAGGGGCCCGCTGCCGCTTCGCCCAGGGCTGGGGAGACACAGAATACAAGGGGAACTTTCCCACGGAAGTGCTGTGGAGAGAGAGGGTCCGGCCCGTGGTTCCCGCAGCCTGAGCAGCTCCGAGGCTGTCCCTCCGCCCGGAGCGCGTTCTCCCGATGATGTGTGGATGATGTGTAGGTCTTGGAAAACATCCCCGTTTAGACAATTTCAGAGGAGACAAAGGAATCGCGTGAAGTGCCCACTCCCAGGGGAAGGCGTTGGGGGGCTGCGATAGGGGATTTCATGCTTCTGCTAATTAAAGGAACAAAGGGACAGGGCAGCGGCTGAGTCCCGCCACGGCAATGAAGCGAGGTTTCCTGGCAGCCTCCGAGCCAGCACGGGCAGGTACCCAGCTACCCGGCTACCCGGCGGCCAGGCCGCACCGCGCCGTTCGGGAGGCGGCCCACCTTCCCGGCCCGGCCCTCTGATTAAATGACTGAGCGCAGCCGCCCGTGTCTGCGCCGCCACCTCTGGGCCGTATTATTTTACATTTTGATTGAAATGATGTCACAGCCAGATAAAGCCCGGCCTGGCGTTGTAATTGAATCGGTCCGGACTGTTTATTCTCGTGATCTACGGCGCTGTCCCTCCTGTCCTGACACTGCACACAAAGAGCTGCTCTTGTCGAACACGCCGCTGACCAGATCCATTAACCGAGAGGCTTTGAACTGGGGGCCGAGGACCCGGGGCTGGGGTGACGGGGAGCCGGGGAAAAATTAAACGGGAGTGACACCATCTGCCAAACTTCCCACGTGAGAGCGGAAGGCTCAGTTAAAGGTCTGTGCCGGCTGGGGACAGGCTCTGAGGGGCAAGTCCTGAGCGTCACACCCACGCTTCCCCGGCAGGATCAGCCCGGCTTAAGGTTCGCACTTGCTTCGGTGGGCCATGGCAGTGACCCGACGCCTACGGCAGCGAGGGGTGGGAGTGAGCGGGCCCGTCCATGTCCGCTGACTCTTCTGCTTTTAAGTCCCCACGTACCTTGCCCGAGTCCTGCCCCTGGCCGCACCGCAGTGACCATGGGGCCGTGCGGATGGTCAATAGACGCTCGTAACAGCGAGCAAAGTCGCGATCTGTGCCAGACGTGCCCGGCTGCTCCAGTCACGGTAAAGCTTCTCCGTGAGAAAGTGGGAGCCGCAGGAGAAGCGCAGGGTAGCCCCTTGGGTATGTGAGTCTCCGCGGCCTGTCCGCATTCGGACGGGCCCCCTGAACACACACCCAAGGGGGCGCGTCCCAGAGCTTCTAACTGAGAGCAGGGGGAGCAGAAACCCCTGGACGGTGCCCAGGGACGGGGCGGGGAGCACTTGGAGGGGAACCTCACCAAGGGAAGCTCAGCCGGGAAGGTCTCCATCCTCCCAGGCCTGAGCCGCCGCCTCCTCCTCCTCCTCCTCCTCCTCCTCCTCCTCCTCCTCCTCCTCGCCGGGAGGCACCTGGGGAGAGGCCTCCACCTCCGGAGCAGTACCAGCGGTGACCCAAGTCAATTGTGAACAGAAGTGCTCTCGCTGCAGGGTTGGTAAGGAAGCCCAGCTCACGGAAGCACCAGATAGCCAGGCACCACCTGGAGAAGCCACTCGGCCGGAAGCCCGGCCTCCCCGGAGCCCGTCCTGCGGGCAAGCATGCACGTTCCCTCCAGACGTGCCCGGCGCCATCGCGCTGCCCCTCATTTGGATGGGAAGGGCTCCGTGGGTTTTCACATCTCTTCCTAATCCAAAATGCTGCCCTCCCGGAGTGAGGAGCAGCCTGCGAAGACTTGACTGCACTCTGACAAACGTCAATACTTACCCAAAATGCAAAAGAAAATGTTTGCACTGAAGGGAATCTTCAAAATGTTAAGGAAGCCTGAGGCACGGAATCGGCTTCAAACCGTGTCTCTCTGAGGCAGGGGACTCCAAGGAAAGAAAGAGTGAAAGAGCGGAAGCCCGCTATTCCTGGCCACGCTGAGAGGAGGGTCTGCGGCGGGGCAAGGCTGTGTGTGAGGGCTGGCCCCACAGCGCAGGGTCATGGCCCGAGTGTCCTGTCAGCCCACGTGGCTGACTCTGCTGGGAACCCTGGCCCCGGCAGCTTGGAAGGCACGCGGCCGGTGGGTGTGCGTGTCCAAATCCCCACGGATGGAGGAACGGAGGAGGGGCCGTGCACAGTCACGCCCCACTGGGTGCTTGCGCTCTCTCTCGCTCTCTCTCTCTCTCTGTCTCTCTCTCTGGCAAGCTCACATCTCCTTTAGCAGTTCAAAACAAAAGTAGTGGAAGAGATCTCTCTCTTCCAGGGTTCCAGTGGAAGGAGTCCCGGCTGGGGAAGCCCCGCCTCCCTTCCCTCCCTCTCTCCAAACTCCTGTGTCACAAAATTGTTCCACTGTGTTAACTTCAGAAATCTTAGGGAGGAAAATCATTGCAATTCTCCATGAAAACGTATGAGAGCGACTCGGATGAGGAAGGACACGGAGAAATTGGTTATTCAAAGTGTGAGACAGGCTTGGCCACAGTTTCTGACGGGTACTTAAAATATTTATCATAAACAAAGGTACCCTTTGGCTTCTCCTTAAATCTCTTCCCTAATCCTTTAACTTGCCAAATGCAGTCCAGAGCAGTACAAATTGATGGTCCGTGTTCTTGAGGTCATATTCTTTATGCATGACTCCACTATAAATATTTGATAGTATATATTTTGGCATTTATCAGAAATCACAAGTGTGGTCTGATAGAGTGTTCATAAGTGCCTGAATTGCGCCTCAGCCTTCTGGCTAGGATTAAGGTAATAAACACCCACAATAACAATGTTTCCAAGAGAACTAGGAAATACACAAAATTAGCTGCATGTCCAAGGAATCTTATAATTTCTTAGAAAACTGTCAAAGGTTTAACAAACAGAGAATCGTCCGTTTTAATGGGGTGAAACTTATCTAATGACATTTTTGGTTATTGATTTGTAAATTCAATACTGCATAAGGCAGGATTTTTCCTTCAGGTCCAGAGATGCAGGGGAGCATCTGCGTGCACCTCCCAGGTGCTGCGGGGCCCTGAGGCCGCGCTCGATGGGAAACAAGCGGGCGGACACATGAGAGCCTAGATATGGAGAGGCGCTTGAAGCTACCTGGCACTCACACGCCGCAGAATTTCCCAGAAAATTAGAGCAAATGCACTGCAGACACTGCCGTCGGTCTTTAGTATCAGTCATTAAAAGACGAAACAGGATGTCCGAGGGCCAGCCTCGGAGTGGAGGCCCAGATGGCGGGCTCCCACGCGGCTGACTGCACAGTTCCAGTCCCAGACTCAGTGGCACGTATGTGTGTACCCCAAATCCCACAGGAGGGAGAAGTGGAGGAGAAGGGATTATGGTGTGACCCCAGGGGGTTCCCTCTCCCTCTCCCCCCAGCAAGTGCCCTCTTAAAACGACAGGCTCAGATTGACAGGTTTCCCTCCCAGGAGTCAGAGGTGTGTCTCCTGTGGGTGCGTCAAAGCTCCATCAGGAAACGGGCAGCAGGGGGCAGTCCTAGCAGTGCCACCTGATGGCATGCAGGTGGCCATGCAGGGGACACTGCACAGACCGCACAGCGCCCATGCGGGCCGGATGGAGGCTGGCGTCTGTGGCCGAGTGCCCGTGTCCTCGCGTTGCACTGGCATCGGGAGCCAAGGCCTCGCAGGCGGCCGGGCACGACGGTGACGGGCATTCGGGGCTCCCACAGCGGACGCGGGGCTCCGGCACCCTGGCCTTGGGCTCCCAGCTGCCAGCCCTGTGAGAAGTCAGTGCGACCAGGCCGCCTGTCCACATCCGCTGCCCAGCAGTGGGGGGGCTGAGGCGGTCGCCGTGACTTCGCAGTGAGCCCCTGCTGGGTGGGGACGGCGAGGCTCCTGGGCGACCCCGCTACGGCGCTGCGGGTGCATGGCAGCGCCCCCACAGGTCCCGGCTGATGGGACAGGAGGGCACAGGGAAGCCAGTGGGCAGCTGGGCACTGTACAGGCAGGGGCGCGGGCCGCAGAAGGCTGGCAAGGGCCACGCAGATGCTCCTGGCAGGGCAGGTCTCCTGGAAGGAGTTCGGAGGAACCTGAGCCACCTGGCAGGGCGTGAGGCCACAGCCCCTCAGTCGCCGGCCTCTCCTACTCTCCCGGGAGGGACGCTGAGGGAGACAGTCTGTGTGCCCTCCTGTCTGGAGGGACCGCTGCACCCCTGCTGGGCAGCCCGAGGACCTCCACCAACCCGTGACAATGCCGCACGCCAGCTCCGGCAAGGGTACTTCTAAAGTTTGTGCAAAAAAATTTTGAAATCCATGCATAGTGGATATTTTCTGATTTTTTTCTTTTTTTTTTTTTTTTTTTTTTTTTAGAATTTTGCCGTGTGGTGCGTGTGCTCCCTGGAGAGCGACAGAGAGAGGGAAAGTGAAATCACCCCCGGGGAGGGTGTCCACACCACAGTTCCTCCTCCTCCATTCCCCTCTCAGGACTTCGGGCACACGCACGCGCTCACACACGCCGCACCACCTGCCCCACGCATAGCTTTCTAACCACGTGTGTTTTCCATGAACGTTTTGAAGCCCCTGGATATAGTTCTTCCTCACTCCCTGGGGCAGTGGGGTGGAGGTGGGGACAGGAACTGGTGACCGTCGCCTCCACGGTCTATGTCGCAAACCCGTCGTGTGTTTCCCGGGACGTTCGGCAGCAATCACGAAGCTGACCTCAGGAAGCCTACCCGGGCCCTGTGGGTGCCGTCGGAGGAGGCAGACTCCAGTTTCCTCACTGTCGGGAGTGATGGCTGTTCTTCCGTAATGGGAGAACCCAAGTCCCTCAGTCTAATTGCACTCTGAACCCCGGGCTTGCACGCTTTGTCACGTAGCAGTTGTAATCAGTGTGTAAGATTGTGTCCGCCATTTGCAGTGTCCACCTGTGTCCCCGTGTGGGTGAGGTCTACGAAAAGGCTGATTTACCAACCCGGAATTTTCCTCCACAAAAAAGAAAGAGAAAGAAAGAGAGAGAGAGAGAGAGATGAAAGAAAGGAGAAAGAAAGGCTTGTTTCCCTTCCTGTGAAGGCTCCTCCTCGGCAGAGCTGAGGTCCGCACCCGGGCCCTGCAGGGACAGGAAGGGCTCCTCCGATCTCAGGCCTGCCCAGCAGCAGCCGCGCCCGGGGACGTGGCTGGGCTGAGTCGGAAGAGGATTTTGCAGGGAAGGATGGACGGAGGAGGGGCAAAGCCTCGAACGGGACAAGACTGTGCCCAACAGCACCTGCTGTCCCGGGAGTGAGCTCCCCAGCAGTGCAGGCTCGGGCCGGCCTCTGTCAGCACCCAGAGGCACAGGGTGGGCACAGAAGAAGGCTGTCCCGACCGACCGCTGTGGACTTCCAGGACTGAGCTGGACTCACGCAGAGCACGGCGCCAGGAGCCACTCCCTCCACATCTGCAGAAGCCCAGCATCAAACCCACCTCCCAGGAGCGCGTCGCCAAGATCCTCACCCTTTGGCCTGAAACCGGCCTGGAGTTGCTGCGCGTGCACACATCACTAAAGTCGCCAGAATACCGAAAGAGAATTGTGTTACAAGCAATTCCTTTAACTATATTTAAAAGTTTACTGTTTCGTAAACCGTTCTCCAGACAAATACGAATATTAAAGTCTCATAGTTGAGAAATACCATTCCCCAAATTGACATTGCAATTCCCCCTTTTTCTGTCTTTGTTTATTTTCTTTTTCTTTTTTCAGTTTGCTATAGGGCATGCACACTCACCAGAATGAGGGAGAGAGCAGGGAGTGGGAAGCAGAGGGGACAGAGAGGGGACCGGCCCGGGAGCCGTCCTCCCGCCTTCGCTCTCCTCCCGGGACTGCAGGCAGGCACGCGCACACGCCTGGTGTGTCTCACAAGCTGCCATGTCTGGGACTTGAACTGCGCAGTCAACCACGTGGAATCCAGCTGCCTTAGCCATCATGCCAGCAGCGGGCCTCTTTTTGTCCTTACTTCTTACAGAAGACACAGGGCCATAACTTCTCAGGTCACACATAAAAGTCATCTGGCCAGATCGCTCTTCTACTCACTTCATCGGAAAAGTGTATTCCAATTTTTTTGAAATTAGTCATTTATTACAGCGAGGGGAGGACAAACATCTCCATAAATCACACACATAAATAATGAAACTAAAAACAGAGTGCATTTCCCTGTCGGCAGGGTAATAGTTTAATTGTGCACAGTTATTCTCACATTAAAAGCTGCATACCTGGCAAGCTTTATCGGTAACAGGGACTTTTAAACGTGCCGGTGTCTCTACACAAGTAACGTGGGTCAATTGCGGAAGGGATAACCATAATGATTAAATCATTAAAATTTTGTCTACGCTTCACAGAGCATAGAGAAAATTAACTCCCCACCAACCTCATTTTTCTGCTGAACATGAAATAATGATTTTCTGCCAGCGTAATTACAAAGCTAACATCTGATAGAGTCAGCACCCAGTGGGGATTATCGCGGGCGTGAGTATTAGACCTCATTACCAGCTTGACTGCAAAATTATTACATCTTGTAATTGGAGGGTGAGATTTATATACAGATTGGCCGGGTTTCTGTAAGATTGTAATTACAAGCTTCGTTGGTTCGCTACTTATCGCGCAGTGCAGGAGGAGGCAAAAACAAGCCGAGGGAAGGCCATTTCATTAAGCTGTAACCCTATCATGGGAGGCTCCGCGACGTCCCTGTATTTATTAGGCCAAACAGAGCTGTTTGCAGAGGGGAGACCATTTATTACCGCCTGACAAATGGGATTTCATTTATTTAACCTCGGTGATCTATTTCAGTAAAATGTACAAACGAGCCATCCATTTTATGATTCCGGAGTCAACGCTCAATTATCTAAAGGCTAACTGAGTGTTAAAGTGGCCATCTGCTAGGATGAATTCATTGATTTAATTTGCTCCAAGTCGCTGAATGATTCCGGTGGGCGGGGAGTGGGGCCGAGCCTGCCGAGTGACGGCCGGGCCGGGCCGGCGCCGCCTCCGCGTGTGCGTGCACGCACGTGTTTAATCCCTCACACAATGGACGGAGGCGATCAATAGCAGCTTAAATTTTATGAGACAAGGAGCTGAGCTGCTCGGCTCCAGCCAGAACACCTTTGTTCTCGCGTA